>OZ010588.1:8911471-8936471 GCA_963932145.1 Acanthosepion lycidas
CGAGATGTCCAATGCTACAGCCCGGGCTTCACCGTTTTTCTTTGAGAAAAGCCCCTGTGATGAGAGATGAAGAACCAATATGATAACAATGATAATGAGAAGTAGACGAAACAAGTATGGAAGAGAACCTGAAATTCAAAAGCGAGAAAGATTTATCTGTCTATATCTATGAGATGAGGTATTATATGATTATTTACATTATTCGGATTGTTATCCTCATCTTCATTGCCATATTCACAACGTTTCAGCCTCTATATCTCTGAAATGAGGTATTATGATTACTTGCATTATTTACATTATTCGGACTGTTATTTTCATCTTCATTGCCATATTCCCAACGTTTCAGCCTCTATATCTCTGAGATGAGATATTATATAATTATTTACATTATTCGGATTGTTATCCTCATCTTCATTGCCATATTCACAATGTTTCAGCCTCTATATCTCTGAAATGAGGTATTATGATTACTTGCATTATTTACATTATTCGGACTGTTATTTTCATCTTCATTGCCATATTCCCAACGTTTCAGCCTCTATATCTCTGAGATGAGATATTATGGTTACTTGCATTATTTACATTATTTGATTCGTTGTGAATATGGTAATGAAGATGAGGATAACAGTCCGAATACTGGAGATAATATGAAAGATTTAATAAAAACGAAAAAATTAAATTATTTCGAACTGTCCTCACACTGGCGCATTTCTTTTGAAAATGTGAAAAATAAACAAGAAACAAAAAGATAGATCTCGAGAGCTGCCAAGATAAACAATCGACCATTTTGAAAAAATACTAAATAAATGGTTAAGCAAATAAAAATGTTATTATACAGGGTGTCCATAAAGTTCGTGTGCACTTCAAATGATTTATAACTGTAAAGTGCACACGAACTTAATAGACACCCTGTATATATATATATATATATATATATATATATATATATATATATATAAGTACACATACACACACACACATACATATATATATATATATGTATATATATATATATATAAGTACACACACACATACATATATATATATATATATATATATATATATATATATATATATATATATGTTGGATAACGATATATAAATTTGTATATATCAAAAACAGTTTCGGAGGTAAGATGCATGGTAAAGTGCTAAAAGTTTTCGTGCAACGCGTTTCGTCCTTTAGGACTTCATCGGATTAGATATTTTTTTAAAGCTTTTCACCCCAGGCAAGGCGGCGTGCCACTAGCACGCAAGGGGTTACAGAGAGTGGGAGCGAAAGTAAAGAGGCGTGACAGAGGAAAGGATGATGAGAAGGACGGGGAATAGATCAAGGCATCTGGAGATGTCGATTGACATTGCATTTGAATAGTTGGAGATTATAGCTACCAGGAAGCTAGTAAGAGGAAAGGAGTTCTACAGACGGGAAGTGCGAGACATGACGCAATTGGAGTAAAAGAGACGGCTACATTTCACATTTTCGACAGTGAAAGGGTGGGACTGAAATGCGAACCTAGTAGCACGCTTAAATTCATGCAGTTTGGGAACCAGCAAAAGTAGCTCGTCGGAGCAGTTACCGTGAAAGTAGTAGGTTGGTGCAAAAATAATGTCGTTTTCTCACATATGTTACCATGTGAGAAAACGACATTATTTCTGCACCAACCTAATATTTGTAGAAAAGACTACACATGCGCACGAACGAAGGGTGCTGGGAATTTTATAATTTTATTTTTCATCTAGCCGAAAATATTTTGAAAATATTTTCGAAAATTATTTTTCTTTTTAATAATGTGTTTTGGGTATATAGTCAGGCCAATTTCATAATTCACTAAGACAAAATGTTTAGAAAATGCTTTAATCGTTATTTCAACCATGGGAAATTTGTTTCCAGGTTCTTACAAACAGGACCGGCGCCAGGATCTCGCCCCCACCCTACGAAACTTTGATACGGCCCCCGCTCTCTACTACATGACAATTTAAAAGTCTCCTAACCTGGGGCGACAAAGCCTCGAAGGAAAATAGAGGTTGGGGAGGGTAGCGCTTTTTTTTTTTTTTTTTTTTTTACATGAGCAAAAATCAGGGAATTATGCAGATTTTTTTAGTTTAGTCATCTGGTGAAATTTGGGTAGTGGGTGTAACTTTTCAACATCCACTCGGTGTGTATATCTATATATATGTAGAAAATATTTAGAAAATGAAACATTACTATAACTTCAGATACATACATAAAGCACACACACATTCAGTTAAAAATAAAAATCGTCCTTGATAATGATTAAAGGAATAGCCGAAAGCGTTCGGATGTGGAGAAGCTTTGGACAGTTTTTATGCACTGTGTGTCCAGAAAAGAAAGCACTTGTACGAACAATAAAAAATAAATAAAAAGCGTAATCGCAGTACCTTGTCGGTCGTCTTTAACGAAACTTGTATAAAAGAGGTATTACTGCCCAAATACACGACATAGCAAGATGTTTTTGATAATGTGATTTATATAGAATTCTTGTATTTTCGACCAGAATTTTCCTTAAGGTTTCTTGGAGATTATGGATTAATTAACGTTTTTTATTGCACCTCTAGTCAGATAAGGGACACGTACGTCTTCTACTCAAGGGGGTGGTAGTGTGTCTGATATAGGTATTTAATTTGTGACAAGAAACAGTCCTGTGTATCAATGAAATTGATACTGTATTGGTCATTGCTAGTTTTGAGTTAATGGGGTGTATGTTGATTAGTGACCACAAAATCTGAGGTCTTTCCTTTCCTGTAATATATTTATAGATTTTACAAGCTTTTCGAGAATTACAGCAGAAATATGATGTTTAATAATTCATCGTATAGCAAATTCTCTCTGTGTATAATAATTGCTCATCTGGTTACAGTAAAATATATTTTGATATTTTGTTGTGTGATATTTTTATTAATGGTGTCGGGTAGTTTTTGTAAAAATAACTTTATTTGTTTATGAATGAAGTAGTCAGGAAAAGTATTGTTGACAAATATTTGTTTTATAAGTTTTAATTCGCCCAGAAAAATTCTTTGAAAAGAGGAATTTTGGTTTGCTTTACTTAAGAAGTTTCTAATCACTGCTATTTGATATATTTCACGGGCATTGGTTATCAGAGTTTAGAAGACAAGAGTTCGTACTGATCGCTATTTTATACGGGTAAATGGTAAATTCTTTGGATTTTAGTTCTATATCAATATCAAGGAATTGGATTTTGTTATTAACCATGAGTCCATACGTAAATTTTAATGTTGAGTTTTTTTGTGGGGGTTTAAAAGTTGGTTTTAGATTTATAATTTTGTCCAAATTTTTTATCAAATCAAAATTGTCATCAACGTACCTTGTATAGATTTCTGGTTCATCAATTGTTATAAACACTTTGCTTTCAATATAAGAAATGTAAAAATTAAAGAAAGCAAGACCTAAACGGTTTCCTATACTGACACCATTAATGAAAGGTGTTGCCATTTTGCTCATAAAATGGAGTTTCCGAAAAGTTGCTGGTCGAATTTCAGGAGGAAAGATTGATGTGTGTTTGTTTGTAGAGGCAGACACTAATTATGTTGATTGTTTCTTCAACTGGGACGACGGTAAAAAAATGTTCAACATCGAGCAAAGCTCTCTCTCTCTCTCTATATATATATATATATATATATATATATATATAGAGAGAGAGAGAGAGAGAGGATAGATAGATAGATAGATAGATAGATAGATAGATAGATAGATGTATGTACCCTGGATGCCTAACCAAATCAGGTTTCATTTTCATCCTTATAGTTAATAACGCATTATCATAATTTTTCTTTTACCACAAACACACATAGATGGACACACGCACACATACACACACATACACAGATATGCACACGCACATGCACATACACACACATATACAAAAACACACACACAAGCACAAACGCACAGCTATGCATATTTCTCTCTCTACCCCCTCTCTCTCTCTCACTATATATATATATATATATATATATATATATATATATATATATATATATATATATATATCGAGAGAGAGAAAACTATAGAAAATTGGTAAAATGAAGCCAACAATAGATAGACTAGTATATTTTACAAGCAAATGTTTGTACTGTGTGTTAAGAGAGCCTCAGTATCGAAGAATACACATTAGTTTCTCACTTCTATCTGAATGTTAGCAACTGGTGATCCGTGCAATTGGCATATCTCCTCATATGGAGAGCGCGGGAATGAAGGAAAAATGTCAAGTGAATGGCATTTGAAAGAGAATGGTTAGGCTAAGAGAGCCATATATCAATCTCGTGATATTGGTGCTCAAATTGACTGAAGTATTTACTAAATGAGCAATGGCCTACAAAGTCCACACTAACCCCCCCCACCCCCCAGTGAGATCACTGTCAATGGTCTACATTTGAGTCGTGGCAGATTTTCGCAGGTCCTACTCTCTCGAGATGAGAGTAGATTTATGTGATCCTGAACATTGTTTCTTTTTATCATCACCCATTCTGAATTATGGTAAAAGAAACTTGTCGAAAATTCCGCCCCGGGTGGCACTTTTGGTCCACGGTGAGTTTTCAGAAAAGAAAAAAAACAATAGCATAATTCCAATAATTATTGCAAAAAAGCAGTGATAAGGAAGAAGATAAAGTTTGACTAAAGCTTCAATATCGAAGAACCTACATTTGATATGGTTGGCGCAAAGCCAGCCAGCAATAAAAAAATGTCTCCAAAATATGCTGTCAGCTGGTGGGGATAAACCCGCCTCTTACAAGACGTGAGCAAAAGGTGTGAAAAAAAAATGGAACATTTTTAAAGGGCTTGATGTGGGCTTGGATTAAGTGAATTTAGTGAATCCACAGTTTTTTTCCACACCTATGTGTGAAGTCCAGACTTTGGCATCAGTTCTTTGATTTTTCATGTCTGTATTAGTGAAAAAAATTAAATTAAATAAGTGAACCAATTGTTTATTTTTATCTTATCATAGACCTAACTTTAATACGGATATAAAATTATTACTTATCATAAATTATAAAATAGATAAATTGAAATAATCCCAATACTTTAAGGATATCACATGTATTTCAATTTTTTCCGGAAATATCGAACGGAAATTTTAAAGAAAATTGAAAATTAATATATTTTTTAAGTGCAGAAACTTTATTCAAAGTCCAAAAATGGGCATTTTTTTTCAATTTACAAGTTTTCACAGTAATAAAACAATTCAATATTTTATTTTTTGTTTAGATAGTTGAAGTTTATTCTACTACTTTGCGAATAACTTCAACTTCGTAAAACAAAATAATTTAAAAAGACATTACATTTTTTTTACATTGTTAAAAGAAAGTTGGTTTATGTTGACGTGACATTTAATTTATGGTTCCTTTTTTAGAATTGAAATAAATATTAAAAAACTGATAAATTATGAATTAGAAGTACAATGTATTTTTGCTTTTTTGTTTTCCTTTTTAAATGAAACAGACGGTATATATATATATAAAAAAAAAACAAGTTATCTTTCATTTAATATCGTAAAAAGTTTTTAAAGTTTTCCCAATTTAGAAAAAAAGAAGTAACGTCTTCGTTTGTTTTTACATATCCCCTGTTTAAGTTTTAGTTTTTTTAGTTTTTTAAATAAATAAACACAATTGTACTTTAAATCATAATTTATCAGTGAGAAGTTAACAGAAAACACGGAAAATATCCTGGCATCATACGGGGAGGGATTAGATTCTGAGAAATGGATAAACATACAAAAAATCGATGAGAGTACGAATAATTTCGCCGTTGACTATATATATATATATATATATATATATATATGAAGAAATATATTTTTAAGGTGTGCTATATTTATGGGATAAAGTACTCAATATCAGAGATAGAGCGTACGTAAATATAAATATAAAAGTGAACACTGAAGTCAACACTCAGAGGCGACAGGCTGTTTCATGCTGGACGCAATCGTCAGGCGGCCTGACAATTGCGCTCAGCATGAAACACTCTATCGCCTTTGAGTGCTGACTTCAATGTTCACTTATATATATATATATATATATATATATATATATATATATATATATATATATATATATATATATATATATGTGAATTTTAAGGGGTTAATGTGCATGTTAATGTGATTATTGGGATTTTTTGCTTAATGCCCAGTTCCCTAATGTACTTCTGTCTATGAATCAATCCATTTTGGTTTTGCTATCGATCGGGTAGTCTGTTTGAATGATTGGAAAACGCAGTATATTTCAGGATAGGAAACAGGCTCGATTTTTGTGATTTATGAGGAAAGAACTTCGACTTTTGGTCTTATTTTAATAGGTATTTTCTTATATTAACTTATTTCTTGACACAAGGCCACATATATGGGGTAGCTGGTAAACCCACCATCCAGTCATAAAGATTTACAACGGTAATACATTATAAAGTTCAAAGTGTACGAACCAAGGATGGTAGAGCAGAAAAAAAAAGCCTATTGAATTAAAGTGTTGGTTCGTGGATTTGGTAGCAATAATTGTGAGTTCAATCCCTGAATCGGGCAGAGCAAACTTAGATTTAGTTGAAATAAGGTGAGGAGTAAATCAGCAGGACTAAAAAAGAACATGAGACCACGAGCCATGGACAGCGGATCGAGAAGAGTCTATCTCCATAGATTTGATAAAGGGATTCAGTTCAAAATCCTCTGACGGTTATCCTGGTTGATTAACACTCGATGAAGCCCGAAGGGCGCAACGGCCAAAGCGCTGTGATGTGGACACAAAGATGTAATTTCGATAGATTTTCGTTCAAATCTTAATGGACACTTAATAAATGATGACCTGGAGACTGGAAAAAAGAACACAAATTAAGACAAAATAAAACAGAGTTAAATTTTCAAAATGCCTTTTTTAAATTTGATAATTACTCGACCTTTTCAAGGTTGACGTTTTTCGTTGCCCCAAGTTCACACTCCGACGCCCCAATACCCTTGGGAAGTGATGAACTCTTCTTTCCCTGTAGATCAGATCAAGTATACCATGCAACCCAGTACTAGCTGACAAGTAACTTCCACAAATGCTATGGAAATGAAACCTAAAAATATTTCCATGATGAAGAAACTGTCACATCTTTCCACGTGACACTATTGTCTTTAATAAATGCAAAAATAATCGTAATGGCAACATTATTACATTCACTTATGTGCTAATATCCTTGGGAAAGGTATGAATCATCTTCTTCTCAGCCTTCTAGCTATGGGTAAATAGCAGAACAGACCAGGTTCTATAGCCTTGGATGGCAACTGGTCTAACACAGAAAGAAATGGCAACCTACTGCAGGAAAAAAAATCTACCTCGTCAGTCATGTATCAAAAGATACATGATCTCCTAAGCGGGTATTGCGTATGGCACATAACTGACTGATTCATCCATTTCTTTAAAATATTGGAATTCATTGACTGAGTAGTCAGTTGAAATTTAGAAAATCTTAGAAAATAGATTTCGCAAGTCCAGTAACTGATATTGCTCTTTCTACTTTTTTTTTATTGGTTTCCTTCCCAACCTTTTGTTTGACGTAGTGTGGAATATCAACATAATGATTATCATTATTTTGATATTCCAGTTATATGTGCTAGAAATATGCACATAAATAGTTTTTCTAGTACAGAGAATAAAATACAAGTTCATGGTCACGATTCGTTACGAACGGTGTCCATTTATAAGGAAGATGTTTCTGTGAAACAGAAAAGGTATAGACCCAAAACGAAAAAAAATATGTTAACACCTTACCAAGAGTCAATAAACCAAATTTAAAAGGCTCCATTGCAAACAAACTCTTTCCAGTTACACACACACGCACACACACACATATATATATATATCCTTTTTTAGGCATTTAAAACAACATGCCTGGCCGCGTACACAATTATGGAAAATCCTTGTTGAAAACACATCTATACTTAAACATGAAAACAATAAACAAAAACTAAAAAATTCTTGAAGAATATATGCATAAAACAGTTGAAACCTAACCTGAACAAAATAAACTACGAAATCTCCACAAACATTCTTAAATGCCTACAATTGATAGCAGAAGCCATTGGTTTATACCATACTTAATACTTCTCGTTTTCACTCTCGCGTGGTCATATGTGACGTCACGATCTGCGACGCGATTTTCGCTTCCGCGTCTCGTATACACGAGTTAGTCGTTGCTTTGAAATTTTTCATGCAACAAAAACAGGCTATCATTATTGTTTCGCCCGAGTATTGATTGATATTTTGAAAAGTAATTGTGATCTTTGATAATGGCTTATGTAAGCCGAAAGCTTAGATTGGATTTAAACATATATCAATATGGTGATTTCCTTTTCGATTTTCAATGATAATGTTATTAAGCTTATCAGACAATATGAAAGGAACTTACTTAAAATAAATCGACAAAACTTGTCTATATTATTTAATGAAACTTGCATTAATATATATATATATATATATATATATATATATATATATATATATATAATTTGCGTCATCTCTCATCGAATTCAGAACACCGCAAATTATACTAACGTTGGTTTAATAAAGTCGAATACACGTGAAACATGACTGACCAATGAAAATCAAACAACACAAAATTAAAATACCAGAAATTCTTTCGTCTTTTTCTCCATATCTTAGTTTCTGACGAAGCATTAATAAAAGTGAAATATGTTAGATTGATAAACGTTTCTTATTTGTTCTTTATCTTATCTGCGTGCACGTGTTTGTGCGTAAAACTTAGACTGCAATATCTTTTTTTTCAGGCTATAGATTGAATATCTTAGGACTGGGCATGTGTACACACAGGCGCATGTGCACACAGAAGCATGCATAAGAATATGTCATCGCTATTGTTTAGCCGATATAACAAGAATTTCTATTTTCTTAAATATGAAATTAACATTTTAAAATATGTCACTTTGTGCATAAAAAATGGAATCGAAAAGTCTAACTTAACATGGAGTTCAGCAAAGAACTTAGGTCCCAAACCCTCACCACGCATCACCTAGAAAAAGGATTTGTGTGTTGAATATATTTTCGACTCGTTCTAATAATTATCGATAAAATGAAATTCGACTCGGCAACTACTTATCATTTAATCACTTAAAAACAAATTATATTTTATGAAAATTATTTTCTACTAATATGGAAATGAAAACCGATTTTAACTCAAATAATTTTAATTTTTCTTATTTCGAAAAGAAGAAAGAAAATACAATCAGCTCACCTCAATGATGAGAGAAGGTTGAATAATTTTTTAGAAATTGCTTTAAGTTTCAGATACTAAACTGAGCATAGATGAAACTTTCGAGAAAATAATCTGAGTGAAGGGCATGCAAATAGGACTTCGCTCAATATCACGTTCTCCGTGGCTGAGCGGTCAAGTACAATACAAAAAACCAACGATTTATGGCGAAGGTCCAGTTCCAGCCGAGGAACGCATTTTTTTCAAAAATAACTTTCTTCGAATGACCGGGCGTACAAGAGGTTATACGCACGGTTTAATAAATAAATATGAAGTGACTACATGCAATATAAAGTTTTCACTAAAATAACGTTTGATATGATAAATATATTTTTGTATTTGGGTAGGTTCTGTTTACGAAACTTTGGAGTCGGGAGGCTGAGGGTAACAACAATCAGCTAAGTGTCAAACTTTATATTTGTATTAATTCTCAATCTATCTATTTCTCTCTCTCTCTCTCTCTCTCTCATCTATCTATCTATCTATCTATCTATCTATCTATCTATCTATCTATATATATATATATATATATATAAAACTAGTTTCTCTGATGGTCGCAAAACGGTGAAAACCAGAGTGAAATAAGTTCATATCCATACGACTGAACATGTTATATATATATATATATATATATATATATATATATATATATATATATATATATATATATATATATATATATATATATGTACATAAATTTAATTTTTTAATGGACAGCTCTCAATCTGCGCTTGACGATTACTACGTGCATGTACCAAACACTGAGGAACAAAACGTTTTAGCTGCGTTATACATCGAGCACTCTTCTATTATCACCAGCACTCACCATTCACTATATATATATATATATATATATATATATATATATATATATATATATATATATATACATATATATATATATATATATATATATATATATATATATATATATATTTATATATATATGTATTATAGGAGATTAAAACAAAAATGTTAAAAATCGATACACAATAACAATCACGTTTCGAAATTTCAAATGTGTCACCTCAGGCGATGGTAAATTTCTGGTGAGTGCAAATTTAACTTTTGACTCTACTCTGTATTGAGCCTTCTTTTAAATTAAATGTTATGGACGATAGAATTATTCTCCTTTTGTTCTTATCTTACCTCTCTCTCTCTCTCTCTCTCTCTCTCTCTCTCTCAATATATATATATATATATATATATATATATATATATATATATAATTATTTATTTATTCGAAACTTCTAACATAAATATTTTATAAAAGCACGACAAAAATAGTAATTTTGTTTGAACACTTCTGGTGTCTTATCAGGTGATAATGTTGAATATAGAATAAACGGTTTTAAAAGGTTCAAATCAATCAGACATCCCTCGCTAGGTTATAAAAGTCAGAGGCTTCTGCAGAATCCAAAGAACCCATTGAAATGTCCAAATTATCGCTATTGTTGGTTATTGGAATCTATTCCGTATACACCAATCTTATACTTGTATATATATATATATATATATATATATATATATATATATATATATATATATATATATATATGATTAATACAAATATAAATTTTGTCACCTAGCTGATTGATGCAATATTCAGACCCTCTTTTTACTCCGTTTTTTTTTTTTTTTTTTTTTTTTTTTTTTTTTAGCCGAAATTTTGTGTAATTATTCGTTCCACTCGTCAGGAGATATCAGCAAATATCTGCTATTTTTTTTGTTTTCGTTATTTTTATATTAAGTTAAAAATAATTTATGCGGCTTTTTATTTGTGTGAAGTTGATTGTTCTTTGTATGTATTTATAGTCCTGGTTACCATTATTGGCACACTTTCACTTTTTACAATATCTTCAGGAATAAGTGCAAAAGAACCAAATTTATATCTTCAAAATTTTTTAATTAACTGTTCAAAGTAATTCAACCAAATTTTTTTCATCTTATATGTTGTAATTTCATAGAGAAAAAAGAAAAAATAATGATAAGGACAATAATAATAATAATAATAATAATAATAATAATAATAATAATAATAATATTTGTTTACACTCAACTTGGTAGCGATGATCCCCTTCCCTTCAAACGTTTCTGGTAGCCATCTATAAATTTCGTGAACGTCTCCATTTCACACTCTTCATTTGCAATTTGTTTCAGCTTTTGAACCTTTGCAAAATTCCTTTCCCCAAGAGCAGATTTCAGCTGACCCCATAGATTTTCGATGGAATTAATGATCAGGACTCATTGTTGGTTAGTTTGAAACAGTCATTTCTTTGTCAGACACCACTTTGTTCTCCTTGAAATTGTACCTTGGGTACCTTATCTTGCTGGAGAACCCTTTACCTTCAATTTAAACCTACTTTTCTTACAAGGGATAGCACATTTTGCTCTAAAATCTCTTGACAATCATCAAATTCGTGATATCCGTGATAATGTACCTCCTTTACTCGACGCAGAAAAAATTCTCCCCTGACCACAAAATTAAGGATCCGCCACCATTCTTAACTGGTCGTGTTTATCAACTTCATTTTGCCGCAAAAATTGTTGGTGTGCATTGCTAAAAAAGCACTTTTTGTTTCATCTATCCACAGAAGATTTGCCCAGAAGGCTAGGTGTTTGTCCCGGTACATATTGGTAAAGTTCAGTCGTTCCATTTTTATGTCTTCTTCAGTAATGGAATTGTCTTTGGCCTTCGTCGCAAAAGCCTTGCTTGGCTTAGTGTGCGCTATATCATACAGGATGAATAATTATTCCAGATTCTTCCAGGTTGGTTTCAGTGTTTTGGATTCTATATGCGGTGTTTTTCCACGGTTCGCACCAACATTCAACGACTTCTAAATATTCCTTGTACCTCAACGTTCAGAGAAGTTCTTAACAGTTCCATGCTTAGCAAACTTCTTTATAACAATGTGCCCATTTTAAACAGGGACACTGCGATCCTTGATGGACACCTTATACCCTTTAGCAGACGTGCTTTCTAATAATATAACATTTGGCGTCTTCAGGCAGCTCCTCTGACTTCTCCATTGTAACAAAGAAACAGAGAATAACATGTGGTGTTTTAAAACATTGAAGTCATCATTTATTAGTTAACTAGCAGCATGACCCGGCGTTGCCCGGGCTTGATTCAAAAATCGTACGACTCCTACAGCAATCGCTATCACTTGACTTAAAATATTTTTGCCCTTCCTTGCCTTTAAAGGAGTGCCCTTTGCCGTGCTGATGTTGCTACATGCCTTACTTCTTGCCTATCTCGCACTGCGAATTTTTTCGAAGCTCTATACTAAACATTAAATCTGTTACGAAAAAAGAACTAAACAAAATGAACACAAAACGATCAACTTTAAAAAAGGACTCGTAACTGGAAAAACCGAATGAAAAAAGAATGTTAACAACAAATACTTTTTCATATCCAACCCAGTTCTGCGGAATCAGAATCAACATTGAGTTTAAGCAAGCGAATGAGCCAATTGGAGTATAGTGCCATGCAGATTTAAATTTTTCCCACTTGTGACGAATGCAGCTATCGATTTCTTTTTTTGCATGTTAGTTAACATTCGTGTCAGTCCGCTGTTGGCTCTCACGCTGGCCAATAGAATCTTCCTGCCTATTCGTGGCAGCCAGCTATAGGCTCTCACCAGTAGAAAATGGCTGCAAACTACATGAAAACTGCCGTAGAAGTATGAAAAAATCGATTATTTCCACTATCGATGGGTGTTGGGAAATGCAAAGTCGGTCTTGGCTTTCGTACTAACATGTGCATGTAAATGTTGGTGCAAATCCGTCGAAAATTGCGACCGTGCATTCGTTACACACACACACACACACACACACACACACACACACACACACACACACACACACACATCCTGCGTTTTATAGATAGAGATTCGTGTCATGTGGGGACTGACAATTTAAAGAAAAGGAAAGCTAAATCCAACAACCCCATGACGATGAAAAATAATTTTTTGAAAAAATTCAAGCCAAAGAACATCATGTTTATATCCAGATCAACCGTCAAATGTTCGAGAGATAGACATTTTTTTTTTTTTATTTGGTTATATTGAAAAAGAGCCCTTGTTATTGCAAATTATTTGGACCTAGATAAATTAATATTGGGCAGTATTATGCCGAGTTTGTCTGAATAAACAAATAAATGAGATAATGGCGAAGACGATACGTGATGTTGATGCATGTAAACCTCTGTTCTCATGTTACAAATCCGACGCAGCACATTCTGGGAGAATATGACGTTCTTCCACATGTGATACATGGTCCGTCATCTTCAAATATATATATTTTTTCCTTTTGGAATCAATACTGAAATCGTTATTTTATAATTATGAACATGAAAGTCAGGCAAAAATATTTTGTTGATTCAATACCAGTGCTATAAATCTACTCGGAAAAAATATGGTCCTAAAAGACATTAGAGAATTAATCCTAAAATTTGGGCGAAAACTGGACGGTATTGAAAAGAAGAATCGTCTGTGGCGGGTTAAAAAAGCTAAACGAAGTGATATTTAAGATTTAAAGTTAACCCTCTAAACGGGACCGCCCTTTCTTCTACCTACTTTGCCAAACGGTGAAATAAATGACTGTGTTTGTGATTAAAACAGTAGAAAAAAAAACATGGCACTCACGCAAAATTCTTCACCGCACGGTAACCAACACACAGACACAATTCCGACATTATCTGTCTTCCGTTGTTACACGCAGGTCACGTGTAAATATTTCTAAATCGGAAAAGTATGACCTGATCTATCCAACCTGTTTGCTTCCTAGAATCGCGCGCATATATATATATATATATATATATATATATATATATAAATATATATATGTGTGTGTGTGTGTGTGTGTGTGTTTGTGTGTGTGTGATTTAATTTTTATTAACGAATATATATATATATATATATATATATATATATATATATATATGGGTGGACACTGAGGCTGTTGCATGCTTAAACCCAATCGACAGGCGATCCGGTTGCATTTAAGCATGAAACAGACTCTCGTCTCTAGGTGTTGACATCAATGTCCACTATTATATTTACATACGCCCTTTCGCTAATATTAAGCATCTTAAGCCATAATTATAGCATACCTTAAAACTATATTTTTATCATATATATATATATATAAATATATGCGTGTGTGTGTGCATATATATATATCATTATATACTTAGGCAGATTATTTATATGTATTTGAATAATTATATGGAATATTTGAATATTCATATATATATATATATATATATATATATATATATATATATATATATATATATATATATATATATATATATATATTGAACAGGTTACGATTGTAAAGGGTGTTCCAATAATTTCAACTGATTTCAAATGTGAATTAAGTTTAAGCGTCTAATGATTTTTTTCTTTTTCTTTCAGATTTGGCAGACTTTTGGGTGATATTATTCACACATAATTGCCATGACGTTAATATTAGTTTGGTGCAAAAATATTGTCGTTTTATCACATATGTTACTATGTGAGAAAACGACATTATTTTTACAACCAAATAACATGATTCAATAGGGAAATAAATAAATTTTTACTAATTACACTCATTTATTTACTTCTGACATCATAATGAAGCACCCTTATATATAATCCGTCTTGATGAAACACCCTTTAGAAACAAAGAAAAGATTACTGAACTGTTACGTAATATCAGTCCTCCTATATGGCAGTGAATGCTGGACAATCTTCTCACAGATGAAGATGGGACTTGAAGCAATAGAAACAAAGAAAAGATTACTGAACTGTTACGTAATATCAGTCCTCCTATATGGCAGTGAATGATGGACAATCTCCTCACAGATGAAGGGACTTGAACTAATAAAAACAAAGAAAAGAGTACTGAACTGTTATGTAATATCAGTCCCCCTATATGGCAGTGAATGCTGGACAATCTCTTCACAGATGAAGAAGAGCCATGAAGCAACAGAAACAAAGAAAAGAGTACTGAACTGTTATGTAATATCAGTCCTCCTATATGGTAGTGAATGCTGGATAATCTCCTCACAAATGAAGAAGAGACTTGAAGCAATAGAAACAAAGAAAAGATTACTGAACTGTTACGTAATATCAGTCCTCCTATATGACAGTGAATGAAGGACAATTTCCTCACAGATGAAGATGGGACTTGAAGCAATAGAAACAAAGAAAAGATTACTGAACTGTTACGTAATATCAGTCCTCCTATATGGCAATGAATGATGGACAATCTCCTCACAGATGAAGAGACTTGAAGCAATAGAAACAAAGAAAAGATTACTGAACTGTTACGTAATATCAGTCCCCCTATATGGCAGTGAATGCTGGACAATCTCTTCACAGATGAAGAAGAGCCATGAAGCAACAGAAACAAAGAAAAGAGTACTGAACTGTTATGTAATATCAGTCCTCCTATATGGCAGTGAATGCAGGACAATCTCCTCACAGATGAAGAGACTTGAAGCAATAGAAACAAAGAAAAGATTACTGAACTGTTACGTAATATCAGTCCTCCTATATGGCAGTGAATACTGGACAATCTCCTCACAGATGAAGATGGGACTTGAAGCAATAGAAACAAAGAAAAGATTACTGAACTCTTACGTAATATCAGTCCTCCTATATCGCAGTGAATGCAGGACAATCTCCTCACAGATGAAGATGGGACTTGAAGCAATAGAAACAAAGTAAAGATTACTGAACTGTTACGTAATATCAGTCCTCCTATATAGCAGTGAATGATGGAAAATCTCCTCACAGATGAAGAAGAGACTTGAAGCAATAGAAACAAAGAAAAGATTACTGAACTGTTACGTAATATCAGTCCTCCTATATGGCAGTGAATGATGGACAATCTTCTCACAGATGAAGAGACTTGAACTAATAAAAACAAAGAAAAGAGTACTGAACTGTTATGTAATATCAGTCCCTATATGGCAGTGAATGCTGGACAATCTCCTCACAAATGAAGAAGAGACTTGAAGCAGAAGAAACAAAGAATTTTGAACTGCAAAGCTACAAATCACAGGAAATTGTGGAGAGCCTTGATCACCCACGTCCTGAAGTTTATTCTAAGTTAGAAAAGTGACACATTATATTCTACCTTCTCCTCTTTCTTCAGGACTAAACCAAACTCTCTCTGTCTACATCTCTCTCCCTCTCTCCATATATATATATATATATATATATAAAGAGAAAGTAAAAATAGGAAAGTATAGGAAATCCTCAAAATAGGTAAGAATCTCGAAGTTTTGTCGTTAAATCACATTCACTTGCAAACATACACGCACCCGCATAGGTGGATTAATGTAAATTCATATATCTATTCACATATATGTACGTACGTATGTGTGTGTTTGTGTGATTGTGTGTGTGTGTGTATGTATGTCTCTTTGTTGACACGCTATAAACAATCGTATCTCGATATTAAATTTGAAATCAATTAAATTGATTAAGACAACATAGAGGAGTTTGTTTTTTAAGCAAACCCATCCCAGAAGTACATTATGCTTGCATTCGTATGTGTGTGTGTATGTG
The DNA here is from genome assembly GCA_963932145.1 of Acanthosepion lycidas. Classification (NCBI taxonomy): domain Eukaryota; kingdom Metazoa; phylum Mollusca; class Cephalopoda; order Sepiida; family Sepiidae; genus Acanthosepion; species Acanthosepion lycidas. The sequence goes on from OZ010588.1 coordinate 8,928,314, forward strand.
TGTGTGTGAAAGAGAGAGAGAGAGAGAGAGACAGGCAGACAGACAGATTGAACCCTGTCAAGGTTGACTATGAGGGTAACAGTATTTGTCTGCTCTTGTCAGGCCAACGATAATAATAATTTGTCCAAGAGCTTACACATACGCTTGCTTCCTTTTTAACCATCGTATCACGCCGGTAGTTTGCCAAGGTATCTGGTTTCATGCCTTTCCCTAGAATATCAGCGTTAAGCCTTAAGTGAATTGTCAGTGTATGGCGACTGTTAATTTCACGCCTAAATGTGATCTCCAGACAAACTACCCCTACTTCTTTAGTGGGTTTTATATATAACGGATTATGTATATAGGTGTCTTGAAGTAACCGGTTTTTCCAATTTTTTTTTGTTTACGACAGAGGGTTTTTTTATGGCCATAGCCTCTAAATTGCCTTTATATAAATATACATATAGTTATTCAGCTGGACAGCAACTCCTCTCTAATACATGCATTGTTAAACAAGCGTAAAAAGATACCTTTTGTTAAATTTTGAGTGATAACCTGTTGGGCACTAAAGATTTCGCTCTTTTTATTGCAATTCTATGAGAGTATTCATAACACAAGCTCGCTTGTAAGTGACGAAATACATATTAATTGTCATGGAGAAAATGCCAGATTAGTTACATGTATTTGAATCGATATATTAAGAGTAAACGACCCAATTTTTTCACAAACTCGAACAAGGAATAGGAAACCTATTCGCAAAAAACGGAATATTCCTCTTTTTCTTCATCTTTGTATATTCTTATCAATTTTTTTCCTTAAATTTAAAATATTTTATTTTATTATTCTTTTGTGCACACAAGTGTTTTTTTTTCTGGACTTAATGAATATCGAAATTCTCTCAATCTTTGTTGGTTTCGAGCGCTTTCGGCTAATCTTCTAGCCATTTTTTATTTATACTACTATAATTTTAGTTATACTACTATAATAAATGGTGTTTAAGTGCTATACTAGGCAGTCTAAAAGTTGCTGAAAAGTAGATATATTCTTAAATCTCGAATATGGCCAGTACAATGTGGCCGTGTTTATAACTGTTTCTATTAAGTAATGGTTTATTCTTTTTTAATAGTAAATTCCATTATTTTTAAACACTTTTTGTACTTAAAGGTCACATTTGTCTGTTGCGTATTGAGGTTGGTACAATGCTATCCTAGTTTAAGGGTGTCCGTATGGAACTCTGGTCAGAGAGATGTAGAGTCAGCTGCCTAGAACTGCGAGTAGTGGTGTGTTCGACATAATTCTTTCTGAATGTGTTTTCATCAGGATTGCAGTTCCCTATGGAAACCTAAACGTTGGTCTCAATTTCGCCAGCGGATTGTGGTTACCGGGGATACAATATTAGTTAATTAAAATTTTAAAAAAAGTCAAATAAATAATAAAAATAATTAATCTAGCGGCCATGGCCGTAAAGAAACCTAGCTTAGTTATATACACATATATGAATTGAGTATAGATATAGATCAAATATTGATCAGAATCCGATAGAATGATAGGATAAGAAAAAAATAAGAAACTTTTATAAATCTAACATGTTTCGCTCTTATTAAAGCTTCATCAGAGAATGAGATATGGACAGGAAAAAAAAAAAAGAAAGAAACGGAATAATTCTGATATTTTTCATTTTTGTTTTGTTCGTTTTTTATTGGTTAAGCAGGCTTCACGTGCATTTTGTCGTGTCAAGCAGTGTTCGTGCGTAAATACATGTGTAAGTGTATCATAATTCTAGTTTGGCTATCCGAGATTCGGATGATAATGTATACCATATTTTCCGGCTTACAAGACACACTTTTTTTCCTAACGAATATCCTGAAAAATATGTGTGCGTCTTCCAAGTCCTTTCGACTATTCCAGTCATTATGAAGAACTAGGTGTTGTCAGTATGATAGACTATATTTTCTGACTGGGTTCTGGCGTTTTAAGATCGCTAGAGTTGGAATCTTTCCAAAGCGACATTGGGCACTTCAACATGGCGTAACAGTTAACAAGCTTGTCTTGAGAGACTAATTATGACTAGTGAGTTTGATTTTATCTAATCGGATTTATTTCTTTTTTAATGGCTTTTAGAAGTTTTAATTTTTCTCTGTAGTGAGTTTTGCATTGCATACTAAAAGTTGTTCCAAGTAAATATAGTTGTATTTTAATTGTTTGTGATATGACGATCAATATATGAATGAATAGTCAAAGATCTACACGACCCCAAAGGCCAAATCGACGGAAGAAGGCATCGCTAGTCGGGCTGGCGTAAACAAGGTGGGGACCTTGACAGACCAGCATCCAACAGCTCGATGCAACCAGGTTTGCCAGACATCGCCTGTCTCAATCATCTTTAAGCCGTGAGGCAGTCGCTTTATGTCAAGTGTTTGGGCTTCTCCGTTGCGCAGAGGCGTCCGCTAAAATCAAATTCACGCAAATGACCTCATCAACTCCTTTTCTTATTCACAGTCATCTCCACCACCACCACTTGGGAGGAAAACGGTAAAAGAGAGAGAGAGGATGACGATCCCTATACTTGGATGTGAGAGGGCACCGACGATGCACAAATTGCACTAAGTTTTGACAAGGGACACGTTAACCTACGAGAGAGTGTGGTGTATGTGTAGCCAATGTAAGAATTTCATTTTGTTTTTTAGTTATTAGTATTGGACAAAGGAAACAATAATTAAAAAAGAACATTATTTTACTTGTCCTGAAGCTAGACAAAAAATGGACATACGTGGAATCTCAGTTCGACCAAGAATCGGAATAAGTTAAATCAAAAGGATAAAAATGCAGCCTGGGGAGTACGAATGTCATCCTCGTTAAAAATGTCGGCGTGCAAAGAGCAACAACAAAAATAAAGAAAGAATGAAAAATGAAGAAATATCGATGAAGAAAGAAAGAAAAACGAATAATGAAAAAAATAAGGAAAGAATAAAAAATGAAGAATGAATTAAAAATGAAGAAATACCAATGAAGAAGGAAAAAATGAAGAAAGAAGGAAAAAAATGAAGAAATAATAATGAAGAAAAAAGAAAAACGAAGACACAAAGAAAAATAAAAAAATAAAAGTGAATAAAAAATGAAAAACGAAGAAAGACTGAAAAATGAAGAAAGAACGAAAAATGAAGAAAGAAAAATGAAGAAAGGAAAACGAAGAAAGAAAGAAAAATAAAACAATATTGAAAAATGAAGAAAGAATGAAAAACGAAGAAAGGAACAAAAATAAAGAAAGACTGAAAAATGAAGAAAGAATGAAAAATGAAGAAAGAATGAAAAATGAAGAAAGAATGAAAAATATAGAAATAAAAATGAAGGAAGAAAGAAAAAAGAAAAATAAAGAAAAAGTGAAGAATGAAAAACGAAAAAAGAATAAAAATGAAGAAAGAATGAAAAATGAAGAAATAAAAGAAAGAAAGAGAAATAAAGAAGGAATAAAATATGAAATTGAATGAAAAATGAAGAAATATCAATGAAGAAAGAAAGAAAAATAAAGAAAGAATAAAAAATGAAGAATGATGAAAAATGAAGAAATAAAAGTGAAAAAAGAAATACGAAGAAATAAAGAAAAATAAACAAAGAATAAAAATGAAAAATGAAGAAATAAAACGAAGAAAAATAAAGAAATAAAGAAAAATAAACAAAGAATAAAAATGAAAAATGAAGAAATAAAACGAAGAAAAATAAAGAAATAAAGAAAAATAAACAAAGAATAAAAATGAAAAATGAAGAAATAAAACGAAGAAAAATAAAGAAATAAAGAAAAATAAACAAAGAATAAAAATGAAGAAATAAAACGAAGAAAAAAGAAATAAAAATGAAGAAAGAATGAAAAATGAAGAAAGAATGAAAAATGAAGAAATAAAAATAAACAAAGAAAAACCAAGAAAGAACAACACTTAGTAAATCATTATTGGTAACTTCGAGATGGTGTTATAGTTAACAATCTTGTCTCGTTTGATCAATTACGATTGAGTAGTGAGTTTTATCTTCGGTGAGTGCTCCACATTTACGGCCTTGGGCCACATCACATTCATTGTTTATAAGAACTCGATTTGTATTTAGATGGCAATGAACAGCCGGCATACGGATAGAAAATGACTTCAGTTTATACGCAAAAACAGAAAGTGGTGTAAGGCAAGGGTGCATCTTCTCACCGGACATATTCAACCATTCAAGCAATCCTGAGAGAATTAGAACTCTTACCAAGGTTCATTATTGGTGGCAACAATCTTAACAATATAACATATGCAGATGATACAATGTTGATAGCAGAAATAAAAAAGAAATTACAGCTACTCCTACAAAATGTAGTAAATATCGGTCTTCTTTTATGGCAGGGAATGCTGGACCCCTCACAGTTGAAAAATAGACTTGACGTAACAGAAATGTACTTCTACAGAAGGGTGCTGAAAATTCTATGTGGAAAACGACCAAAGTTTTAGGAAAAGGAAACAAATGAATGCTTATATTTCGAAACTAAATAATTTTTTTAGCCTACATTTTTTTTTAATTACTGTAATGTCCGATAAAAAAATATAATGTCCGATAAAAAAATATAATGTCCGATAAATCCATTAAAAAATGAATGTTACGGCAACGACGAAACTGAAGCTAACGAATCTAGATTCGTAGAAGTCCATCCGAGAAAGATTCTTCATTCCTTAAATAGGTAATTCAAACTTGACGCTATCAATGCACCCTCCGTAGCCAACATGCTAAAAGCACATTTCGGCTATAGAAGCAGTTTGGGAGTAAAGGCTATGCAGGTTCGATCTTATTAGGATCAATTGTCATTAAGTAATAAAAAAACCCAGAGATAGCAACTGCAATACATGTGCCCATTAAAATAATATTTGTAGCTGTGTGTATGTTTCTAGTATTATAGGGATGTTTTATTTTGCGAACACAGTAGTCTTTGTAATTAATATTACTGAGTGTTGCCTTTTTCTTTTTTTATTACTAAGACGTCCATTATTTTTCATCTTTTTTACCTGTGGATGAGGTTATTATGCTTGTATTTTCTACTAGTATGTTTCTGATGGTGTTTAGTAAGTTTGTGTGTGTTTAAATGGATTCTGATGGCACTGTGTTAGGCCTGATTGTTGTGTCTATCCTGAAACAGTCTGTCGCCTCTAAGTGTTGATGTCCACTTTTATACTTACATACGCTCTATCTCTGATACTGAGCACTTTATCCCATAAATATAGCACACCTTAAGAGTATATTTCTTCATATATATATATATATATATATATATATATATATATATATATATATACAGAAAGAGAGAGAGAGAGAGAGAGAGATTGGTTAACCAAGGCATACCCATAAAAGTTTGGAATCTTGGTCACCTGTCCTTTTTAACTCTCAAATAAGCAACCGAATTACTTTCTGATTTCACAAGTAAACCATTTTCATCATAAGTTACCCAGCATCGCCTGATGATGGAACAATTTTTAAGTTCCGAAACAAAGAAATTTTTGTGTAACGATGTAAACTATTTTACAATAAAAATAGTATTTATTTATTTATATATATATATATATATATATATATATATATATATATATATATATATATGTGTGTGTGTGTGTGTGTGTGTGTGTGTGTGTGTGTGTGTGTAGGTAAGAAATTCGTTAGTTTATAATCCAAGTGAATCCTAGTAATATCTAATATTAAAACTGATCCACAAAAGAGTTCAATGTATTTATTATAACAGAGCATACAAATATTACATAACAAAATCCAAAATTACCTCATATGGGGCGGGGGCGTATAGATATATTTTAACCAATAAGAAGTACGTCAGTCTTATTCAACCCCTTGGCATATATATATATATATATATATATATATATATATATATATATATATTATAAAATAGGGTAGAGTGAGTGGTGGTAATAATAATAAAACAGTGCTCGATGTAAAATATCAGAGCTGAACATTTTACTAAGAATATCTATACATTACTACGCGCATAAAACTCTGAGTTGCATCGAACAGTGAGTAAGAAACGCTTATTTATACTTAGTACATATATATATATATATATATATATGTGTGTGTGTGTGTGTGTCTGTGTGTGTGTATCAATAAGAACAGTCGGCGTCCTAGATATGTCATAATTATTTTTGCAATGTCGTAGTGCGTAGCACGACACTTTCAAGGAGGCGGCCTTACATGTCCGGAGTTGGGTCGAGGTTGCTGTTGGAGCCGATATGATGCAAAACCCGAAGTCGACGATGAGGACAGTGGATCCCTAAAGACCAACTTTGATGCATCTAAAATGTTTTATGCAACTATATATATATATATATATATATATATATATATATATATATCTGATGCGATGAGAACGAAAGTAATATATAAATTCCAACGTTCACAGCATTAATCCTAAAGAGGGCTCGATACCGATAGTAAGATGATGTGCCTGGACTTTTGATCGGTGTTTATCGGGAAAAAAAATTTCCACAGGCCAGTCAACATTAAACACCCAATCCATTCATCAACAAGCACTATTTATTTTCTTCTCAAACAAATGGAAAAAAGGAAATGACGTTTCACATACGGCTTGCCTACAAGCAGGATTGTTCATAACCATTTTCGATTCTCACCAGTCGAAGTGCAGTTGAAATGCACTGAAACCAAGTTGCATCTTTGTAGTGAGTAAAATGGTTTTGTCTATATGATAAAATTATAATAAATAAATAATATAAATATATGTGTGTGTATGTATGTATGTATGTATATATAAACATGTATCTCTGCAAGTATGCATAAGTAGGTATATTGATCTACCATTTTATATATACTTGTATTTCTCTATGGTTCCTCTCGCTCGTCAAAGTTTTCTGTTAATAAAAAACATCTAATATATGATGAAATTTGTGTCTACATACATACATATATTCCCGCACACACAGATATATATGAATGTATATAGGTCATTACATTTAAATAATGTATCTTTTAAAGTTAGTTTGCTTTCTAAATATCCCCGGCTTTGGCAATCACCATTTACTACTATTGACACGTGAACCCAAATTTGAGTGACACACACCGTTTGCACTTATTGAATAAACAGATGTTTACAACAGTTCACAGCACACACACTCTCTCTCTCTCTCACTCTCTCTCCCCACGTCACCCTTTCTCTTTCCTTCTCCCTCTCTATCACTATCTGGATATATCTATCTATAAATGTTATCTTCATTTCATACTTTTCATCTATCTCTCTGATTATTTTTATATCATACTATAAGTGAATTTTTTTCATATATCTCTCAACTATGTTCCTCTAACTCTGTCCATCCCACTTTCTCCCAACCCCTCTCTGTGTCCTTCTCTTTTCATATATATATATATATATATATATATATATATATATATATATATATATATATATATATAGCATACTGAGAACCGCGTATACTTTCTTAATATGTATATATAGAAAAAGTTGCAAATTAAAAAATAATAATGTTCTTTTATGAAAGTATTTATCTATTTTTATATATATTTGATATTTCAGATTGCCCTCAGTCTTTCTTCAGAAATAACTCAAATATAAATATTTTTTTTAATTTGCAACTTTATATATATATATATATATATATATATATATAATTATTTATTTAAAAATATGATTTTAAATAAATATTTAAATAAATAATTATATTTATGCTCTACTTTTGTATCGAGCACTATTTTTTAAAAATAATAACAAAAATACTAAAGAACTTTGGATTATTTACCTAACGAGTTCTTTCCTATTTTCTATTAGGTTGATGCAAAAATAATGACGTAATAATGTCGTTTTTTGACGTATTTTTTATGCCATTATTTTTGCACCAACCTAATATATATTTTCACACACATACATACACACACACACACACACACACATATATATATATATATATATATATATATATATATATATATATATATATATATATATATATATATATATATATGTTGATAAAAATCGCCCGAGGATACCGTAAGGTTGAAACCAAGGTAGCGGATTCAACTGACCTCCTGATTTTTAAAGTTAAAAGCTCTACATGTTTTTTCTTACTCTTATTTTATTTTTTCACATGTGCATTGAGCGGTTTTTAATACTATTGTGTCCTGA
>OZ010588.1:8938971-8943971 GCA_963932145.1 Acanthosepion lycidas
TTAATGAGGACTACTCAGATATTTTGAAAAAAAAATCCAGCCAATAAATTCAATCAATAAATTCCTAAGGGAACAAAAAGCTTCATTTACCTTAGATCTCAGGTGAATGGCTTTGGTAAATGATTGCATCAAAGAACAAATCAAATGTAATACTAGCTCTACTACTACTACTACTACTACGACTACTACTACTACTAATACTAATAATAAAAATAATAATAATAATAATAATTTGCCAAAACCACTGGGATCGAAAAAGTATAAATTAAAAGTCCAAGGAAGAGTGTAGACAAAGGCAAGATTCTATGGCTGGTAATACTAATAAGAATCGTGTGCGAGATATTAGCAGACTTGCTGTCACTTAATCTCAATCGACAATCTTCGGACATAAGGGGCTGGTATGAGCCTACAATAGCATAAAATATGGTTACTACTAATACTACTACTACTACTACTACTACTACTAAGAAGAAGAAGTAGTAGCAGTAGCAGTAGTAGTAGTAGAAGAAGAAGAAGAAGAAGAAGATAAGAAGTAGTACTAGTAGTAGTAGTGGTAGTAGTAGAAGAAGAAGTAGAAAAAGAAGTCGAAGTAGTAGTAGTAGTAGTAGAAAAAGAAGAAGAAGAAAAAGAAGAAGAAGAATATCCAGATGTATTCAGTAATGCAGTTAAAAAGAATACTGGGGAAGGTCCTGTCGAGCTGGGGAGAGATGTCAGTTGATCTCCTTCAGCAGCGTCTTAATAATAATAATAATAATAATAATAATAATAATAATAATAATAATAATAATAAGACATACAAAAAATTGTTCTCACAAGTACAGCCCACACTTTACGAAGGGCTTTATCTATTTTTTTTTTTTTTTTTTTTTTGTCAGTGGAAAATGTCATGATGCCATTTCTAAACTTAGGTCCCTGGGCGGGACCCGGAAAGAAATGTGTAAACGCCAGAAATCAAAGGAAATAATAATAATAATAATAATAATAATAATAATAATAATAATAATAATAATAATAATAATAATATCATAGATATATAAATGTGATCAGGCGAAAATATGATTGTTAAAAATATACAATTTATTGTATTTTAAATAAATATATAAATATGAGGATTTTGAAACTGAAATAAGAAAAAAACTCCCCTTAGAACTACTTATAATTTAGGCCCTAACGATAGAAAAAGAAAAGGCAATGACCTTAACAAAATCTCTGGTCTCCTCTATTTCCAAGAGATTTAAAAAAAAGTCGACTCAGGAATGTATTTAACACGAGATAAAGAAAATATAAAGCCTGTACAATGTTTAAGTTAGCATGAGAATGTGTGCAAACAATGCTTAGATTTATTTTGCCTTTTTGCCTTTTTGCCTTTTTGCCTTTTTGCCTTATCACAGGGTCTCCTCTAATGACACGGGAAAGAGAGAAGGAATTGAACTGAATAAAAAAATGAAAGGAGATGGCAGTAAGAATAAAATCTGATATTCATTCAAATCGAAATTTTCATGAAATACTGAATTCATTTTACGATCAGTTACGATCGCCTAACATTTGGAATGAAAGTTAGCAAGAAGGGTCACTGCCAAAGACAGGTACGCCCTCAGGCCGCTCGCATTCTCGCACGCACTATTGCAGATTTTTACTATTATTATATAGTGTCTCTAACGCGTTAACCAGTGTTGACGCATTCGTTAAACAAAATGCTGTCGGGGACATGACCGCGAAATGCTGCCTACAGAAAAGTTAGCTGCAAGTTGAAATATTTCCCACATTTTCGTCATAATTATTTCTTGTTGGAATTAGAAATAGTCAAAACAACAACAACAACAACAACAACAACAACAACAATAATAATAATAATAATAATAATAATAATAATAATAATAATAATAATAATAATCTCAAAAATGTGGCACATGAGGACATCAATAATTTCAGTTGTAGTTGGAGCCCTCGTATTCATTGGAAAAGGTTCCGATAAACTCTTTTAATGGATTCCTGGTAGTCTAAGCCTTGTAGCAATACAAAACATTGTATGACGCACGCATTACGAAGGGCTTTATCTATGTAAAATGTGTGAGCTTAGGTCTTTCTCTTTTTTGTTTTCCTCAAAAAATGCTTAGTGAAAAATATCATGACTCCATTTATGACCTTAGGTCTCTGGTTGGGACCCGGAAAGAAATGACTACACAACAGAAATCAAAGGAAATAATAATAATAATAATAATAATAATAATAATAATAATAGGAAGAAGAAGAATGACATCGATGTTATTATTATTATTAGTAGTATTAAGAGGAGAGAGAGGAGGAAAAGCCGGCAGTAGAAATGTATTTAGTGTTGACGAGGTTGTGGGCGTGTAGGTCATAGAATTAATCGAAATAATAAGTAGCTATTGTGAAAGAAGTCGTAATGAGATGATGGCGATGGTAATTATGACTGTGCGATATTTGAAATGGTCAGAGGTTAAGTTTCCTGATTTGTCTTTTCGTTTTGTTTATCCTGTTTCATATTCTGAATTGCATGTTTTAAAAACTTTAACCTCTACTTTATATTAAGATATTTTCAAGGGGGAACTTAACAATTTTCCAGGAATATATATATAATATATATATATATATATATATATATATATATATATATATATATAAGAATAATCTCAAAAAAAATATATATATATTAGGTTGGTGCAAAAATAATGACATAATAATGTCGTTTTTTGACGTATTTTTAACGTCAAAAAACGACATTATTACGTCATTATTTTTTATTATATATAATAATAATAATAATAATCTCAATATATATATATATATATATATATATATATATATATATATATATATATATATATATAGAGAGAGAGAGAGAGAGATGTAATGGATAATCGCTACGAACTGTTAATTGGAAAGCCGAGTTCTAATTCCCGTTGGGTTCATATATAAATAGATAGATAAAAAAGAGACTGAGATAGATAGATAGATAGATAGATAGATAGATAGATAGATAGATAGATAGATAGATAGATAGATAGACTGAGATAGATCGATCGATAGATCGATCGATAGATAGATAGATAATAAAGAGACTGAGATAGATAGATAATAAACAGACTGAGGGTTCATTACATTGACTTATGCGGAAAAACTCTTTGAAAACGTATGAATCCACATATTCCCCAGCTATGGGTTAATTAGTAAGAGTTCTATCACTAAAATAAATAAATAAAATTGCATACAAATTATTTATGTTTTGGCATAAAATAAATCATAGATGTTGATATGCCGCTAAACAAAAACATCCAATTATACACCTGTGTACATCTCAGGAGTACTCACGAATAAACACACACACACAGAAAGTAATCAATCTCGAATCTATGGAGACATTATGACGATGAAAGTAATTGGCGCATTTTGAAGATATTTATCCGGAAATCCGACTTCAGAGGAAAAGTAAAATCATTGACTAAGGCAAAAATATAAAAAGAAATAAAGGAAATGTCTCGATCCTTTCTTATTTAGGGCAATGAGAAAGTACTTGTTGAAAAATAACGCAGAGATCATTCCTTACCGCAAAAATATCAAGACAGTTAACTTGAAACGCAGACATCAGGGAATAACTCGGCCCTTTCTTATTTAATGCAATGGAGAAGTGCTATTCAATGAGTATACAAATTAAATCTTGTTTTCTGTGCAATATCATCAATTTTAGAAAACTGAATTTGTTTACAACAGAGTTTGTGCAATAGATAGATAGATAATAAACAGACATATTAGGTTGGTGCAAAAATAATTTCGTTTTCTAACATATGTTACTATGTGAGAAAACGAAATTATTTTTGCACCAACCTAATAGATATATAGATAAACAGACTGAGATAGATAGATAGATAGATAGATAGATATTAGGTTGGTGCAAAAATAATGACGTAATAATGTCGTTTTATGACGTTAAAAAATACGTAAAAAAAAAACGACATTATTACGTCATTATTTTTGCACCAACCTAATAGATATGGACAGACGGAATTTTTAAGAATAGAAAGCTAGAGAGAGAGGTTGGGAAGAAAAAGAATACATAGATAAAATGCGGTGTATGTGCATTTACACACAAACACGAACAGGTGTGCGTGTGCACATTGCATTGAAGCAAACATGTATGGAAAAATTCTTTTTAAACTGAAACAAGACAAATTCCTACAAATACGAACGCATACACATATCTTGTCATCATCACTTTCAGCACACGCAAATAACTTACACACACACATACATCTGATACATACAATTATCTATACCTACCTATAGACATACATTTGCGCACACACATACATACACACCCACCTATAGTAATCATTGTGTAATTGCTAATTTATGTCTATAATTTTATTCATATAAAATAAATTTAACGTCTGACCGTGTGAAATGGACACCTTTAATTAATTAGTCTAATTATCGCTTTATGCACACCTTCTAAGGCCCACCTTTCACCTGGGCGTGTGTGTTGTACTCCACGTGTAAATTCTCTACGTAATAAAAACAAAGAAAATCATTTGAAAAATAATTGTATTTATAAAGGACAGGAAGTGTGTTAAGGGTACTTGTGCTTTTAAACCACCTACTTGATTATGCTTGCCGACAAGGTCAGGGGTGGATGTTGGTAGCGTGTCAGTAGAGGATGTACCTTCCCGCCAATAAGCCATATCTTTTTTTTTGCCTTGTAGTAAATAGTCGTCTGACATAATGGCGTCTGACATGAAAGTGCATACAAGGCAGAGGTTTGCCATTAAATTGCGCTGTGTAGAAAAAAGATTCGCATAGTAATATCGACAATCGTTTATGGCAACCAAATAATAGATCTGAGCACGGGGACATTGAAGTTTGCGACAAAAATCACACGGTTCTGCTTGAGATAAACAAACAAACAAAAGACAATATAAAAGAAAAAATTGCATTTTTAATGACTGTATATTAGTCAACTTGCATTTGTACAAAAAAAATTA
>OZ010588.1:8946471-8991471 GCA_963932145.1 Acanthosepion lycidas
TTGAAGAACTCAATTCAAATGAAGTTCCACAGAGTTTATAATTTGAAGAACTGAATTTTCGGCCTGAATCGGAATTTCGGCCCAAATCGGATTTTCGGCCAAAATCGGATTTTCGGCCAAAATCGGCCTTTTGCCCGGAACTGGACTTTATAGCTCGAATCAGTGTTAAAGTGAGGGTTTGAAGTTCCTTGAAGTGAATTGGGGAATTCAAAGTTATTTCTTTAAAATTGTTGATTCCTCTTTTCTAAGTTGGACCAGTTGCTTTAGTTTGGATTCCGTCGGACGCCCAATTATAACCCCCCCCGCCCCGCAGCAGCCATCTTAAAAGTCAGCACGGAACGCGGTTTTTAAGCTAGTAAAATAATGAAGTAAACATACTTATCTGAATCCTGACAAGAGAGAAATCGCTAAACTATGAATTGATCTTTATTGTAAATTACGTTTGCATTGACACAGGTTGAATGATATTATACGTATATTAATAGGTGACATTAGTATTATACACACACACAGACACTCACACACTCACGCGCGCACACACACACACACATATATATAAATTGATGCAAGTTTCATTAAATAATACAGACAAGTTTTGTCGATTTATTTTAAGTAAGTTCCTTTCATATTGTCTGATAAGCTTCATCACATTATCATTGAAAGACGAAAGGAAATCACCATATTGATATATGTTTAAATCCAATATAAGCTTTCAGCTTACATAAGTCATTATCAAAGACGACAATTACTTTTCAATATATCAACCAATACACAGACGAAACAATAATGATAGTCTTTTTTTGTTGCATGAAAAATTTCAAAGCAACGATTAACACGTGTATACGAGACGCGGAAGCGGAAATCGCGTCGCAGCTCGTGACGTCACACATGACCACGCGAGAGTGAAAACGAGAAGTATTAAGTATGGGAAGCCGTTGGTATAAACCAGTGGCTTCTGTTATCAATTATAGGCATTTAAGGATATTTTTGGAGATTTCGTAGTTTATTTTGTTTACTTAAAATAAATAGACAAAACTTGTCTATATTATTTAATGAAACATGCATCAATGAAAAATTGCTGCCTAAATATACACAATATATATATATATATATATATATATATATATTATAATAAAAAGAAAGAACAGTAAGATATATAATCTGGTGGTCTTATTGATATTTTTATTTTTACAAAACAGTGCTCAATAGAAATTTACAGAGCATATATATATATATATATATATATATATATAAGCTTTTACTACTATACTGAAAATATATGTGCAAGCAGTCTGGTGGTTTGGTCCAAATTAAATATTGGCGCAGCACAATCATCCTACACGCGTTTCACTTCAGTTATCTTTATGTTTCAAACATACCAATAGACTTTGTATTCTTAATAAACATCCAGTAACATAAATTGAGATTCTCCCATTTTATTTTTCGTGAGAAACCTTACAAACACGCAGATTCTCATCACTGGCCATTGTACCTACTTAGTTCATACTGCTAGCGGAGCGGCTATGTTTACACTGTATCGGCAGCAAGCAACTGGCACGATCAAACTCATTCGATCACGTGACCATAACAGTACCAACTATCAGCACGCATGAGCAGAAGGCAGTGTAACAAACCTAAAGATATCTTACGGCCAAAGTGCGGATTTCGTATATATATATATATATATATATATATATATATATATATATATATATACATATGGTGCGATGGATCAATTGTCGCAAAAATGAAAATAACACTCTCATTTCATGTTAACAGATATATTTACCAAACTTACACAAAAATATCTTGATATGCTAAAGAGTAAATTTATTCAATAAAATCGCCACTGGCTTCGGCCACGGCCTCTAGACGACTTTGGAATTTCCTGCAACTCTTCTGGATGGTCTCCCTGTTTAAGTTGTTGAATGCTACCATAATCCTTACCTTCAGTTCAACTTTGGTGTTACAAGGAATTTTGTTTGTCTCTCGCTCAACGCATAAATACTCAAGCCGGGTTGCAGTCTGGAGAATTAGGCGGCCAAATATAAAGGGTTTCTACTGTGTGGCATGGTGCAGAATCCTGTTGCGAGACATAGGCTCTTCCAGCAGATATCCTCTTGAACCAGGGCAGCAATACCTCCTCAGGGCACTTGATGTAGACCTCCGTGTTGAGTCTAAGGCCCTGCGGGAGGATGAATGGAGGCATAACGTCGCCATCACTAGTGATCACTCCAAACACCATGATGTTGGCTGAATACATCATCCAACTTTTTCTGAATCCTCTGCACTGCCACCAGATTGACACCCAAACACTATGAAATGTTTATAGTGAAGATTCTGGCGCGAATGCTAAGCGTTACAGTATGCCATTTCCAAATTTCTGGCGGAGTGAATGGCGGGTATTCTTTTATCACATATGGTGCCCAACTGACCCTACTATACTGTGCAGTCGATAAAATTAGAAACAAACAACACGCATGCGCGAAATTAAAAATATAAAATGGCGCCAATTTACCCATTACACCCTGTATACACACACACACACACACACACACACACACACACCCACACACACACACACACACACATATATATAATTTGTGTGTATGTGCGTTTATGTTCTTTTGATTTTATTATTTTGTTTATTTTCCTGTATAATTTAAATATCCTTAATTTCTGTGGCTCATTGATACGAATTCTCTCATATAAATTAAGATCCAATACTGTTATTCGTCCTGGGTAAGACGTTAAACTACGTCCAGCAGCAAGGCATCTGATCAGGAGGTTTTGAGGAGCGTGGAATCACCTCTTAATTGCAGGTGTTTCCAGGTCCACCCTTACCTGGGCTGGTAGCACCTGTTAGGGTCCCAGCTATGGGCAAATAGTTAAATATTACCAGCAATACATTTTTGAAAAATATTATTACCAGCAATACAATTTTGAAGGAAATATTTTACCAGAAACAGATTTTTGACAAAACAAAATATTACCAGCAATAAAAATTTATGTCAGCATTAAATAACGCATTGAGGTTGATATGCCGTAAAACAAAATAAGCCAAACCAATCTAAGCCAAAGAATACATATTCTATTCATACGAATCTATCCTAAAAATGTTGTCTGCATTAAGTAACCTATTCAGGTTGATATGCCGTAAAACAAAATAAACCAAACCAATCTAAACCAAAGAATACATATTCTATTCATACGAATCTGTCCTAAAAATGTTGTCTGCATTAAATAACACATTGAGGTTGATATGCCGTAAAACAAAATTAACCAAACCAATCTAAACCAAAGAATACATATTCTATTCATACGAATCTACCCTAAAAATGTTGTCGGCATTAAATAACCCATTGAAGTTGATATGCCGTAAAACAAAAGAAACCAAACCAAACCAATACTGCTATTAAATATTACGCTTTTCTTAAGATTTGGTCCTTATTGTATATCAGGAGTAAACCGAATAGAAAATAGGTTTAGGGTCTGTACTAAATCACCTTTAGTCTTTCTGAGCAATTAAGTTTTTTTTTTTTTAAATATTTAGATAAATGTTTTTTTTTTATAAATATAAACGCATTTAATTCCACGTTATAATAAATAAATTGATTTTAAAAATAAAAATATTATTATTAGGTTGGTGCAAAAATAATGACGTAATAATATCATTTTTGACGTATTTTTTAACGTCAAAAAACGACATTATTACGTCATTATTTTTGCACCAACCTAATATTACGTTTACTTAATCTATGTAAAATATATTTCGTTTTATTTTTTATACTGTTTTTATTAATTAGTTTTCTGGTAGATTTATTTTAATTTTTTTTATCTAAATCTTTTGCTAATTTCACTGTTAAAAAGAAACTCACATGCTATTGAAAAATTCTTAAATTAACAGAAAGATCCCAAACACCCCACCGAGGGGTATTGATCATCGACTGCGCCCTTTATGAATATTTCTATTCGGACCCCACCCTTGCTTAAAATTCGGGATCCCTCCCACTATATACGGGAATTTATTTTATAATCCATTTTATTTCATTTCTCTAACTTGTGAATAGGAGTGATTTGACAACATATATACTTAGTGTATAACCTACTTCAAATTATTATTTGTGCCTTGTCCCTTAAGGAGGTGGGCAAACATGGTTCTCCACAACTTCCTGTTCTTTGTAGCTAATAGTAATTTTTTTTTCTTTTCGCTGCTTCTCCTGTTCCCTGTTCATTTACACAAGCTCGTTAGGCAGGAGTTTATACGATACTTCCCTTTGTCCCTCTTGCTATTAAATATCTCCTGTGGGCGCCAAATTTTCCAAGCCTACTTTCCTCATCAGAACCCGGCAAGATCTATGCCCACATGGCATTAAAGATCAGCGCTATCAGGAATCAAAAACCATTCCATGTCTGCCTATTTTAAGTAATTGAGAAATAACTAAGAAAAACAAATCCAAGAATTATTTTTCTTTCATTTATATTTTTTTCTTTCTATGCAATTCTGTATGCAATTTTTTTTAAGTTAAAGTATTTAATCTTTTAAGGAGGGTCGGTGCAACGGTTTTGGGTCAACCTCTCGAATCTATCATAAGCCCCCCACTCTACGATATCTTAATTTTCATAAGGTAGTATTTATATAAAATACAAATTTGATTGTAACCTAATTATGTATAATAATAGATCATATGCAATATAGGTGAACAATTCAAGTAGATAAATTGAAAATAAATACAATATATCTAAATACAAATTAGAGATATGTCTTAATAGATCATTCCATCTCAAATAAATCAATGTTTTGCCGAAATTCTTAATATCAACTTGAAATTTTTCTTGTTAAAAAAATTGAATAATTTTAAATATATACATTCAACATTACGGATAAAAATAGTAAATTTTATTTCGTGTTTTTTCAAGACTTAGCATGAGCAAAACGAATTTGGATGAGAAAAAAAAAGACCCCATAATGATGTTACAATCTGCAAAAATTATTCACCTTTTTAATAGTCAGTTAGGCTTAGTTTAAATTGTCATGCATATAAATGTATGCAGAAAAAAAGAAAAGAAAAAAGAAACAAATACTGGTAATATGGCAAGGTAATATTACAAAGTACTGCCCGGTGCCCCCAATTAGGTTTGCCTGCCCCTACTCGGGGGTAGTATGCACCGACCCAGCTTGTAAACGATTCAGGACCTTTGAAAAAAACAAGTAGGGTTTCAATAAATTGGATAAAATTAAAATCATTAAAAATCTCTTAAAATAGAATTGGGACTAATTGTCCCAATTTCTTTATACCCCTCCTCAGTTCTTAAGTCAGAAGTTCCTACGACATACAATCATTTAGAAGGAATAAAAGGTTTGATATATAATTTTTCTCGTAAAATCTAAAATTATATATAAAAAGAGAGACTAACACATAAGAATTTATCAGTATCTTTCTTATTCACTAATAAGTATAGGCTTTCTAAAATTTCGGAATATTTGCTCAAAGATCACCGAAGGCGGCCTTTAAAATCAATCACAATTCGCCTGTTATTTACATAGACTTATTATTAACTACATTACACGCCAAAAAATAAAATAAAATAAAAAGTAAAATATAAAATGATGGTAAAAATATTAAAATAACTTCATTTAGTTATGTGCCATGCGTGATAAATGCTTAGACGAGGCAGATTTTTTTCCCGCAGTAGGTTGCCATACCTTTCTTTTTGCTATAGAACCCGGTCTGTCTTGCTATTTACCCATAGATGCTGGGTGGAGTTAAAGAAGAAGAGAATGCATATATTTCCCAAGTGTATTAGTACGCAATAGATTCGACTGGAATTCGAACTCGGCTCTCCGATTCCTCAATCCGAGCCGCTATCCATTACTACACCGTATCTCTTCTGGTTCGGGATTGAATAATTATAATTTCCTCATTCCTTGAAATTTCTATGTCATCAGAAGAAAACACTACAGATAAATAAGCAATTTCCTCTTTATGTAGTGCACTCTTCTGATGACGTAGAAAAATATATGGATGCTAGGATGCATATTGTGTTGATTGTGAGAACAACTTTAAAATATTAAAAAACACAAAAATCTAGATTAGATTTAGTAACACAGAAAGTCAGAAACTTTATAAAAGCTACAAACAAATTTATTAATGGCAGGAAACAAGAACTTATTTTTATATCATGAAATCTAGCTTTGACGACGAAAGAGCTAAAAAGCACCCAGCACACCAGGCTTATATCGGCCTTTTAGTAAAATCCAATGTACTTAGAAACTAAGTAGGAGTTGTTTTTGAACTTAACAGCGAAGTGAGGTAGTGTAATCATTTATTAAGAAACCTCAAACGGTCCGCTGTTTAGAATAGAACCTCTGAGGGCAGTAGTTTTCAGTCCTGCGCAATACCATTTAGCTTTTTTGATTGTGTGTGTGTGTGTGTGAAGATTTCTCCCTTCCTTTTTCACTGCTGCTGCTACTATACTGATATGGGGACGGCTATGACGTATTAGTTGTCACGGGTGATTTGCATATAACCTCCCACTGTTACCTTTATTTCCATTTGAGTCTTGTATTTCCTCCTCTCTCTGTCTCTTATACTTTCTCTCAATCGGCTTTCACCTCAACCACTCAACTACTCTTTCTGAAATCTCCTTTACGTGTATAATTAATCCCTATTATACAGTACTTTCTATCTCGCTCTCGCTATAATTCAGTTACATTACCACTTTTAACAAAAATTCCCCCCACGTCTACTTAGTTAAGAAGAAACTCAGTGTATTTCAATCCGTCTATCTTATATTTGCGTGATTATGTGTGTAGGTTGTTTCTTAAGTGATTGCGTATATACGTCTGTTTGCGTTTACAATGAATGCGTAAAAAGAGAGAACGTGCATTTGTTCGATCCTGCGCATGCGTAGATATGGATATCATGTCACGTTGTTCTTATGAAGAAAGCGTTTGTCTTAAAAGAGAATTGTGTTAGATATATATATATATATATAGATAGATAGATAGATAGAACGGGAGATGAAAAGAGTAAATATAATGTGGCATATCTATAAGTCACTCATATACACATATGCGTGCGCATGTACGCATGCATTATCGAAGTATATGGACGTGGAAATATTTTAAATTAAACGGATAATCTGCCCACAATCGTAGAAATACAAACAGCTCTTCACACACAACCACTTCTTCAAAATCATCACTTTCGATACACATACACCGACATACATCTGATACATACAATTAATTATACCTATCTATAGACATACATGTGCGTACACACATACATACACACCCACCTATAGTAATCATTGTGTAATTGCTAATTTATGTCTATAATTTTATTCATATAAAATAAATTTAACGTCTGACCGTGTGAAATGGACACCTTTAATTAATTAGCCTAATTATCGCTTTATGCACACCTTCTAAGGCCCACCTTTCACCTGGGCGTGTGTGTCGTACTCCACGTGTAAATTCTCTACGTAATAAAAACAAAGAAAATCATTTGAAAAATAATTGTATTTATAAAGGACAGGAAGTTTGTTAAGGGTACTTGTGCTTTTAAACCACCTACTTGATTATGCTTGCCGACAAGGTCAGGGGTGGATGTTGGTAGCGTGTCAGTAGAGGATGTACCTTCCCGCCAATAAGCCATATCTTTTTTTTTTTTTGCCTTGTATTAGGTTGGTGCAAAAATAATGTCGTTTTCTCACATATTAACACATGTGAGAAAACGACATTATTTTTGCACCAACCTAATAGTAAATAGCCATCTGACATAATGGCGTCTGACATGAAAGTGCATACAAAGCAGAGGTTTGCCATTAAATTGCGCTGTGTAGAAAAAAAAGATTCCCAATTCGGCAATTGTTTAGGGCAACCAAATAATAGATGTAAGCACAAGGACTGTGAAGGGTGTGACAAAACACGTTTCATTTGTTTGTTTGTTTTTTTTTTTATATTTATCAACTAATGAAATGAAGGGAGTCTCAGATAGTAATTATGTGTAAAATCGTGTTTTGTAGAAAAAAGTTGCTTAATTTTGCTTCAATCCTATGCAAATATATAGGAAAGTAGAAAAGAACATGTTAGGTAAATAATCCGAAGTTCTTTAGTATTATTGTCTTTATTTTTAAACAACAGTGCTCAATACAAAAGTAGAGCCTAAATTATGCGAAGGAATCATTTTTTCAAAAAATAATTATTTATATATATATATATATATATATATATATATACACACAGTTGATACACGCGTGAGGATGACAAGCAAGACATGTGGATGTATTTGAAGTGGTGCCCATATAGCGAAATGATTTCGCCATTAATCGCATTAATATTGCTGATTGATTCTATGTATGATTATTTCTTTATAAAATATATATATATATATATATATATATATATATATATATATAAGAATGGGTAAATATATGTAGCTATATGAGTAAGCGATTAATACATAGGCATATAAATACTCTATAGTGTAATATAAAACAGTGCTCAACGTTAAGTAACAGAGCTATTTAATATATATATATATATATATATATATATATATATATATATATATATATATATATATATATATATATGTATATTAAGAAATATGCATAATATCTTACATAAATTGCACAGCTCAGATGCAATTTTCAAGTCCAGAAAATTATTATTTATTATGAATAAAATTATTATATTTATTTATACTATAAATGAAACTAAAATTAAATTAGAATTCCGGTACTTGAAAATTGCTTCGGCATGAAACTCGGAGTTGTGCAATTAATGTAAGGAATTATATATATATATATATATATATATATATATATATATATATATATATATATATTAAGAAATATATATAATACCTTGATTTTCCAACGCATTGTTTTCGTTTACTTACGTTTTCAAAAGCAGAATTTAGAATTTATATATTTTATTTACAAACTTATTTTCAATCTTAAAAATATAAATCTGGGCTTAAATTCAAATTAAATATTAAACTACAATTCATTTCAATATTTTAACTTACATTGTATTCCAACCACCCAACAATAATTTATCTCGCGAGATTCAGAAAAAAAAATAAATAAATAAAAATAAATATTAAAATTCCAGCACTTGAAAATTGCTTCGGCATGAAACTCGGTGTTGTGCAATTAATGTAAGGAATTATATATATATATATATATATATATATATATATATATATATATATATATATATATCTTTGTCTTTTTCTCAATATATATATATATATATATATATATATATATATATATATATATATATATATATCTTTGTCTTTTTCTCCATATATATATATATATATATATATATATATATATATATATATATATTAATAATTTCGGTTAAATAAATAATTATATTTTAAATAAATAATTATATTTATCCTCTACTTTCGTATCGAGCACTATTTTTTAAAAATAATAACAAAAATACTAAGGAACTTTGGATTATTTACCAAATTATTTACAGTTTCTTTCCTATTTTCTACAATATTTTCTCACATATATATATATATATATATATATATATATATATATATATATATATATATATATATATATATATATATATATTATTTTGACAGTTTATGTATAAGATGTACATCGAGATAGAAATTGTCGATAAACTTTCCGGTTTCAGATTCTTATGTTTTTCTTCAGGTGCTTTCGACCTTCTCAGTCATTATGAAGAACCATGTGCTGTTACTGAAGTAGCCAAGATTCGGTTGGCTACATCTTAGTATTTAAAACACAGAATTTAATTTTCTATCCTTTTCAACCGTCAGACGACAATTAAATAGGGCGTTCACATGGAACTTTAAGTCGCGGGAAAACAACGATATTTAAATATCACTTTTTTACATATCGTATTATTTTTTGTGTGTATATGCGTGTGTCTGTGTTAGACCTATTAAAGTCACAGATATACATGTGTTTAGCTACACACATGTTTTTAACAGGATTTTATTTTTACAACTATTTGCATCAATGGAGTGACAATATATATCAAATTTTCTGAAAGCTAATCTTTTATGTTTTATGTGTGGATGTTTTTCGTGTTTGAGAGCTATGAAATGTACGTATATCTATATTCTTAGTCTATAGTGTGTAGGAAAATATTTTAGCATTGTGTTATAAGTACTTGACTTTTTCTCGCTTAGAGCAATGGGGAACTACTGCTCAGGAGACAGATCTCCAGGGGCTAGGTATGTATTACGAATGATTCACCAACTTCAGTGTTGCCATAAGATATCACTAAACATTAATTTAAAATATATAGGTATAAGTAAAAAAACTAACGTTTAAGTTGCTGTCCTAAGAAGATTGTCTTCTTCCTTTACTTACTATTATTATTCAGGTATATATTACAAGAAAATATATCTTCGGGTTATCTATCTATTTCCTTCTTTTTTACTTTCTTTCTTTCTTTCTTTCTTTCTTTCATTTGTTCGTTCGTTCGTTCTCTTCTCGTTCCGTTTCTGTCAGACGCAAATCAAGGCGGTGCTTTTTTTTGTGATACGTCACAAATCGAACTGACCAATCGCAGACGAGAAAACAGTTCATTTACATATGTAAACGGACCTGCCCATCCTATAGTGAATTTTGAACACAACAGAGCATAGCACACGCGTTTACACACATACCGATATGCACACAGATACACACACATTTGGATAAACACACATAGATACACCTATCTAAATTCAAATATAAGGGGCTTACATACATACACAGAATAAAATCTCAAATAATAATAAAAATAGCAATGAAACGCGGGAAAGTATGCACATTGCAGTGTTGTACTATATACAAACACACACAAAAATACACGGAAAAAATACTGCGGAGTACACAAATGTGGATGCACCATGAATAATTATTTTTCTTATCTTTTATTTTCACATACAGAGAAATATGTGTTGTGCATATTTCATACTGCCACTTAATATATATATATATATATGTGTGTGTGTGTGTGCGTGTGTTATGTTTTATATCAGTGGAAGTCCTACCTATATCACATATTTCTCTGTATGTGAAAAAGATAAGAAAAAGAATTAATGTGTGTGTGTGTACACATACGCAGTTGAGTAAATAGTACATTACGTAGACATTCAGCTTATATAGTGTCTCAGTCGATAGTGTGTGTGTGGGGGGGGGGCTTTAACATTTTGTCTAAATACTGTCTTAAATTTAGCCTTAAGCAAGTGCTTTATGAGTTGGATAACCTATACAGATTGTATTCTTTGAGGTGTCTCTGCTGACAGACAACGAGCAATAAATCATGACAATTAAATGGGATAATCAAACAAGATTTAAATTAAAGTTGTCAGCCCCCTCTTTCTTTTTTTTTTTTTTAGAGACGCTGGGTTCCAAGGACCTGAACTGGCGCTTCATTGTCCGCTCACTCCCCGTAAAAAAAAAAAAAAAAAAAACAAATAAAAAAAAAAACAACTTTCCTTTGATCGATAGTAGGACATAGCAAAAGGAGAAAATGCGTTGCACGGTACTTGAGTACTGAATGTTTTCTTTAAAAACAAAATAATGAATTCCCCCCAATGTCATTTTAAAATTTCGAGCGTGTGTATGTGTTTATGCCTGTCTTGCTATTATTCAACATACTTCAGATAAGTTCATTAAAAAAATCCGCAGCATATGAAAAAATAAACAATGCTTTGCACAATAAATAAATATGTGAATAAAAATGCATATTGATAGATTATTGTATTTTTTCCCAATTAAGAAAAAAAATCCCTGATCTGACGGGAATACGCATGTATGGACATATACACACTTGCTTAGTTTACACAATATGGATCATTATGGCGTATATCTTACCATATCTATTATTATTGAGTTTTACGAATCAAAATGCTTACACACGTAAGTAACATTTTTACGCATACCTACGCACACAGATGAAGTAAAAAGAAAATCTTTCAGTAGCGTCTAAAAAGAAGTAATGGTGAGAGGTGTTCTTATTGCGAGAGTGGCGGCGTAAAGGTGACGAGAAAGAGTAAAGGGCGGAGATATAAGACTGTAAAAGTGGGAGTAAAAGGAGGAGGAGTAGCGGAAAGAGGAAATAAGAGAGTAGGGGAAGAAGGAGGAGATTGCCAAGAAGGCTGGTAGCAGTTACGGGAGGAAAATGGAATTTCTGTGATAGTGGCAGTGACAGGAATAGGAAATGAAGAAGGAGGAGGTAAATTTGGAAGATGATTATAATAACGACTGAACAGAGGCGACGAAACGTTCCGCCTGCACGTCTACGGATGGCTGTAACAGCTTAAAATAGAAACTCGGATAGGAAAATATTACATCAAGCATTCCATTGACTGAACGTAGTTACCTCGTCAAATTGAAAGAAAACATATCTATATCTATCTATCTATCTATCTATCTATCTATCTATCTATCTATCTATCTCAGTTTGTTTATAACCATCTATCTATCAATCTCAGCATGTTCATATCTATCTCAGTTTGTTTATATGTATGTATGCATGTATCTATCTATCTATCTATCTATCTATCTATCTATCTATCTATCTATCTTCGTCTATTTATATGAAATTCATGGGCATGTCATAAGAGCCACCAATCTTACCCCTGCATCCATACAAGTACAGCACTTTAGGCAAAAAAGAAGAGTTAGTCAAAGGAAAAATAGATTCAAAGTAGGACGGCTGCATTATGGCGCGCACCCTTTCAAGTGGCGAGAAAAATTTATCAACTTTGCAAGCGGTCTCACTAAATCCACATGTTGGTGGCTTTGTTAATAGATTCTTCTGTTCGAAGATTTAGTGTATAATTTTTAATCAGACACCAAGTGAAGATCGAACACGTTACACAGTAGTAATGGTTAGCCCGAGAAGTCTCGCTAAGCATCAGGTTAAGTCGAGGCACATTTGTTGGGCGGTGAGGCCTGAAAAGGAGAAATAAAACTCAGGAATGCGTTAGAACAAATAAATTGTCAACTTTTGCTGCTCCTCAGAGACACCAGAGAAGAACTTTATGAAAGATCTTATCAAAATAGAAATAGTTAATCTCAATGTTGTATGAATGGCTATATTTTACTGTTGCAATTTCTGCTCAGAAAAGAAAAAAGTATTGTGGGTAAATTGAAAGACGAATTGAAAAGAAAGAAAAACAACTGAGACGTAATGTGCTAGACTGAGAAAATGCCACTGAGGAGAAAGGACAATAAAAGAACGGACTTCAAAAAGACAGGGAATGAAGATTAATTTTATATTTTAATTTTTTAATATCATAGTTGTCAGGAAAGAAAATATCCGGAAGAGAGTTCCACAGGCGAGAAGTGTAAGGAAAGAAACTATTAGTATAAAATTTACGGTTACCTTTGGTAATTTCAACAATAAAATGATGAGACCTAACTGCCAATCCAGTACTATGCTTAAATTCATAAAGTCGAGTCACCAAAGAATGCTCATCCGAACAACTGCCATGAAAATATTTATAGAAGACAGAAGAAATCACTTGAAGAAATTGATGTGAGACGGGATAAACTGAAAAAAAAAGACATTAAAGTCATCGTTGCGCGAATTTGCGACACCTGTAAACTAATAAAGAAACATATACAAGCTTATTAATCATCAAACAGTTCTTCGGTGATAGCTTCAGCCAAAATCGATTAAAAGACAAGATATTTTATGATAGAACTCGACTTGGAGACCAGAAAAATTGTGCGTCCTGGGTAAGACGATAAACTTCATCCAACAGCAAGGCCTCTGATCAGGAGGTTTTGAGGAGCGTGGAACCATCTCTTAATTGCTGATATTTCCAGGTCCACCCTGCCCCGGGGTGGTAGCACCTGTTAGGGTCCCAGCTATGGGCAAATAGTTGACACCCAAACTGGGGTCAAAGATTATGAAAGTGTAAAAATAGGTTTTAATACACACCAGAAATACTTTGTAAAAAAAAATATATATATATATATATTGCCAGCAATACATTTTTAGAAAAAAAATGATATTACCAACTATAGTTTATTTTGAAAGAAAATATTACCAGCAATTAAAAAAATTGTCCGGCATTAAATAACCCATTCAGGTTAATATGCCATAAAACAAACCAAACCAACCCTAAACCAGAAGAATTGTCCAAACCGAAAAAAAAACTATGTAAAGAAGTCTTTTTATATACTATGGGTCACCCGATGCAAGGCTCGAGAGCAACTCAAATTAGAGTTTTAGTGTTATAATGTTTCTGAGGAATGATGCCTCCGATATGAAGGAATTGGTAGGATATAAAGATTATAAAGATAAAGAAGACAGACAGCGTCCAGGGAAATACACAGGCGAGAACCTGTTTCACAGAGATGCGGTTTTGGGGGAAAAGCACTCTAAGGAGATCATTTGGGATTCGGAAGAAGTGAAGGTAATTCTATTTTGTAGATGTAACATGGCATGTCCTTGCCGTAATGGTCTGCACTGGTGGAACGTAAAAACAGAGTACGTTTGAAGCAATAGCGTGGCGATGGGCTTGTGAAGCTGCGCTAGTACAGGTTGCAGAGGGAAGAATAATGTCATCACCCACAAAACCGCGTAAATGATTTTGAATTCTATCAAGGCTGCTAAATGATGATTGGGTAGCCTCAACATAGTTATACAATGACGTTCACCTTGTACAAGGCCCGAAAGCCACTCGAGGTAGAAGGTTACAGGGTAAGACGTACCACTGAGAAGACGAAGGAAGATAATGCCACAAAGATGCAAGGGGTCACCGAAAGGGAAAGAGAAGGAATCGGAAACCCAATTCTAAGCAAGAAACGAGGCAGAAATATTTTTGGTCTGGTCGGGATCTCGTAAAGATAAAACATAGCAGGAGTCAGGTACTCACGGGAGGGTTAGTATGAGCTGACCATTTTCCCAGTGGAAATGGATTGTAAATATGAATTCCACGTGGTCTGGACTCAAAATTAACCCAATCGGCACTCTAAGCACGGAGGCTCGTTGGGAGTGCAACCTTGCATTAGCTAGTAGCAATATGCCAGTACCTGATCTGTGAGGTTTAAATGATACTAGCTTGGTTTTTGAGGTACTGAAATTTACAAGACAGTTTTATCCCCAGCTAAGCTGTTAAAGCAAGGAAAGATGAGCTACAAAAGTTCAAATTATCTTGATTTTGGGAAGTGTGCCTATGAACGGAGACGTTTACTAATAATCTGAGAATGTTCTTCTGTATATTAGTAACAAAAAAGCAGAAATAGGATAGGACTAAGTAGAGAATTTGCATTGATCTTCTGGGCCTTATAAGTCTGGCCATTCAAAACGATCCCTATGGAACTACGCGAAACAAGCTACTTGATGAATGTGTTAAGTCTTTCAGAAATGCCATAGCTGAAGAATTGATACAGCAGTCTCATGTGCCATACCTTGTTAAATGCCTTTGAGATATCTAAGGTACTCGTTCTGGTGACGAAGATATGTGACTTAGTTCTTCCGTCCGTCACACCTAAAAATATCCATACATTGACTGATCAAAACTAAATTTTGGGGTGAAGTGCAAACAAGTAAGTGGGATGGATGGAAACAAAGTACAGTTGGTTTTACTAGGGTGCATAGTTTAGTAAAATAAAGTTTCATTAATATTTTTGAAAAAACTAAGTTTTATTAAGATATATAAAATACTCCAACTCTTTGAAAAATAATTTAATGATTAAAATAACAAATACTTATTTATTAGGTTGGTGCAAAAATAATGTCGTTTTTCTTTTGAAGCTGAACGTCAAAAAACGACATTATTTTTGCACCAACCTAATAATAAAAATGCAATATTGTTTTTTGCATATCGTTTTTCAAGTTTTATATCCAAAAATCCAGTTTCCAGTTCGCCCTGCGTTTGAGAGAACTATAAAAAAGCACAAGACCAAACACTTCAAAAAGTTGGAATTTGGCTCTAAAAAGAAATATTTGTTCATGGTATGCTCAAGAGTAAGAAATCCTAAGAATTTATTTTTTGCTGAAAAAAAGGAAAAAAACGATCAAATTAAATTAAAGATATTATTAAACCGTGAAATAGGGTTTTTGTTAAAGTATTTTTCTAAACAAATCAGCTAATTAAAATTTCATTGATTGTTTTGCGAAATATAACGAAACGTAGAGTTTGTAAATCTCGATTAAAATGTTAGCGATAACTTTAACAATACAAAAATACTGTAAGGATTTCAATAATTGTAGAAAAATTCTAGGTATCTGCAAATTTCTGAGATGCTTTACTGTTGCCAAGTTTACTGCATATGGAAATTAAAGGTCTAATAAATGATTATTAAGTCTAAGAATTAATTTGATTCTTTCTTCAGGTTGTGTGGTTCACTGGAAACTGGTTCACGAGGAAAAGCGAAAGAATAGACCATTTGTGATGAGATCATTAGACCCACATTAGACATTGTTGAAGGATGGAATTATGGCAAGGGATTTTTTCCCATAGAAGAGTACATGACATAACTAAAGTTTCTTTGTTTTCTTCCCATAGCGTCAAAACATATGCACTGAAAGTGATGCTCTATACCAGTTTATTCGTATTGCCTTTTCATATTAAAGCAAACATAACTATTCTCATATATATATATATATATATATATATATATATATATATATATATATATATATATATTATAAATTAATTGACTTAAAATATGTTTTTTCGCTACACAGTTCTAACCATGTTTCAAAAATGGAAGCTAAAAGCCCCGAATTTAATTTTGTAATTAAATTAAAGACATTAGTTCCATTTCATCCTCAAGCGAATTTTTGAATATATATATATATATATATATATATATATATATATATATATATATATATATATAGATAGATAGATAGATAGATAGATAATATTAGTGGTCAATATATATATATATATATATATATATATATATATATATATATATATATATTATATAAATAAATTCCATGGAATATTAGTGTTTGAGCCTTTTATAACCATGGAATATTAGTGTTTGAGCCTTTTATAACCATGGAATATTAGTGTTACGGCCTTTTATAATGCCCTCCTACAACTTTAAGCCTTCCTGTTCTTCTTTCTTCTGTCACACCCTCTCTCTATAGCTTTCATACATTTCCCTCTCACACTTGTTTCCCACTCCCACACATACACTCTCAATAAAATTTTGTTTTGTATACCCGCAGTTATATTGTCCAATTTCTTTTTGAATTTGTAGGTCTGATGAATTGGATCGTAATTACGATTCCAATGTAATAATTATAACCATGGAATATTAGTGTTTGAATCTTATATATATATATATATGCATATACACACACGCGCGCGCACACACACACACACACACACACACACACACACACACACACACATATATATATATATATATATATATATAATGAATAGAGTTACCTCTCTTATACTGTGGAAAAAAACACGTGAATTTTGAATGCTGAAATTTGCATAACACAGTAAAACTCACAGTTGAAATATTTTTAATTTACAGGAATCCATATTCACACTGACAAACGATTTAACCCCCTGAAGATGGTCTCAGATGAGATTGAAATTACTTGGGAAAATAAAAAAATGTTTGAAAGAAAATTTTGGTATTTTTCTTAATCAATTTTCTAAGCCGACCAAAAAATTAATAATTCAAAAGATCTGTTTGAATAAAATATGCTGCATAAATACCTACACCCATATATATATATATATATATATATACATATATATATATATATATATATATATATATATATATATATATATATATATATAAGGTTGGTGCAAAAATAATGTCGTTTTCTCACATAGTAACATATGTGAGAAAACGACATTATTTTTGCACTAACCTAATATATGTGTGTGTGTGTTTCTTTAAAGACAGTAGACTGCGAAAGGTACTGCGATTAAGCTTTTTAACTAATTTTTCTTGTGTTCGAACAAGTGTTTTCTTTTCTGGACACAAAGTGTGTAGCATTTGTCCAAATGTTCTGTAATTCCGATCGCTTTCGGCTATACTTTTTGCCATTATCAAGGATGATTTTATTGTTGCTTTTTAATTGCGTGTATGGGTTTGTGTGCATGTTTCTAGAGTTATACGCATGTTTTATTTTCCGAACACTGTTAGCACATTTTGGCCGTGTTCGTAGTTAATATTATTGAATGTTGGTTTTTTCTTTTTTATTATTAAGACTTCCATTATTTTAATTTTTTATTACATGTGGATGTGATTATTATATTTTTTTATTTTTTACTGGTAGATTCTGGTAGGATTATACAAAGGCTATTGGTATGACACAGTACTAATAGCAGACACAGAAGAGAAATTATAAAAGCTCCTACAGAAGGTAGCGAAGGAGAGCGTGAAGAAGGGACTAAGCATAAACTACAAGAAAACAGAATGCATCGTCATCAGTAAAAAGAATGAGCCAAAAATGCGATTTGCAGGTCGGGAACACTTAAATCAAACAGGTACGGAATCTGGGAAGTGTTTTGACAGAAGACGGTAAGTGGGACGCTGAGATCCGTAGACGTATTGGGATAGCCAAAGACGCATTTCAAAAGTCAGGCAAGTATTACGAGACAGGTGGGTTTCTTTGGTAACAAAGAAAAGTGTACTGAGCTGCTACGTGATATCTGTTTTACGGCAGCGAATGCTGGACGATCTCCTAAAAGATGAAGAAGAGACACGAGGCAACGGAGGTTGGGTTCTACAGAAGGATGCTAAGGATATCATGGACCGAGCATGTAAGCAATGGTGAAGTTTTGGAGAGGATGCAAACAAAGAGGAAGCTTATACTTAACATCAGGAAGAGACAGCTGAAATTTCTGGGACACGTAATGAGAAAGGAGTGCTTGGAGAATCTGATACTCACAGGTTGAATAGAGAGAGAGAGAGAGAAGGGAAAGCAATGCATGGCATACCAAGCGGGCTTAACAAGTGGATGACAAAACAGAGCATTGGGGAAGTAGCAAAGGGACAAAACATATTGAGTGCTACAAGGGATGGAAGAAGTGGAGAGCCATGATCGACTACAACTTCTCACTTAGCGATAAACACTTTTGAACGAAACTTGATCATAAAATGAGGAGTGAGTCTCTCTCTCTCTCTCTCTCTGTCTCTGTCTCTCTCTCTCTCTCTCTCTATATATATATATATATATAAATATATATCATTGAGAAACAATTCATACAAAGAATGAAATAGCAATGTTAATGTGATTAATGACGAAATCACTTTGCTAACAAGACTTAATGAGACATTAACTTGCTATCAATTCCTTGAATAATAAGATCCTTATATTTGAGTAGTTGTCAGATGGTAGACACATGCACATGCCAAATACTTTCGACACTTTCAAATTGTCATATTCAAGACGCAATTTTTCCATACATAGGCAAACACTGAGACGAAATATGTGTCGACCGAAAGATTTAAAAAAAAAAAAAATCATGCTATTTATTGACAGTTGAATAAACCTTTTGGAGCGTGGATGCCGCGACGCTAGATATTTTGTTCAAAATTAAAAAAAAAAAAAAAAAACATCTTTCGGCCTACACATATTTCGTCTTAGTGTTTGCCTATATATGTTGGTATATAATCCAAGTGAATCCTATTAATATAACATATTAAAACTGATCCACAAAAAGAGCTCAATATATTTATTATTACAGAGCAAATTATTAAGAAACAATAAAATCCCAAATCACCTCATATGGGGAATAGTCTGTTTCGGCAGACGAAGATATCTGTTGTCTGTTTTATCAACCCCAATGTGGACTGAGTTCATGTCAGAAATTAAATTAATATTTCATTCTCCATATAACCGCAAATTAATGTCATTCGTGTTTAAATTGATAAAAATGGATAAATTCTGTATTAGATTTTTAGCACTTTTTTTTTTAGCTTTCGCAATAAAATTTCATTCTGACACGAATTTATAAAAAGAACGTATAAACATAAAAAAGTCTTAAAAAATAATTGTCGGACTTTGTCCATTTCATTATATATATACATATATATATATATATATATATATATATATATATATATATATATATATTAGGTTGGTGCAAAAATAATGACGTAATAATGTCGTTTTTTGACATATTTTTTCACATCAAAAAACGACATTATTACGTCATTATTTTTGCACCAACCTAATATATATGCTTAATATCTAAAAAACACTAAAATAATTAAATTTCTTTTTTTTTTTCAGCTTTTCTGATAAGACGTTTAGCCATCTTGAAACCGTTTGTCTTTTTTCTCACTGGAAAAAAAACCTGAGTTTTTCAGCTCGAAAGAAAAAAGGTTAAAATTGTTTTGCGTCGGTCCCGCTATGTCTCCCTTTTATGATAAGATGAAGAAAAAAAAGAAATGGTTAAAAATCTAAGGTGTTT
The DNA here is from genome assembly GCA_963932145.1 of Acanthosepion lycidas. Taxonomy (NCBI): domain Eukaryota; kingdom Metazoa; phylum Mollusca; class Cephalopoda; order Sepiida; family Sepiidae; genus Acanthosepion; species Acanthosepion lycidas. Next base: position 8,966,901 of record OZ010588.1, read on the forward strand.
TCACTTTCATTAAAGTTTCATCAGTGAATGGAATATGGAGAAAAAGAAGGAAGGTGTTTTTTACATTTTTGTTGCTTAGTTTTCACTGGTCAATCAATTTTCCCACATCAGAATGGACGCGCCGTCTCACTTTGAATTCGGAACGCTATGAATAATACCGTCATTTATTTAACTATTCGAATGCATGTGAAACGTGAATGACCAATAAAATCAAGCAACACAAATGTCAAAATTTCTTTCTTCATTTTCTCATATGTCATTCTCTGATGAAACTTTAATAAACATGAAATATGCCAGATTCATAAACTTTTCCTGTTGGTTCTTTATCTTATCATTCTGTCAGATTCTGATCTATATTTCAGATATATTTGATCCCAACTCATATAAATGTTTATATTATTTTGGATACTTCACATTTGAAATTACTTTGAATACAAAGTGGTCATTACAATAACTTTTGAAGTAATGGTGTTACAAGTGTTTTTAGATATTTTTGTCGTGGAAAGTTCTCTTCGCTTACTTACCTAATGTCTTCATATCATGTTGTACGTGGAAGATTGCAGACGTCTCTGCATGTGTTACCAAAGTTTCCGCCTGAAAATACCGTGACCAGAGTTTCCAGCTTATGGTAGTGGCTGGTGGTACAGAATACTTTGAATGCTATTTATTTATCTCTGTCCCCCCCCTCTCTCTCTCTCTCTCTCTATATATATATATATATATATATATATATATATATATATATATATATTAAATAAACTGACGCACAGGAGCGTATACACGATGGCACGAGGTTGTAGGAATGTTATTTGATTGAAGAGGAAATCGCTGAAACGATTTCGAATTTTAATTTCCATATTAATGTTCATGTTAAAGGAAATTCTAACTACTTTATCTTTCATGTCCTGGTTTTTGATCAAATGTTTCGTTACTGAAATGCCACAATGCTTGTGAGCGTGCTATTTGAGCAAAAAACTAAACATTCACGTATAACTCCATTTACCTGTCCTGGCAGTCACACCCAAAAGTTGTTACCTTTATAAGCAACACTGATGCATTCCACAAGCGCTCGCGCATCACAGTATGTAAGCCACAGAGTTTTTAGCATCTCGACACCCAGGTATTTATTCCTTATTTTTATTGATTTGTCACACGATAAAAACGTAGATTGGTTTACAGAAATAAGACACGTGATATTTCTCATTGGTTTATCTTTTTTTTAAGCGTTTCACCCCAAGCAAGGCGGGAAGCCACTAGCACGCAAGGGTTTACAGAGAGTTGGAGTGAGACCAAATAGGAGTGATAGAGGAAAGGATGCAGGGAAGGATAGGGAATAGATCAGGGCATCTGGAGACATTGATTGACATTACATTTAAATAGTTGGAGATTATAGTTATCAGGGAAACAGGAAGAGGGGAGGGAGTTCCACAGGCAAGAGGTGCAAGACATGAAGCTATTGGAGTAGAATAGACGAGCACATTTAACAGTTTCAACAGTGAAAGGGTGAGAGCGAGATGCCAGCCTAGTAGAACCAACGAAAGCAGCTCATCGGAGCAGTTACCATGAAAGTATTTGTAAAAAAGACAGAGAGAGGCGACGGCACGTCTGTGAGAGAGCAACTGTAGACGAGATGCCAGATCAGGGCCAATTATATTACATATCCGTCTCTGGATTTTATCAAGAACCTTGAGACAAACAGAAGGGGCTCCAGACCATATACGGCAGCAGTACTGTGATGAAAATCATGGAATTTATTTTATAAGTTTTTCCAGAAAAAAAAAAGGATCAACTCTTGAAATCTCAACTAACAAAGTTCTCATACCATTTCGACTCCAACAAACCCAGGTTCATTTATCATCACCGTTGTGCATCTTCTTTTAGATTTAATGTCGAAGGTGAAATAAAAAAATCGTAAATTGATTGAACAAGTTCACAACATCAAAGCTGTAAGTAACTACTAAAAATCTACCTTGAGCTGTATTGCGTTTCAAGTGAGATGACACGGGCAAATTGATATAGACGCAACAGATTTTAAAGCACAACTATTTTTCGATATTAATGGAACTTGAACCAATAAGATTGTTTTTCAAGGATGATGTATCGCTGAGGTGACAAGGACTTTAAGACAGTTCAGTTTACTGGACTCGAAATAATAAAAGTACAATATTAAAGTACAATGAATAAAGTACCTTAAATAAAATTGAAACGACTAAAGTATAATGAAACAAATAAGATTTAAATTATTAGGTTGGTGCAAAAATAATGACGTTTACGTCAAAAAACGACATTATTACGTCATTATTTTTGCACCAACCTAATAATACATGGGGAACATTCCCGAGGTTTTGAGACTCTTTCAGGAGAGATATTTATTAATGTTAAAGTAGAAAATTCTAATCGTCCTCGAAGTAGGGTCCTTTGAGTTCAGTGCACTTGCTATAGTTAGTCCTGGGTATGATGATAAATTACATCCGGCAACAAGGCATCTGATCAGGAGATTGGAGTTTTTGCGGAATGTCGAACCACCTCTTAACTGCTGTTGTTCCCAGGTTCAACCTGATTCGGGATGGTAGCACCTGTTAAGGTCCCAGCTATGGACAAATAGTGAACCCCCAAAACAAAAATAAAAGAAAATGAAATTGTACATTTTTATAGCAAAAATACCAAGAATATATTTTTATATAAAAAATTACCAACTATACGCACATACTAAAAAATCGTAGTGACTTCATCCAAATCCATTCAAAACCCTACCAACCAACACGAAAGAACGCTGTCATGAAATTTATCCATATAAAAGCTACAATTTCTCAAAGAAATCAAACTGTATTCCCAAATAGAATTTCAACAAAACTACAACATAAAACACATATATCATCACCTCTAGTAATTATGTCCACACAAACATGGACATGCACAAAAGCGGAGTATCAACTACCATATACTGAATTGTGAAGGCAGAATAACATATATTGTATTTTTATTACTTCAAAGCTATCAAGAAAATTAAATGTAGGCATTAAATGACTCATGAGGATGTTGATGTACCGTTAATCACTTGTAACACTTCCGCCCCTTCGTGAAGTCCCATCCCAAGTGAAGGTGTTCAAGACCCGTTGTCAAAGCCTCCTTCATCTTTTCAAAACCACTGCCCCTGAGGTTTTCCGTCAGCTTGGGGAACAACGAAAAGTCACAGCGAGCAAGATCTGGACTGTAATTAGAGGGAGAAAGAGTTTTGATTCCTATCCCTGTCAGTACTATTGCATACTAAACTTTCAAATTGCAAACTAGTCAGCTGTGACAGGCAGTCTTTCAAGGAGCTGTTACGGCCGTCTTGTTCAATCAGGAATAACAAAAGTTGGTAGGTCAGCTTATTAAATGTACAGGGTGCGACTGGCAAATTGTTCCCATGTTATATTTTTTTCATTTCGCGCATGGTTGCTCGAATAGGGGTAGGCGATTGAAGACAGTTCCTTTAAAGTGTCTGGAGACGAGATCCTGTTGAAAGTGAGTGTTTACTGAATCTTTCATTACCGACCCCTGTTTATATTATCATAAATATTGAATTTAACCGTAAGTTCTACTCTAATAGTTTCTTCTCTAACACTTCTCACCTAGGGTACCCTCTCCTCAACTAGGGTACCTTCATCCAGCTTCTTGCTTTCCTGCCACTTAAAATTTACAAAAATTTAGATGCAACGTCAAATCGCCTTCTTTTGTCTTCTTGAATCCTGATCTTTTTATTATACTTTCTCATCAGCCATGTTATCTGAATTTCCTTCAATTCATTAACCCCTTGTATCTCAGTGGCTTTATTGCCTTGATTTGGGGTGAAATGATTAAAAACGTAATTAAACTTTATTTCTTATTTATTGTTTTCTCCTTTGTATGCCTACTTAATCGTAAATGGTTTGAAAAGCGTGGATCGCAATATGAATTGCCTTGAAATAAGGGAAACTTTACTGCGCGCCTACGTCGAGGTTGAAAGGGGATTTAACAGCAATATAGTGGAAAGATTGCTTTAACTCCCTTGACACTTCTCTTTTTGGGGAGGTTAGCTCCCTTCTCGAAAGAGTGCTATGGTCCGTGGAGTGTGTCTTGAAATATATACCGAAAGCGTTCCAGTTCCAATATATTCGATTTTTGCACGAAGTGTGAGGAAAGAAGATAACCGCAGACATTAGGCTATTCTTAAAATCCTCTTTAAGTGCAATGAAAAAGATGGCGATTGAAGTAGAAACTCCGGTGATCATACAAGTCAGGGAACTATTTTAAATGAAGAGTTACAGCTGGAATTCATAGAATTATACGCCGATTCGACAAAGAAAAAAATCTGTGTGTGTCTAAAGATCTTTCTCAAATGTACATTTTAATTTGTTTTCCGCTAATGACATATGCATAATTAATGCCTGGAACTAATTTCAGAGTCATTGCTTTCTTCTACGCCAATTACTATGGTTGTTTGTTTTGTTTTTTTTTAACTCATTTCATCGCAACCAAAGCACAAAAGCCACTAAGTCACAGAGGTCGGGGTTCTACTGTGCGTAAAAGAATATGAGAAAAAGAAAAATATTATTAAGCCGAGAGAACAATAAAATAATATGAATTCAGAAGATAAAAGATAAGGGTTGACATTACATTTAATTTTTTGAAGATCAGAGTTGATAGGAAAGCAAGAAGCTAGAAAACAGTTCCACGAGGGAGAAGTGCTTGAGAAGAAATTTTTAACCTAGATCTAGCCATTTCAACTTTAAAATGACGTTGCCAGCAATTTAGTACTGCGCTTAAATTTGTAAAGTTTAGGAACAAAAGAAGAAAGTTATATTTATTTCGAAAATGGGGCTGGGTAGGGGAAGACTGGTCTTCAATCTTATCTTAGCTAGCCAAAATTACTGATCCAAACGCACCACGGTATTCCTTACACCAAAACAAGACATTCTTATTTACTATTCTTACTACAGTCATCATAATACCTCAAGTCTCTATGAAGTCCGAAATACTTCCCATATGTACAATTTGTCAATATCTCCATTGGAAGATCAGTCAATACTACGGGATAAAAACAGCAGGAAACTGCTATGAACATCATCCTGAGAAAATGTTAACATCCCCTAAGAATTTTCTATCAACACAGATCGAACAATAGAAGCAAATCGTTCTGATATTATCAAAGACAAAAAAAAAATTAAGAAAAAAAAAGAAAAATTTTATACTGATTGACATGAACGTATCAAGTGAAAAAAAAAACAACATGTCCGCCAATGTTTTGGAAAAATTAAGCAAATGCAAAAATCTGGAGATGGAAAACAAATTGGGTACTAAATAACTAAAACTCTTCTTGTTGTGGTTGGAGCTCTGGGTCTGATAAAGAAAGATACTCAAGAAAAAATTAGTAAAATCACCGGTGCACTATCTCTCCAGGAAAACTAAGAAACACACACACACAGCCCATATCCTAGGAATAACTATGTCCAGTTATGTTTTCTTTTTGTTAATGGCTATGTTTTGTTTAAGTAGAAAAAACAGAAAATGACACTCTTCGTACGCTCTCGCTTATTGGTTATCATCTTGCACGTGATTAAAAAAATCACTTCAAAAAGACATTTTTAAACAATAATAATGATAATAATAACAAATATAGTTTACGTCTACAGGCCCTTTCACCTGTATATTACTGACAGATAAGGCTTTTCAGGTAAACAGATTTTTAGAAATAAAACCTTAATAGTTAATAAATAAATCAAAAGTTTCAACACAAGTTTCGCATAGGTAAATCCGCTTTCCAGAGGAAAGGTAAATCAACTGAATTTATTGACACATGTCATATATGATATGACGTCTTTTAGTAAATTCAATTGCTTTATCCAACACTTGAAAAGCGGACTTGTTTCAATGGAAGATTGAAGTTTGAAGGCAGTAAATTTGACCTTGTTAATCGAACGATTCTCTGCGGTTCAATTGGTTAAGACGGTTCCGTATAGGATACAGGTTCGATTCATGTGGCAGGAAGAATATTTTCTATGAAAATTGCTCGGACATTCAGGCCGGTAAATGTTATAAATACTGTTTATTATAAAACATAGCATTTACTTAAATATTTGTATCTATAAAAAGAATGTATAAAAATGTCTTAAAATAACTGTCAGATTTTGTCCATTTCATAATATATATATATATATATATATATATATATATATATATATATATATATATATATGATTAATGCATATCTGGGCAACAACGTTGCTTTTAAACATCTTTCGTTAAATATGACGGACAAGAAAAATTTTATTCATTTTTTATTTAGTATTCCCAGCGTTCTTACATTTGTCCCAAGCATTTTCTGCCACTTCCTTAATCATTTTCAAGGGAGTTGTTTTAGGTGTGGTTAGTTTATTTTTATGTTTTGAATGTGTGATATGTATTATTTGTGAATTATAGTAGGAGACTTAATTCCGAGCCAACGTGTGTTGGGCATAGCTGGAATTCGAGTGGACAAATTTCTATTTTTAAAAAAGTTAAACAAGGTAAGGTTGATGGTGGGGGAGAGCTGTTTGATGATATATATATATATATATATATATATATATACATATATATATATATATATATATATATATATATATATATGAATGATACGATAAGGAACAAACAGGAAATATTTAAAAGGTTCCTATTTGTTCCATATCCTAACATTCTATCAGATTCTAATCCATATTTGCTTTATATTTGGACCCCGTTCATATATATATACATATTTGGAGATGAGACAAGGGGCAAAAGCTAAAAGACGCGTTTCGCCGACGTCCACTGGCTTCGGCATTTTTAGATTGACATCACAGTCAAAACAGAGTTCTTACATTTGTCCCAAGAATTTTCGGCCACTCCCTAGTCATTTTAAAGGGAGTTGTTCTAAGTGTTGTTAGTTTGATTTTATTTTTTGAATGGGTGATAAGTATTATTTGTGAATTATAATAGGAGACTTAAATCCGAGCCGTATTGTTGGGCATAGCTGGAATTCGAGTGGGCAACTTTCTATTCTTAAAAGTTAAACAAGGTAAGGTTTCTGGTGGGGGAGAGCTGTTTGATGATATATATATATATATATATATATATATATATATATATATATATATATATATATATAGTTGGAGATTATAGCTAGTAGGGAAACAGGAAAAGGGAGGGAGTTCCACAGGCGAGAGGTGCAAGAGATGAAGTTATTGGAGAAAAAGAGACAGCTACATTTAACAGTTTCGACAGTGAAAGTGTGAGAGTGAGATGCCAGCCTAGTAGAACGTTTAAATTCATGAAGTCTGGGAACCAGCGAAAGCAGCTCATCGGAGCAATTACCATGAAAGTTTTTGTAAAAAAGACAGAAGGAGGTGACGGCACGTCTCTGAGAGAGCGACTGCAGACGAGATGCCAGATCAGGACCAATTGGGTTGCATATTCGTCTCTGGATTTTATCAAGTTCCTTGAGACAAACAGAAGTGACTCCAGACCATATATGGCAGCAATACTCCATGAAAAGGCCAATGGCTGATTTGTAGATTTGAAGGATCGACTCCGGCGAGAAAAATTTCCTGGCGCGGTACAGGGAGCCAACTTTCCTTGCGGTGGACTAAGCTATTGACTCAATGTATTTGTTCCATCTCAGGTCAGCAGTCAATGTGAGACCGAATAGTCTCAAAGAGGTGCTCACATGGAGTTGAGCGTCAGACATTCTAATGGTTGTGGGGAGGCAGGGATGGTTCTCTGTGGTGAGTAATAGAGAGCAGTTTTGCTTTCGAGGCATTAAAGTTAACTAGCCAATTGCCGCCCCAGTTCACAATCGATTGGGGGTCCTTTTCGAGACGAACGGTCAGGTTAGTTTTGTCAACGACACTAGATTTGTTTCTGAGGCAGGAGTAAATTGTAATTTCGTTCGCGTAGATGCCTACTTGGGAATCTATGACGCCAGGAAGATAGTTGGGGAAGATAAGGAACAGGGTAGGGCCTAGGATGGAGCCTTGGGGAACACCTGCATTTTTTGGGATAGGAGCTGGAGGAGAATCCATTGAGAATGACCTTCAATACACAGTTTGACACGAATTATTGTACTAAGTCAAACAATCAACCTGAAATTCCATAACCCTGAAGCTTGCGAAGAAGGCCGGCATGCCAAACCCTACCAAACGCTTTGGAGATATCTAGAGCCATGGTACGAGCTTCTCCATTATGAAGAGCTTGGTAAACAATTTCAGTGATGGCCGTAGAATGAATCCATATTTAACAAAGCTAAGAAAGACTACGAAACAGCCCTAAAAGATAGTGGATTTCCAGCAATAATCACATACTCAGCACAGAACACAAAAAAGGCCAACAAGAAAAGAAATATCATATCGTTTAACCCACCGTACAGCAAAAATGTAAAAACAAACGTGGGAAAAATATTCTTCAAACTCTTACAGAAACACTTCCCGGAATCAAGCACCCTACACAAAATATTCAACAAAAACGCAGCAAAAATCAGCTACAGTTGCACCGAGAACATGACACAAATAGTAAAAAAGCACAATAGGAAAATTATCAACAAACCACACGAACAAATTAAACCCACGTGTAACTGCAGAATAAAGAACGAATGTCCCTTAAACAGTAATTGTTTACAAAACAACGTAATATACCAAGCCACGGTAAAATCACCAGAAAATGAAGAAACAGCATACATAGGAGTAACTGAAGGACCCTGGAAACAAAGAAATTATGCACGCATAACAACTTTCACAAATAGTAAATATGCGAACAGCACAATGCTTTCTAAGTATATCTGAGAAATTAAAAACAAAACGCACATCACACCAAAAATATCTTGGAAAATAAGGAAAAGATCATCAGCCTATAACAACCGATCAAAAACTTGCAAACTTTGCTTGGAGGAAAAAATAGCGATCATTACCTTCCCAGACTAAAACAAATTATTCAATAAAAGATCCCAGCTCATCTCAAAATGCGGACATGAAAACAAATTTTACTACGTTATTTAAAAATCGAAAACTGGAAAAATAAAATAAAATAAATAAACAAAATGACAATAAAATAAGTAAAATAAATTAATCCAAATAAATTACTAAATCACAACCGTTAGAATAGACGAAATAGAATAAATAAATAAAAGATAAAAAAACAAAATCAATGAACCCAAATAACTAAGTAAATAATAAACAAATTAACAAACTGTTATGGGACCTTACACATAATAACATAATGGACGATTCCATACGTAATAAATACTGTACCTCAAGGGGAAGCAGGGAGTTCCGTCTGAAGTCTGGAGTGAAGTCCATCAGGAGTCAGTCAGTCGAGTCAGAGGCAGTCCGAAACAGAGTAGCGTTCAGACAATTACTACTAAACCTGATTGTTCGTACTAACACTTTCTACTTCTCTGTATATATTCCTGTTTGTAATATATCTGTGTTATTCCATATCCGTGTTCGAGTTGTTCTTTATTGGTTCTACCTTGGACTATCACCGTGGTACAAGGAACCGGACCATTCGGCGGAAGAAAAAAATGTTCCCCACAGCATAACAAAATCATCTCTCATCAACATAACATGTGATGACGAAGAAACCCCTAAAAAAGAAACACGAACTCTATACACGGAGAACTTATTTTTTTGCTATACGTCACACATAACAAGTGGCGATCAGGAAAACCCTTAAAGAAAAATGAACTCCCTACTCGTACGTAACAGTGGACGACGATTAAATTCTAAAAAAAAAAAAAATCTTTTCTTGATATCAAATTTCACTGACAACAAAGGAAAGTTTGTTTTTTTTGCGAGCACAGGCTACAGAATATCAGGTTACACAAAAAAAAATACGTTAACATGGAAGATCTTAAGTCAATCATGATGGAACTTATCAAAATCCAGTTTGAACAACAACAAAGGTACGAACAAAAACATCTAGAAATGCAAGAATTATTGATACGTGTAATGACAAATAAGGAGCAAAAACTCAAGAATCAATCAGTTCTCTCTCAAGACGCTATTTGGAGTAATATCGATGATTTCAAGTACGCACCCGAAGAAGATAAAACTTTTGCAAATTACTTCCGAAGGTATGAAGATCTATATGATTTTGACTGCAAAGATTGGTCAGACGCACGTAAAGTACACCTTTTATTAAGAAAATTAGGCACACTTTCACACTTTACTCGTCTTCTCTCTTGCGTAAACACATAATATTTAAAGTTTAACCTCTTTCCCAACAGAGCAGGTTTTATGCAAGGCCCAATAGTGTTTAATGAATACATACATTATATATATATATATATTTCCTCACCCCATATATATATATATATATATATATATGGGGTGGGGAAATATATATATATATATATATATATATATATATATATATATATATATATATACGTACATTATTAAATGGAAAAAGTCTAACAATTATTTAAGACATATAAAAAGATATAAAAAGAACGTATAAACATAAAAAATGTCTTTTATATATATATATATATATATATATATATATATATATATATATATATATATATAAGTGAACATTGAAGTTAACACTTAGAGGCGTCTGTTTCATGCTAGACGCAATCGTCAGGCCACGAGTGCTGCTATTTTTCTCAGTAGTGCATTGTAGTCTATTTTAACAGTTATTTTACCGGAAGTCGTTTATTTGTTTATTTATTTATTTGGGTTAAATTATTTTGCCTATCATTATTTTTTTTTTTTATTTCTTATCTTATATATTTATTTTTTTCTTAACGACTAATTTATCGGGATCGGTTTGTTAGTTTATTTATTTATTTGGATGAATTTAGATTAATTTGTTTTATTTTTTTTTTATTATTTACTTATTATATTGTATAGTTTTATTTACTCTATTCGATTTTTTAAGTAACGTAGTATTTTTTATCGTTATATAACAGTTATAGCTATGTTTTCCTGCGAGTTTTGATTTTTATAGTCTAACTAATATTTTGGTCATAAAGGTTTGTGTTATGGTCCGGTTACTTGTACCTCGGTGATAGTCTAAGGTAGAACCAATAAAGAAGAACTTGAACACGGATATGGAATAACACAGATATATTACAAACAGGAATATATACAGAGAAGTAGAAAGTGTTAGTACGAACAATCAGTTTTAGTAGTAATTGTCTGAACGCGACTCTGTTTCGGACTGCCTCTGACTCGACTGACTGATTCGCTGACGTACCTCACTCCAGACTTCAGACGGAACTCCCTGCTTCCCCTTGAGGCGCAGTATTTATTACGCATGGAATAATCCATTATGTCATTGTGGGTAAGGTCCCATAACACCCGCTTCCGAAAATTTTGTGTTGGAGGGTTTTTTAATTTTTTTTCTTTGAATCTATTTGCAAGGGTTCAGTAAACTTTCTTTTTCTAGACGATTTTCTTGGTTCTGGCATTATTTGCGGTCTTGTTATATCGAATGTGTCGAAAATCGTGTCCAATACCACTTCTTGAGGTGGACCGTTAGCATTCTGTAACGGTCTCTTCCTTATTTGGTTTACGTGTCTTCTGTGTGAGAATTTTTTTCCTTGAACTATGTACATCATATTACCAATTCTTTTCTCAATTATCCCTTGTTCCTAGCAAGAGGTATTATTTTTGTATCCCTTAAAAAAACTTTTTCCCCTGGGGGGTAATTTTCTTTTTGGTGTGTTGCTTGTTTTTGTTTTACTTGGTAGTAGTTTATCGAACGCTGATCTGATTTTCCTAGCAAACATGATATCTGCTGGTGATAATGTTGATTGTTTCGCATTATTTGGCGTTATTCTATATACCTGTAGGAATTGCTGTAATGCTTTCTCCGTAGGCACATCGTACGCTTTTCGTAATGCCCTTTTGAAAATATCCACGAATCCCTCCGCTTGTTCATTTGATCTTGGATGGTAAGGCGGAGATTTTATATATTTTACTTGATAGATTTCGCAAAACTCTTGGAAATCTGCAGACGTGAATTTCGTTCCGTTATCTGTTACTAAACAGTCCACTACGCCAAACCGAGCGAATAGCTCGTGGAGGAAATTTATGGTCGTTTCTGTAGTAGGATTTTTGCACCGAAACACCTCCGGCCATTTACTGTAGCTATCAACTATGATTAAATGGTAGAACCCGTCAATTGGTCCTGCATAATCTGTGTGTAGTCTTGACCATGGACGACCAGTTTCAGGCCAAGGCTTATGTATGATTGGCGGTGCTTTAGCTGCTAAATTACAACCCTTGCACATTTCCACCATTTGAGAAATATCCTGGTCCATATTCTTCCAATATACATAGCTTCGCATTAGCGACTTCATTCTATTTTTACCCGGGTGTCCTCTGTGGAAATCCTTTAGTATCCGTTTTTATAAAGTTTTGGGGATTACAACCCTTTCGTTGTAAAGTAGCACATTATAGCATAGAGAAAAGCTGTTCGAAATTTTCTCATTTTTTTTTCTGCTATTTTTGCTTTTGTTTCATTAATAAATTCATTTTTGGTTTCTTTTTTTATGTCTTGCAATGTGACTGGGAGGTTCTGACTGTACAACATAGTACTGTTCTTATGTCTTCTTCATTTCTAGGGCTGCGATTACCGTATCTTCCAATGTCTTTGTTGGTATAAGTCTGACAGACCATCCGCGTGCCCGATTCTTTTCGTTGGTAAATATTCCAATCTGAAATTATAGTTCCGAAGAATCGTTCCCCATCTAAGTAGCCTATTTGCCGTGTACACCGGTAGACCTTTTTTTGAACCAAACATTTTTATTAACGGTTTGTGATCCGTCTGCAGAGTAAAGTGTCTACCACGGACTTATCTATGGAATCTTGTTACTGCGAAGATAATTGCTAGAGCTTCCGTCTCAATTTGTGAATAGTTTTTCTCCGCTGGTAGTAGGTTTCGAGAAGCATGTGTGATATGTTTTATTGTCCCATCTGGCATTTTATGTAATATACACTTTCCGACACCGTAGGCGCTCGCATCACTTGCTACAATAATCTCTAGTTTAGGATCATAGTGTGCCAAAAATAAATCCGATGTTAATGTCTTGATTATTTTTTCAAATGTTTCCTGGCATTGATCTATCCAGTGCCAAACTTTTTCTTTCTTTAGCAGTTCGTTCAATGGTCCACGAAATTTATGCATTTGAGGTATGAATTCCTGGTAGTAATTCACTAATCCAAGAAAACTTTGTAGTTCTGTTATGTTCTTAGGAACTGGCATCTTTTTTATTGCTGTAGACCTTTCAGGGTCTGAATGTCTACCTTCTTGGTCTATTATATGGCCAAGATATTTAATTTCCTTCATGAAAAAATCACACTTATTTTCTTTCACTTTGAATCCGTAGCTTTGAATTCTCTTAAACACTTCTTGTACATGTTGACAGTGTTGTTCAACGCTTTCGCTATTAAACAATATGTCATCCAGATATGCTATTGTGTATTCTAGTCCTGCCAGTATCGTATCCATTGACTGCTGGAAAATAGCCGGGGATACTTTAATTACAAATGATAGTCTTTGGTATCTATACAATCCCTTGTGTGTGTTTATGCATAGTAGTTTTGAACTTTCTTCATCAACTGGAATTTGCAGGTAGGCCTCACTTAGATCAATTTTTGAAAAATATTTTCCGCCATTTAATTTAGTGAATACTTCTTTAGGACTAGGTAGCGGATAGTGGTAGTCCTTTATTGCTGCGTTCAAACCTGTAGAAAAATCAGCACAAACTCGAATTTCTCCTGATTTCTTTTTGACGTAGACCGTCGGTGCGGCCCATTTGCTATACTCTACTTTTTTCAATATGCCCGTATTTTCGAGTCTAGATAATTCTTGGTCAATCTTTTCTATTGACGCAAACGGTACACCCCTTTTTGTCTTGAAAATAGGTTGAACGTTATCCTTTATTTTGATATTAGCTGCCATTTTCTTGCATCTTCCGAGACTTGCCGCAAATACTTCGGGGAAACTCGTTTTTAGTTTTCCTTTTAATTTGTTTGCCTCGGTTGATAAGCTTTTTACATTCTGGCAGTAGGTGCTAATAGGTAGATCACACAATTCGAATTTTTGCATCCAGTCTGACCCGAATAGGTTTTCGGTATTTCTTAAGACGTACAATTTTAGTTTACGTTTGTGATTATTTCACCCTGGAATTTTATCTGTCTCCCCGTAACTGATCTCGCAATTTTATCCGTTTTTAACATGACAGGTTTGTTCAGTTTTCTCCATGTTTGTAGGTTTATGATAGTTAAGTCTGAGCCAGAATCCAGCCGTAACCTAACTTTTCTGTTTTGCATTTCAACTTGTACATATTTTCTTATATTAGTCTCATCTGTTTGGTCGGTCCTCGTAATTCTTATTCTGCTTTCTTTTCTATACCAACAGTGAGAACTTTTGTGACCAATTTTTTTACATGATAGACAAGTTTTAGCACGATATGTACAGTCTTTAACCCAATGCCAAAACCCACAACGATAGCATGGACTTGGTGGTAGTTTCTTTTTATGTTGATTATAATTAGAAAATTTTGTTTTACCTGTTCTTGAGGCGGTAAAATCAGTTCGGTCTGTTTGTGAGGAGGAAAAATTTGTTTGCTTTGTTTGTGAGGAGGGAAAATTTGTTTGTCTTCGTACTTTGCGTATGTATGCTATGCCAGCTTTTGTTCTATCTCTTTCGAGTCTTTTTTTTTTTTTTTTTTTTTTTTACGCTGACGCATTTCTGGCAGTCTTCGGCTAGTTTTTGAAGTGTCAGATCTTGTTCATTTTCCAATTTAGTAAGTATTCTACGTCTCATTTCTGCGTCTTTGGTTGAAACCAGACCTTGGACGTAAATTAAGCATTTGAAGTTGTCAGCACTGAGTTCCGATAATTTGAAATCGTCACAGTATTTATTAACAATGGATGCGAAAGTTACGTAATCTTCGCTATCCTTTTTTGTAAGGTTCATGCATTTCCATCTTTTATGAATTAGTGAAGTATTATGGCTGAAAAGTTCCGTTAGCAATTTTATAGATTTTTTGAACGTTAACTCGCTTGTTTTTCTGGGAAGGATATAATCAACGAATTTGGCATATTCGCCTGTGCCTAATTTTCTCAATAAAAGAAATATATATATATATATATATATATATATATATATATATACAGGGTGCGATGATGAATAAATTGTCGTCTAAATTACACAAAAATGAACATTGACTCTCATTTTAACATATATATTTACCAAAATTACACAAAAATATCTTCAAATACTAAAGAGTAAATTTATTCAACAAAATCGACATTGGAGTTAATCATAACCTCAAAACGACTTCGGAATCTTCTGCAACTTTTCTGGACGGTTTCCTTGTTTAAGTTGGTGAATGCTGCCATAATCCTTGCCTTCAGTTCATCTTTGGTGTTTCATGGAGTTTTGTTCGTTTCTCGCTCAAATGCGCCCCACATAATAATCAAAGGGTTGCAGTCTGGAATGTTAGGTGGCCAGATGTAAGGGAAGATATGTTCGTAGAAATTGGCTGACTGCCATAACTTGGTTCTCCTGCTTGTGTGGCATGGTTCAAAGTAATATGACCAGACATAGTCTTCCAGCAGACACCCCCTTGACCCAGGATAGCACTACCTCCTTAAGAGACTTGATGTAGGTCTATGTGTTTAGTTTGAGCCTCTCTGTCGCCATCACTAATGATAACTCCAAACACCTTCGTAATCGCCATTAAACTCATCCAACTCTTTCCGACTCCTCTGCATTGCTTTCAATTGGCATCAAAACACACTGAAATTTTCGTGTTGGAGCTTCCGGTACGAATGCCAAGCAGTACAGAATGCCGTTTTTAAGTTTCTGTCCGAGTGAATTGCGTCACGGCGCTCTTTTTCTTATATATGGTACCCAACTGATCCTAATATACTGTGCAGTTGACAAAATTGAAAATAAACAACGCGATGGCTCGAAGTTGAAAAATATATATTAGGTTGGTGCAAAAATAATGTCGTTTTTTGACGTTCAACTTCAAAAGATCATAACTCCTTTCATAATAAACTTTATTAATCGAAATAAGAACCATTAGACTCGAAACATTTTTGCCAACGAGAAACAAGTTTATTTATCCCATTAGCGTAGAAATCCGGAGTTCTGGAAGCGATGACGTCATTGAAGGCCGATTCGGCATCATCTCGGCTTTTGAAGCATTTTGTCGCGCAGGAAGTTGTCGAGATGCTTGAAAAAGTGATAATCGGTGGGTGAGAGGTCCGGTGAATATGGCGGATGAGGCAGAGTCTCGTAGCCCAATTCGTTCAGCTTCAGTTGAGCAACATGCGGGCGAGCGTTGTCATGGAGGAGAATTGGTCCCTTCATATTGACCAATCTCGGGCACATACGTTTGAGCTTCTGGTGCATTTCGTCAATTTGTCGGCAGTACTTCTCCGCCCTAATCGTTTCGCCCGGATTCAAGAAGCTGTGATGGCTGAGACCGGCCGCAGACCACCAAACAGTCACCATAACTATTTTCTTTTGTGCAATTTCGGCTTTGGGAAGTGTTGTGGAGCTTCTCCGGCATCCAACCACTGTGCCGAACGTCGCCGGTTGTCGTAGAGGATCCACTTCTCATCACACGTCACAATCCGCTCGAGAAATGAAGGAGCGTAGAAGACACATCAAAACGACGATTTTTTTGATTATCGTTCAATTCCTGCGGCACCCATTTATCCAACTTTTTTGACTTCCCTATTTGCTTTAAATGGCGAACGACTGTTGAGTGGTTGACCTCGAGTTCAACAGCAACTTCTCGTGTGGTTTTGCGAGGATCGGCTTCAATTAAGGCTTTCAAATGTTCGTTATCAACCGCAGTCGGTCGGCCGCGACCGTCTTCATCTTCGAAGCTGTCGTCACCATTGCGAAATTTCTTGAACCACCGTTGTGCCACACGTTCGTTAGTGGTTCCTGGGCCAAACGCATCATTGATATCACGAGCTGTCTCGGCAGCTTTTCGGCCTAGTTTGAACTGGAACAAGAAAAACGTGCGGATTTGAATTTTGTCCATGCTGCCGAAAAGCCTTAAATGAATGAAGAGATTGAGAACGGTAACGAATAACACGATTCGATAGAGCGAAAAACGCGCTTCAAAATTATATATAACCTGGCTATATATATCAATGAATTAATGAAGAAATCATATATAAAAGTAACATATGTGAGAAAACGATATTATTTTTGCACCAACCTAATATATATATATATATTATGGAGACAATTTATCAATTGCACCCCATATATATACTTAAAATTTATTTTTAGTGGATACTTATATTTGAGTAGACGCTACGTTTATTCATTAAAAGGTATATTTATTTGTTTTTTATCGGCCTGAATATTTGAGAAGTCTTATTAGAGAAAAATATTCGCTTTTGCTGGGTCATCGACGCCTACCATAGCTAATGACGGGGAATACAAGTTTGAATCCTGTTTGAGAGCGCATATAATTAATAATTAGCAATAATTAATAAAAATATGTCGAATTAATGAATAAAAAAGACATCTCTTTCATTAAAAATACACACTTATATATACAGGTTTGAAAATTGTATACTTCCTTGATATCTACAAAGGGCAGATACGAATAATTTTTGTATTTTTTTTTAATAAATTTTTCATTGATTGTAATGGACTAGGAAAATTTGATAAGATTTTTAAGTTATTCACGTGTTCTTAAAGTTTGTTTTTTTTTATCTGAAGAGAGTCTAGATAGCGGCCATAGTGATTATTTTCTCAAGTGCTTTTGACCAATTTGTTAGCAATTTTCAAGGGGTTTATTATTAGTATACTTTCTAAGCTGTATTGTGGTTCAGTCGTAGTAATTCTAAGCTGTGTGGGTCTGTTTACAAAACACCCCTAATATGTTCCTGATTGTTTCAAAGCAAGTAATACTGAGTGTTGGCTGAAACCACTTTATAAAATGCTCTTTCTCTCATGACACCCCCCCACACACACATATATATATATATATATATATATATATATATATATATATATATATATATATATATATATATATATATATATATATTGTATTCATATGCAAATCTCCACCATATAAATAGCAGTTGATACAACCGGAAGCTAAACTAATCCTGGCCTTGAAGACGAAACTACCAGAGAAATAGTAGAGAATACAGTTAACTAATTTTAGTTGTTGCATTAATGAAAAAGAGCATTACACTAACTCGACAAGTATCAAAGATATATATATATATATATATATATATATATATATATATATATATATATATATATATTAACTGATTTAAAATAAGGTTTCATCGCTACACAGAAATTACCATGTTTCAAAAAACCGAAGCTAAAAACTTCAAATATAATTATATAATTAAATTAAAAGCATTAGTTCTGTTTCATCTTCAAGCGAATTTTGGAATAACTTTATTTTTAAATTTACTGAGTTTTGAAAAGTCAGTAAATTTAAAAATAAAGGCGAATTTTTGAACTCTAAAATATTTGGACAGTTTTTACACACTCTTTGTCCAGAAAAGAAACCTCTCGCTCAAACACAAGAAAAATTAAATAAAAAGCTTAACCGTAGTACACTGGCACTCCATGGTTTAACTATATATATATATATATATATATATATATATATATATATATATATATATATATATATATATATATATTATTTACATTATTCGGACTATTGTCCTCATCTTTGTCGCTATATTTATTGCAACGTTTCGGTCGTTGTACGCTCCGGCCTTCTCCAAGTGGTTGGAATGTCGAACTGAACCCTTTATTTCGCTCACTGGGGTGGACTGTTCTAGTTCCACGTGCCATGTTTAATGGATGTCAATTATCAGTTATCTCCTGTTAATTTCCCTCTGAAAGTTCTTCACTGCCTTAACCGGGTATTGAACTCACACTCTTTGGGTCCTGTCCTGTCAGCGAAATAAAGTGTTCAGTTCGACATTCCAACCACCTGAAGAAGACCGGAGCGTACAACGACCGAAACGTTGTAATAAATATTGCAACAAAAATGAGAACAATAATCCGCATAATGTAAATAATGCACATAATACCTAATCTCAGAAAAAAAAAAATATATATATATATATATATATATATATATATATATATAATATTTGTGTGCTGGGTATAATATTTTATTTCATCCGTTGATGGGGCTCTAACACATAACTTTTTGAGTTTTGTGCGTTGTTGTGTTGTTGCAGTCAGCCTTGGAGTATTCGATAGGGTACCATCTGTGGGTCCGTTAGATCTCTCTAAGGGAAACTGAATCGGTGGAAAATCGCAGGGGTGATTTGATAACTATGTGAGAGCGATGACGTCCCAGTCTTTCTTAAGTCATCCATCTGTAAGGCACTTTTATATAAAACATTCGCCTCGATTGAATCCAATGACGTAGATTCATTCCATTTTGGCAAATGCTATCGTTGTTCAGAGTGTGGAATTGTTTAAAACTTCGAGCACAGGGATATATCATTTTTGAGAGGATGATCACTGGAGGCTCTGTGTTTAAAGCGTAATATCTGGCCGTAGCCTAAAAAGTGACTCAAATTCAATGAACGTTATTAAAAATGTGGTATAGAATATTGGGTGGGTAGAGTGCGTGTGTGTGTGAGAGAGAGTGAGCCAAAGGTCAACTCAAGATACAGAAATTCTGTCTGAATTTCTGGGATGATCAGTTCTCATTATTTACACTATTTATATTTGAACTATCGTCTTAATCTTTGTTATTGTTACCACAACGCTTCGACCGTTGTGCCATCCGGCCTTCATCAGGTGTATATCTATCTGGGAATTCCGATGTGTAACTGCCTTTCAGCATTTGCAGCTTTAATCAGCAGGCAGGATAGGTTTAAAGCTCCAATTTCATTATAGAAACCTGTCACACGACACAATAGCCTAGCGGATTAAATCTTTGGTTCGTGAATTAGGTGACATAGCGATTGTGAATTTAATCTCATTACCGGGCAACATGTACCAAGAAAAAAAAACGAGCAGGTAAAATGAGCAGGTAATAACTGAACAGTGCTAAGAATATGAATATGAATTTCCAAAGAGAAGAATTTCCAAAACAGAAAACTATGATTTGCAATGAAAGACGTGATGGCACCTACCCTGAACCCATCATAATATTTCAGAATGAGGAATTCATAAATTTTAAACATGGTGCATGGATCAATTGTAACAAATTTAATATTGGAAACAAGAAAATTTAACAGAGAATAGACTTTGCTAGGCAGTAACGACCCTCGGGTTACTGTTACCCCATGCAAGATGAACTTCGCTGCCCTTACATGTATAATTTTAAAATTTTCACAAGGACAAAAACCAAAAATATAGAATAACGGATTTATTACAATATACAACTTAATACAAGCCAAAGAAAACATTCATTATCCTACCTAAAATATGTTTTTAGCCTTTAGATATGTAAATCTTTTCATGGCTCTTTCTATACCTATCTTCTTTACAAGATCATTTTCTATTGACAAAATAGCCAAAGAATTAATCTGCATTGAGTTATGGACTACCGTAATTATGTTTTTCTAAACTTTAGCTTTGGAAGATCCCAAACACATGGTGGTATGATGGTGCCCTCGACCTTGATGGCGCCCCAGGCGACTCCCCAAGTTGCCAGTACCTTGATCCGGTTCCATATATATATATATATATATATATATATATATATATATATATATATATTATAATTGTTACTTATATCTGAAGTTATGAACATTATTTATACACACACACATATATATATATATATATGCAGTGACACCATAAGGTTGATGAAACCCCGAGCAAGCTGAGCTTCGTTGCCCTTAAATGTATAAATTTTCACAAGGACAAAAACTAAAAAATAGAATAAGGAATTTATTACAATATACAACTTAATACAAGCTAAAGAAAACATTCATTATCCAACCTAAAACATTTTTTCTTGCCTTCTGCAAATCTTTTCATGGCTCTTTCTACACCTATCTTCTTTACAAAATCTTTTTCTATTGACAGAATATCCAAAGAATTTACTGTCTTGAGTTATGGATAACCGCAAGTATATTTTTATAAGCTTTAGTTTTGGAAAATTCCAAACACATATTCCGCCTCGCCCTTGATGGCGCCCTGGGCGATTCCCCGAATTGCTAGTATCTTGAGCCAGTCTTGCTGCATTGTCTACTAAAAAAATAAAGAGATCACCCATTTTTTACATGAGCCATGCACCTGAGGAAGTTTGTAAATCATGTATGAAACGTTGTGGGAATGAAGATAAGAAATGAGATATCCCAGATCCATACTAGGCATTTCCTATGTAGACATCACAAAGGATGCTGCGCAAGGTACCACCAGACAAGAAACAGGCCTACCAGAGTACATCTTATTGAGAGTCAAGAGGAGAAAGTTGAAACTGAGTTTAAGTTTCTACCACCTGACCCAGGGATTGAACTCCCAATTACTGTGCACATTAAGAAGTTTGTAAAACATGCATAAAACGTTGTGGAACGTTGTGGGAATAAACATTAGAAATGAGATATGACAGAACCATACTAGGCATCTCCTATGTTGAACAGATCACAAAGGATGCTGCGCAAGGTACCACCAGACAAGAAACAGGCCTACAGTAGGGTCTCATATTTAGATTTCGGCATTAAATAACCCATAGAGGTGTTGATATGCCGCTCAACAAAAGCAACCAAAACAACATCAGAGCTCTCAGTGGTCAGTGTTAAAAATCATTCATCGATGTCCCATTTTAAAGGACGATCTTTCGGTACACCAAAACTGATTAGGATAGCTTCAGATCTTATATTGCAGAAGCTCTCCTCGGTATTCTTAAAAGATAGAGCCTTCAGAACTTCCGGTGTCATTCCTAACAAGTGTCATCTCCTATCTGATTCTCCCCGCCTCACGGAAGCCAAATATTGTAATGACTCTATCGTGGCACGGGGGATTATCCCGACTCATCAAAATCTTCGCCTCTAAGTAAGCTAATGTCTGGATATAATCTTGTGGTTGTTCCGAAGAACATTAAAACGGATCTATCACCAATCTTGGCTAAATTCTTTAGCAGATGGCTAAAGCAGAAACAGTTCCTATTTCTATGATGCAAAATGCGAGCTCAAAAAGAATATAAGAGGCGCCATGATAAGGTATGCCTTTATGGACATATGCTTATTGTGTTGAAAGGAGGGATATCAAACTGCATAAAATTGGTACGAGCATGTGCCTTGGAGAACAATTGCAGTTGGAAAACCCATAATATTCTGGGACTATGATTTTCCTACAGAGTGATACACCATCGCCGTCTAAATATTATTGTGCTCGATAAAAGCACCAAAAATCGCATTCAAATTGTGTTATATGTTGACCAGCTGAGGATAATATACCAGTTGACCAGTCATCCAAAAATCGGCTCTTTTTGGCACTTGAGGAAAAGCGTTGTCTGTCCGAGGTCCTTTTTGTGACTTGACATTTAACTTCATCTACCCAGTGTATTCAAAACTTACACTGTGTGACAAGAAATAATAATAATAATAATAATAATAATAATAATAATAATAATAATAATAATTATAATAGTAAAAAATTGGTGAAGAAGAAAAACGTGCCATAGAAAAACCCAAAATATGAGAGTAAGAAGGATAAGGAAAAGAGAGATAACGAAAAAAAAGAGAGAAGAAGCTCAGTAGACGGGGAAGGAAAATAGAAAGAAAAGTAGAAGCTGAAGAAAAAGAAACCGGAAATAGCAAGAAAAGTAAGACAAACGAAGGAGTAATATGATTGCGAGGCGAAGACGTCTGAGATAAATGGGCAGAGAGACGAGTCAATAGAATTGTTGCTTTTTATTTCTCTTTTATTATTATTATTATTATTATTATTATTATTATTATTATTATTCAGCAATTCTCTTTTAAATCCCAAAATTTATCTAATCGTTACAAATGAATGTTTGACGTAATGAAAGGACGACATGAAAAGAACGTCGGATTTCATTCAAAAAACATGTTTACGCCAATTTTTAAAAAATAGAATAAAATAAAAATTCTGAAAAAAAAAAAATACAACACAAAACAAATAGGAAAAAAGCTTTCCGTTTCTTTTTTTTTTTATTTTTAATTTTCTCTCCTTTTTATTTAATCTTTTGATTTTCAAGTTGGGTCTCTTAGTTCGACGTCCGATTGGTTTGACGTTGCGTTCTAAAGCAAATAAAAGACAAAATTACAAAGAATAATCAATTCTTCAAGATTCTTTTATCGGGTCTTGTCGCAGATATCGTCTCTTGATAAGCGACTTGCATACACAGAAAGAAATACTAATACACACAGACTAACTGACATAGACATACACACACTCAATGACACACGCATACAGACACACACACAAGCAAAATAGGAGAGATCAATAAATCTGTAGCATTATGCAGTGATTAAACGAATTTCGATCTGATATTTACACTGTATAATGTTTCATATACATGATTAACATTAATCATTGAATTAAATGCAGTGACAAAGAGCATTTTTTAAAATAAATATTGTCTAAAATAAAACTTTTATATAATTACGGCACGAACTGATTGATGTATCTAAGTATATGCGACAGGCCTGACGATTGCATATAGCATGAAACAGCCTGTCGCTTCTAAGTGTTGACTTCTATGTTCACTTTTATATTTAGACACGCTCTATCTCTGATATTGAGCACTTTATCCCATAAATATAGCACACCTTAAGACTATATTTCTTCATATATATATATATATATATATATATATATATATATATATATATATATATATATATATATATGCGAGTGTAATGAGAACAAAAATAATATATAAATTCTAACGTTCACACCATTAATTCAATGGAGGGTTCAATACCAATAGGAGAATAATAATGATTTATAATTTTTCATTTCGACAAAACAAAAACGCAACTTCGTTTAAGTGCATTCAGAACCAGTTGAGGTGCAACTTAATGCACCTAAACGAAGTTACATATGTGTCATGAGTAAATTGTTTTTGTCTATATGAAAAATTATAATAATAATAATAATAATAATATATATATATATATATATATATATATATATATATATATATATATATATATATTCAGTTGTATGGATATTGTAACTCAGGGTTTCACAAATGTTAGCTCTATTACAGATATTGAGCACTTTCCACTAAGTAACGCGCATATAAAAATCTCTGTCTGTCTGTCTGTCGCTCTCTGTTTATATATATATATATATATATATATATATATATATATATATATATATATATATATTCTCAAACAGGCTTTGTTAAATAATATGGAAAAGTTCTGCTTGTCAAGATTTTTTATTAAATCTTTCAAATTTACAAATATTCCAAAATTCATATTAACTTTTATATTAACTTTTCCCTGAGTACTTTCGAATGTTACTCCATTCGTTTTCGAGGATTCTTCTGTGTGTAGATACGCAACAGATTTCTACATCCGGTCTTTGCCCGTTTGATGACATCAATTTCAAT
>OZ010588.1:8996471-9081471 GCA_963932145.1 Acanthosepion lycidas
ATATATATATATATATATATATATATATATATATATATATATATATATATATATATATATAAGGCTCAAACAATTATATTCTTACTCTGTCCGGACATTGCGTTCTACCTGAATCCTATCCTCTTGGAAATTTACATATATATATATATATATATATATATATATATATATATATATATATGTATGTATGTATGTATACGTGTGTGTGCGTGTGTGTGTGCGAGCGTTTTCGTATGTGTGAGTGTGTTCATGAGAGATTAGAGGGCAATGTCAAGACCATTCGTTTCTCATTTAAGTGGATCAACCAGGATCTTGCTAACTTGCACGACTGATAATATAGCTATTTTTTTTTAATACTGAGCTGTAATCACTAATGTCGTAAGCATTTTTTGTCATTTCCCGAAATACATGAGTTTTAAATCAAAGGTCATACCGAATGGATGAATATCACTTGCTTTTTTGTCTTATGAATCGTAAAAATAGTAAGTGACAATAGACACAGCAGCTATTTGAAATTATTCGCCCAGTCAAATATATTCGGCTTTAAATAACTCAGAAAGGGTTGATAAGCTTTAAAAAAAATTAAGAAGGTAGTTATTTCTGCTATTGTTAATGTAATATTTATTTTAAGAATACCCACGATGTTGCTGCAAATTAGGAAGTGAGTTCAATCTTCTCTCAATCAGGTTTGAACCGGTTTTTTTCCTAAGCAAAGTAGGTAAAATTTCTCTAGTTCATGCCTTTCATCTAAATCTTTGAATGGTTATGATGAAGCCCTAATTGCCAACGCCAACCAGATCACAAATTGTGAGTTCAATTCCTGGACATGTACAGTGGAACGAGAATAGTCTACTCCCATAGATTGACTAAAGTGTTCAGTTCAGTTCAGTTCCCTGTAGTTTATCCAGACCAAGAGAAACCTGATGAAGGCCAGAGTGCACAATGACCGGAACATTGTGACAACCACAACAAAGATGAGGACAATAGTCCTAATATAAATAGTGTAAATAATGATAACTCCTCATCCCAGAAATTCAGACAGAAAATAAAATAGCCTGATTCTGTTATTAGTCGAATTCTGAAATAAAGTTTTCAATGCATAATGTTCAATCTTTACATTTTATATTTCGACTATTTTTCTCGTCTTTCATACAACTTTGTAAATTTTGTTTTTATAGCTGTTGTTTACAAATATCCCACATTGTAATTGCAGCGTGTTTTTTTTTATAAAAAAGTTAACATGCTGGAAAATCATAGCTTTAAAATTAAAATACTATAAATTTTCGCCTTAACGAATCACCTTCACTTTTAATTAAAACTTCACTCTTGTGCGAATTAATTGAAATAACCCCTTCAGTTTCCTTTCTTTCGCCATACGGTCAGTTTTAGACCCCCTGGAGTGAAGAGGATGTAATCAATTTCTATTTTTTTCTCAGATTAGGTCATTTTCAGTGGTGGGCAGTAATATGAATCTATTTTCGGGGTGTATGATGAAATTTGTTTTTCTTGAAATATACTGCGTCATCAGTGATTGCAGTAGATTTTCATCACGCCTAGACACTATTGTCTCGACAGTCGATTAGTTGTCCTACGGTCATTGTCTGTGATGGACAAGGAAGCGTACGAAAATTTGTAACGCTGCACGCAAAAAGTAAATAATAACAGAATTATTTGTTTTGTTTCAATTAATTTGCCCAAGGGTGTATCTAGAATGCTACTCAGAACATCAAGGACGTCATAAGTTTCTTCAAGAAATTAATTTGCACAAGGGTGTATGTCACCTACTGAAGCATTTCTTATTAATATCATTAATAAGTTCGGATATTATAAAATTCAGGCGATATTTCATCATATAAACAGAAATCTACTGACAGTTTCAACCAATATTACTTGGTTAATAAGAATTTTATTGAGGAAACATTGATTTAATAAAGTTATTTTTATTGATTGATTCGTTTTTATACGGTTTATCAACCCTTTTCAGGTTATTTAGGACCAGGAAATATATTTTTCGATTTAATAATAATTTAGTGACACAAGTCTTACTATTTAACTAGCAGCATGGCCCGGCGTTGCCCGTGCTTGATTCAAAAATCGTACGACTCATACAGCAATCGTTATCACTTGACTTAAAATATTTTTGCCCTTCCTTGTCTTTAAAGGAGTGCCCTTTGCCGTGCTGATGTTGCTACATGCCTTACTTCTTGTCTATCTGACATTGCGAATTTTTTCTAAGCTCTATACTAAACATTAAATCTGTTACGAAAAAAGAACTAAACAAAATGAACACAAAACGATCAGCTTCAAAAAAGGACTCGTAACTGGAAAAACCGAATGAAAAAAGAATGTTAACAACAAATACTTTTTCACACTCAACCCAGTTCTGCGGAATCAGAATCAACGTTGAGTTTAAGCAAGCGAATGAGCCAATTGGAGTAAAGTGCCATGCAGATTTTTCGTGCTTGTGACGAATGCAGCTATCGATTTTTTTTTGCATGCTAGCATGCTAGTTAACATTCGTGTCAGTCAGCTGTTGGTTCTCACGCTGACCAATAGAATCTTGCTGCCTATTCATGGCAGCCAGCTATAGGCTCTCACTGTGGTCAGTACAAAATGGCCGCAAACTACATGAAAACTGACGTAGAAGCATGAAAAAATCGATTATTTCCACTATCGATGGGAGTTGGGAAATGCAAAGTCGGTCTTGGTCTTTCCGCTAACTTGGAGCATGCGCATGTAAATTTTGGTGCAAATCCGTCGAAAATGACGACCGTGCATTTATCACACACACACACATACATAAACACACTCACACACATCCTGCCTTTATAGATAGAGATTAGCTGATCGAGAAAGAGGGGAATTCATGCCTTTCCCAAATTTATTTGCCCGTAAGTGAATATAAAGAACCGGAATTGAATTGATTGGGTTGTTTAGCGGCATATCAACCTCTTCATACTATAGACTGGCTCTGAAACTCTGCTGATTTAAATCCAATCGAGAATTTGTGGTCAATGTACAAGGAACGACTTCAGGCAATGGACATACAAAAGATTAATATGTGCACTGGGCCATGTTTCATAGGAAAAATACAAAAAATGTAAATAATAACAGAATTATTCGTTTTGTCTCAATTAATTTGCACAAGGGTGCATCTCGAACACCAATCAATGCACCAAAGACGCCATAAGTTTCTTCAAGAAAACTACAGCGAAAGAAGAGTGAATGAAGTTGAGAAAGAATTTAGGTGTTGCGGGGAGGATTAAAAAAAAATACTGTCGAAACGTCTTAGAGACGAAACCCAGTTCACACCAATTTCTAGAGTGAGCTGACTGAAAATATTATTGTCATGAGCCAACACAATGTCCTTGCACGTTGACCATTTTCGGAGTTGGCAAGATCATCTGGCGTCACTCGCCTACGGTGGTTGAAGACTGTCTGGCCATCGTGTGGACAATGGGTTGCAGTGAAACGGGAAGACAATGTACGAAATGTAAAATAAAGAAATTGGACAACGACCGACGTCTTGCTGGGGTCAGCGTGCGGGGTGGCGTAAATGAACGAACAAGGGGTGGGGTAGGGTGACCGGTGAATATACGATGTGCACCCATTGTTAGGGAAGCAAGTTTACTTGCTCACTACACTCATTCAAGTAAAACGTTACACGTACACACATACGCACGCACACACATATTTATATATGTCACTTTTTACATATATACACGTTTATTAGGACAAATCAATTAATATATATATGTACTTGCGTATGCGTGTGTGCACGCTCACAAGCCTTTGTTTGAGGGAGCTTGAGAACATGTGTGTCCTGATACATATATGTATCGTTATGTATCGTACGCCTGTATGCATAAGGGTCATTTGGTATGCTGATTATATATATATATATATATATACATATATATATATATATATATATATATATATATATATATATATATATATATATATATATATATATACAGATTTGTAGGTCTGATGAGTTGGATCGTGATTACGATTCCAATGTAAAATTATAACCATGAAATATTAGTGTTTGAGCTTTTTTATTATATATATATATATATATATATATATATATATATATATATATATATATATTATGAAAAGGACAAAATTCGACAATTATTTACGCCATTTTTATGTTTATACATTCTTTTTATAGATGCAAATATTCAAATTATTTAAGTATTAAACAACATTTACCAGCCTGAATGTCCGAGAAATGTTGTTTAATACTGTTTATTATAAACAGAGCATTTACTTAAATATTTGTATCTATAAAAAAATGTATAAACAGAAAAATGTCTTCATATATATATATATATATATATATATTCGGATCCATTAATTATTTGTAAGGACGTTATATTTATATATAGGAGTACTTAAAAATCTACGATTCAAAAGCCGTGTTTGTGTGTGTGTGTTTTTGTGTGTGTATGCGCGCCCGCATACGATGATTATATAGATGTAATTAGATTGATTGTAGTGAGGCGTGGAACTGAATGTGACTATTCAATGTTGATTCGTATATACACATTCCGTCTCTGTCTGTGTGTCTTTCTCTGTACACACACACATTCTCATATATATATATATATATATATATATATATATATATATATTAATTGATTCATCGAGTCTGATAGAAACCTCAGGAAGCACTGGACGGCCGTTTCGTCCTATATTTGGGACTCATCAGCAATGCGCATCCACTACCGAGGGAATCGAAACCCCGACTGTTAGGTTGGCAAGCGAACACTACACCAACTGCTCCGCCGAGGCCCGGAATCGAAAAGAGTTGATGTTTCATCAGGACAATGCGCGACCCCACACAGCAAGAATCACGTCACAAAAGATCGAAGAACTTAGTTGGAAGAAAATTCCTCATCCAACTTATTCTCCCGATCTTGCTTCTTCAGACTAACATTTGTTTCCTAGCTTACAGAATCATTTGGAAGAAACTGCTGTTTTAACACAGGAAGAGGTTAAAACTGACATTTGTGAGTTCTTCGAATCAAAGCCAAAAGAATTTTACAGTAATGGAATTAGTAAGCTTGTTAATAGATGGAAGGAAGTCATAGATAATCAGGGAAAATACATTGTTGATTGAATGTGTAACATTTGGTCACTTGTTTTCTTCATTCAAAATTCGGACAGAACTTATGGGATGACCTGATACTTTGGTTGGCCGAGTGGTTAGAAAGTTCGCTTTCTGACTATGAGACCCAGTTTCGAATCTTACTATGGTCGATTATCAGGAAAGTGACTTCTTAATATTATCGGTCTGGAGGATCACGCTAGATAACACGCTCTCTCCCAGAAATTGTGACCAAGGTCTGCTCAGCATAGTTTCAGTATAAACCACAGGTGGGCTCTGTGGGTGTTGAACATACACAAAATGCGCCTGATCAAGCGTCTGCCATAGAGATTAGTTAGCTGCCGTAGTTGACGGGCATCCTCCAATACGAGTGGCCAGACATTAACGTATCATTACACGACCCAGTGGCCAACAAGGAAAGTAACCTTAGTATCTTTTCAGTCGTTTAAGGGAAAAATGTATGACAAAGTGGAAAAAAATTTCTGGTGACGCGTTTCGTGCTTTAGAACTTCGTCGGACTAAATTTAGTCCGATGATGTTGTTATGTAGTGGTTTCACAGTGGAGGCTTGTATTTGTACTAAGTCGGTCCTAAAATAGGTTCGACGTACAAAACGTTAGGAACTTCATATAATAGGTATAACGCAGAGTAATCTAGTTGTGGTCGCTGACGCTTTAGTATCCGATTAACGGTCGTCCGACATCGACTGACTGACCGAACCACTGAGCGGCTCACTGAGTGACTCCTTTGTTACTCTTACTACTCCTACTTATTATAGGTGGGAGAGTCTATTAACTATAGAATAGGTGTGTTCCACTGTAACATCCCCCTAAAACTTTACTCCGCAGGAGTAAACAGTTTTATTTATTTATTCTTAATTTTTTACAGGAAATATAAAGAAAAAACAACAAAAAATATTCATTTTTTTTAATTTAAGCAACATCGTAGCGTATTTCTTACGTTTTTTTGATCCACTTTTAAATGATCAGTTGCCTTTCTTTTTTCTCCTGAATCGGCGTACCTCAGGTAAAATTGTTGCAGGCGTTGTTAGATCAAACGTATTGAAAATCACCTCCATCGGCGTTTCTTTCGCAGGACCGCTGTCAACCACGTCTGAAAAACGTCATCTGATCTGGTTGCTGCACGTGAATTTTTCGCCTTTCACCAAGTACATTATATAGCCAATCCGTTTTTCTATTTTTTTTTATACCTCCAGAGTGTTACCAGAAACAACCTTCCACTTTGAGCTTCTTAAGGATGGAGTCAGTTTCTGTAGGTTCTTCTTGTGGTTCTATTTGTTCAGCCTCTAGCTTCCCTTTTGTTGATCTTGTGCTTCTTAACATTTTCTATGGTGACTTCAGTTGACTTAAATCATTTAATAATACTGCATGTCCTTGGTTGTGGGTAACTCACTCCCCAGTTTTTCTCAGTGTCGGCTTCATCTTTACTTTCTGGAGCTTGTTTTTCACATATATCGTCGGTGTTACCCATTCAAATTTTTAAATACACCCGTTTTCTCTAATCTCTCCAATTCTTTATCTATCTGTTCAATTGAAGTAAACAGCACATTCTTTTTCTTTTTGAATACCGCCTGAGCGTTTTATTTTAGCTGGAATTTTGCCTCCATCTTGGTACACGTTCCCAAACCCGGAGAAAAAACAGTAGGAAATGTTTCCTTAAGTTTCCTTACTAATTTTTGGGCTTCGGAGTTTAAATTTTCTACCTTGTAACAGAAAGAATTTATCGGCAGATCCCATAATTGAAATTCTGTTATCCAATTCGTACCAAGTAAGTTCGTGGTAATTTCTATGACAAATAGTTTATCTTTTCGCGTTTTTTTATTTAATGTGACGCTTGTAACAAATTCTCCAATAAATTGTATTTTTTCTCCCGTTACTGACCACGCGATTTTATTTGTCTTCATTAAAGTTGGTTTCCCCAACTTCTACGTATGCAAATTTATGATAGATAGGTCGGAACCAATGTTGAGTTGCATTTTTATTTTTTTATTACTTATTTCGAGGGTAACAAATTTTCTGGTTATTCCATCGTTCACCTCGTCGGACTTTAATTTTCTTATTTTATTGTCTTTATTTTTTGACCTGCAATGTGAGCTTTTATGACCCACTCTTTCACAGTTGAAACATTTTTTATTCCTAAAATTGCAATATCTGTACCAGTGAAGTTCACCGCAAGCAAAACATGGCTTCGGGAGTTTTTGTTTATTTTTCTCTGGTATTTCACTTTTTGTTTGATAATCCGCAATTTTAGAATTCTTTTTGGTAGACTGACTTTCTTTTTTGTAGCGTATTTTCCTTACATGCGAAACTCCAGACTGTTCTATCTTTTTCGAATCTTTCTTTACGCTAACATATCTTGTGCAGTTTTCTGCCAACTTCTGTATCGAAATCCTTGGTTCGTTTTCTAATTTTTACAGCAGTAATTTTCTTAACTCTGCGTCTCTTTCCGATACCAGCCCTTGAACAAACACTAAGCAGTTAAAATTGTCAGCGCTTAACTCTGCTAGCTTAAATTCTTCACAATGCTTATTCACATTGGCTGCGTACGTTATATAGTCTTGTTCGTCATCTTTCATCAGATTCAAATATTTCCATCTCTTGTGAAACAAAAATGTCTTTTTATTAAATAATTCACTTAATATATTTACCGCCTCGGTAAATGTCAACTCGCTAGTTTTTTTTTTTCGGTAAAATTTGTGGCGAGAGATTTTTTTTTTTTACTTCCACCCTTCGCCAAATTATACTGTGGCGAACGAAAATTTTTCTTCCTACGTATGAAACTCGTGGCCAAATTTGTTATGGCGGGTGAATTTTTTTTCTTCTCCGTATGAGTACAAATCCCTCGTCGCCAGATTTGTTATATGGCGAACGAATTTATTTTTTTTAAACCGAATGAATTCGAATCCCTCGTCGCCAAGTGTGTTATAGCGAACGAAATTTTTTTTTCCACCTAATGAATTCGAATACCTCGTCGCCAAGTGTGTTATGGCGAACGAAAGTTTTTCTTCCTCCGTATGAGTTCGAATCGTCGTTGCCAAGTGTGTTATGGAGTGATTTCACAGTGGAGGCTTGTATTTGTACTAAGTCGGCCCTAAAATAGGTTTGACCTACAAAACGTTAGGAACTTGATATAATAGGTAATGACGCAGAGTAAATCTAGTTGTGGTCGCTGATATTTTAGTATCCGACTAAATGTCGTCCGGTATCGACTGACTGACTGACCCACTGAGAGACTCCCTCGTTAATCTTACTACTCCTACTTATTATAGGTGGGAGAGTCTATTAACTATAGTATAGGTGTTCCACTATAACAGATGTCCTAAAGGACGAAACGCGTCGCATGAAAACTTTTTCCGCCTTTTTTTTCGTAATATTGAACTTGATATATAAAAGTATCTGTCTATATTTCTGAGATGAAGTATTATGTACATTATTTACATTATTCGGACTATTGTCCTCATCTTTGTCGCTATATTTATTGCAACGTTTCGGCCATTGTACGCTCCGGCCTTCTTCAGATGGTTGGAATGTATAACTGAAGCCTTTATTTTGCTCACTTGGGTAGACTGTTCTAGTTCCACGTGCCATTTTTGATGGATGCCAGTTATCAGTTATCTCCTGTTAATTTCCCTCTGAAATTTCTCCACTGCCTTAACCGGATATTGAACTCACACTCTTTCTGTCTTGTCACTGGATCTAACTAACGCCTTTATCCACTGTGCCATGTGTCCGATGATTAGGAAGGTATTAACCCCAAAACGGAAGCAAAAAAAAGGAAAAAGAATTCACCTCTCTAAGGCACTGAACTCCCACGCCTTCAACCCAAGAGAAATTAACTGTTGTCTCAACTACACAACTGTTAAAAAGATAAAAGTAACATTAAAAACGTAAGTAAATAAAAAGATTATTTCATCCATTTTGTTTGTTGCCTGTGCATTAAATAAAATGCATTTAGATATTTCTATATAATAATGTACTTTTCGTTGTGTTTTTTGTTCTGATGATGTTGAACAGAAACGTGCGAAATATCGTGTCGATCATCTGCTTTTCTCTCTGTCTTCCTGATATAATTACTGTCCTATTTGAAGAGGAATTATCAAGTGAGGTTAATGCTTTCATCAATGAACAGTTTCATTATCAACAACAACAAATGGTTTCTAGTTAATCCCTACAAATCCTTTGTTTACATTCCAGATTGAAAAGGATCGAAGCCAAACAAAAAGATTACGGCCATTTATTTATTTTATTTAATTTTGTAGAAAAACATAGCAGAGCAGTAGTGAACATAAATAAAACGAAATAAAAATATATAAATAGTTACCCCTTCTTTCTGGCAAACAACGGATGCAATGGATGTTTCTTCCTGACGATTGTACATTTTTGGATCCAAGCGATTTCCATTAACACTTCATAAAGTGTTTAAAAGTGTTTAAAAAAATTGTAATATGAGCTCTAGTAAAAAAAAATGGTTGCTGTAACCTTAGGTTTATAAGTCCTCAAAATTCACTCATTATCCCACTTTGATAAAAGCGTTGGTTGACGTAACCCGAAAGTCTTTAACCCAAAGAGTTGTGAGTTCAATCCCTGGCCACAGCAGAAGCGAACAAAAATCTTGGAGAGTTGAGTTACTAAAAAGGGAAATAACTGAAACTGAGATATCCAGAGAAGGCATGGCATGTGGAACTAGAACAACCTGCCCCTTTTGACGAAAGAAAGTCTTCAGTTCGAAATTCCAACGTATATCACTTGAAGAAGGCCGGAGATTACTACGGTCGAAATGTCGTGAATATGACAATAAAGATGAATACAACAATCCGAACAACGTAAATAGTGTAAATAGTTTCAATATCTCATCTAGAAATATAGGTAGATCCTGAAGAAGACCGGAGTGAACAATGGCCGAGACGTCGTGAATATGAGAATAAAGATGAGGACAACAACCCGAACAATGTAAATTGTGTAAATAGTTGCAATATCTCATCTAGAAATATAGACAGATCCTGAAGAAGGCCGGGGTGAACAACGGCAGGGCCGTCGTGAATATGAGAATGAAGATGAAGTCAAGAGCCCAAACAACTGGGAAGAAAGAAGTTTTCAATATCAACTTAACATGAGCTACATGCACTTCTTATCCTATATGTCTTAAACTGCAAGCTTTGTGTATATTTATTTTGATAGCTTCCATTCATTATCCTATCTTGATATCGGATCATGTATAAAGTTGAGTAAATCCGGACACCCTCGTCCAAATACGGGTCAATCTATAAAGTAGTGTTCCATAGATTCTGTATTTTATCAACGCTAAATTATTAATCGCTATACACCATCTTCCAGTTAACATTTATAATCACCTTCACCATGGTTTAAAACCGTTCACATAGATACTGTTGGACCATTCCCTCCAGTCCATAATTTTCAAAAAATAATTTCACTCCGAGCAAGGAAATAAAGAACAGCTTATATCACCTGAAGAAGGCCAGAGAATAAAACGATCGAAACGTCGTGCAAGGAAGCAAGGATTTATTGAGAATGAAAGAGACATAGAGGGTAATAAAAGGACAGGATTCAAAGAGACAGAAAATGACGATTTATTTGCATTTAAAGTTTTTGAAAATCGTAGTTGAAAGGAACATTAATTAAACCTATATCAATATCTTTTGCCACCGATAAATCATTCATTTGTTAATTTGAAGCACAGCTATTAACTGAAATTACCGCTCAATTAGTAGATGATGCTTTCGTAAATATATTGATTATCAGATTGAAATTTCTATTTCATGTTGTAACTGATTGATGAAGTCAGTTTGTAAGTTGTTTTTAGAACTAACAAAAATTATTGTTTTTCATAAGTGGAGAACAACTCCTTAACACTTGAATTGTAACATTTTAATAGAGAAAGCACACAAGAGAAAACATTTCTAGCTTGTAAGGAATAGCTTATAGCACACATTTATAGCTTGTAAGGAATAGCTTATAGCACACATTTATAGCTTGTACGGAATAGCTTATAGCACACATTTATAGCTTGTAAGGAATAGCTTATAGCACACATTTATAGCTTGTAAGGAATAGCTTATAGCACACATTTATAGCTTGTAAGGAATCATGACTCTCGCTATTGAGATCTTGACCAAATTCTATACACTTAATGAATCAAGTATTTCAATCTTTTGTATTGTAATTAATTCAAGAGACACATGGATCAAAGCTTTGATTAAAACATAATTATTTTTCTGGCAGTTGCCTGTTCAATCCCTGGAGCTGATATTATGGAAAAGTCGTGTATCCTGGTTTAGTAGAGGAAACAGACACGCAAAACAAGAGTGAATAAAACTGGTGAGTATAAACTGATACGAGTTATCTCCCCTAATCATGGAAAGCAGAATAAGAACAGAAATATCCCCGTTAATTCAATAAAGTGTTCGGCTCGAAATTCCGAGAAGATTGTCAAGTAAATCAGATATCTGAAACGCCAAGATTATTATATCCCCTAAGAATGGGAATGATTGAGAACAATCTATTAATAAAGGGTTTAGTTAAAAAATCTCAAACTGTTACTGTGTATGACCACAGGTGCCTGTCAAAATATTCAAAACAGGAGTAAAAAAACAAAGATAAGGATACTAGTTCGAATAGAATTGTATATAATAATCATAATTCGATAAAATTTCTCATGTGTTAAATAATAAAATTCACGCCTCAAGTGAACATGTCTCTTGTGGTAAAATAAGGTGGGTTGTAAAAGAAGGTTCCAGTAACTTGGGCCGATTTTAAATGTGAATTAAGTTTAAGCGTCTAATGATTTTTTTCTCTTTCATTCAGATTTAATAACTTAAGTCTTTCGCAATGTCAACCATGGAAAGATTAACAATCAAACAACGTGTTAAAGTTCCAACAGTGCAACTGGAAAAATTTTTCGTAAATTGAAACAAACTGGGTCAATGAGAAATGTGAAAACACCATTGCGTGCTCGTTTACGCCGTTCAGCTGAAAACATTGCTGCAGTGCACGAGAATGTGGCCGAAAATCCAGACGCCTTTATTCGTCGTCGCGCGCAGGAATTGAACCTCTCCACAACAACGTTACATCGTTTCTAATTGCACTCTCGGTTGGTCGATTATGTTGACCAAAAAAATCGCGAAGTGCGCGAAATGCATTTCTTTTTGAACGTCAATTTTCGTAATAGGCTTCGATAACTTTAACACATTTTTTGATTGTTAATCTTTCCATGGTTGAAATTGCCAAAGGCTTAAGTTGTTAAATCTGAAAGAAAAAGAAAAAATCATTAGACGCTTAAACTAAATTCACATTTAAAATCGGTCCAAGTTATTGGAAAACCCTTTAAATCTAAAAATGTTTTCTGTCTTTGAATAATCTACAAGGAGATTGATAAGAAAAATCGATCAATAAACAAAATCATATTAGCCCTAATTTTTGTCCTTGTACCTCTCTTGATTTCGGGTGAGAATATCATGGACGGAATATGTGAACAACGACAAAGTTCTAGAGAAAATGGAAACAAAAAGGACATATAAGAAATGGTGTTTCATTAAAACGGATCAAAGTCAACAGTAAATAAATCAGTGTCATTGGTGAAAATTAATTATTTCTCTATTGGATTCTGTTATTTAATTCATGGCAATTATGTATGAAAAATAACATCGCCCAAATCTTTGCCAAATCTGAAAGAAAAAGAAAAACTTTGGAAACGCTTTATTCCGCGGCTTAGAAAGTATTGCAGAATTTACTGAAATATATCTTCATCAAACTGGCAAGAGATCAAAACATTCACGGACAAGTGAAACTGCAGGTTACTTCTTGAAAACTAAAAGATTTTTGCCTCCGTTTTTCCTATAATCTGCGATTCGTGACATAAAATGTATAATAGACACACATCCATTTTGACGAAGTTTTTTAATAGACATGTTCGTTATAAGAAGATAAATCTTAGAGTTTGTTCTAAAACTATAAAGAAATTTCATTAGAACCAGAAAGACAAACATATTAAAAGGGCATTCATAACAAAAAAGAGGGGCAACAAAAATATGTTACGGTATATTGGTAATACAGAAATATTACCGTAAATTGGTAATACAGAAATATAATAATTAAATGAAGATAAATTGGTTATTAGACCAGTATGACAAATCCTGTCAAATGCATTCAAGATAGTCAAAGCAACAAGCCGAGTTTCACCATTCTTATATAAATACTCTTTCAGCATTAACTTTAAACCACCAGGAGCTGACCTCGAGAAAAGCCATATTGTCGTCTGACAGAAGGGCTTGCAAGGGGAGATAGAAGAGGATTTCCAACAAGGAAGGAAAGGAAGAAGCCATAAGGGATTTATTTTAGGCTTTAGAGACGACAGGAGACTGTTCAGGGGCACATTTCTCAAGGGACTATAGCAAATATACAGAAATGGGAAGTAGTGTATGACAAAGATATGTCTTCTCACTGGACTCAGTAAACCTATAAAATGAGAGACGATTCAGAGAGAATTAGAACTGCTAGCAGGATTCATTATCAGTGACCACAATTTTAACAACATAAGATATGCAGTTGAGGCAGTGTTGATAGCAGACGCAGAAAGGAAATTACAATAAGTTCTACGGAAAGTAAAGCGAAAAGAAAGGAGAAAACTTCAATTGTAAGAAGACAGAGTGCTTGGCTGTTAGCAAAAGGAACGGTCCAACATGCAAATTTACATATTGGAGATACAAAAATAAAATAACTTAAATATCTGGGAATTCTGGACAATCTCTTCACAGATGCAGAAGAGACTTGAAACAAGAGAAACAAAGAAAAGAGTACTGAACTCTTATGTAATATCAGTCCTCCTATATGGCAGTAAATGATGGACAATCTTCTCACAGATGAAGAAGAGACTTGAAGCTACAAAAACAAAGAAAAGAGTACTGGACTCTTATGTAATATCAGTCCTATATGGCAGTGAATGCTGGACAATCTCCTCACAGTAATATCAGTCCTCCTATATGGCAGTAAATGACACACAATCTCCTCATAGATGCAGAAGAGACTTGAAGCAGGAGAAACAAAGGAAAGAGTACTGAACTCTTATGTAATATCAGTCCTCCTATATGTCAGTGAATGATGGACAATCTCCTCACAGATGAAGAAGAGACTTGAAGCTACAAAAACAAAGAAAAGAGTACTGAACTCTTATGTAATATCAGTCCTATATGGCAGTGAATGCTGGACAATCTACTCACAGATGAAGAAAAGACTTGAAGCAAGAGAAACAAAGAAAAGAGTACTGAACTCTTATGTAATATCAGTCTTCCTATATGGTAGTGAATGATGGACAATCTCCTCACAGATGAAGAGACTTGAAGCAACAGAAACAAAGAAAAGAGGAGTGAATTGTTATGTAATATCAGTCCTCCGATATGGCAGTGAATGCTGGACAATCTTCTCACGGATGAAGAAGAGACTTGAAGCAAAAGAAACAAAGAAAAGTATACTGTACTGTTATGTAATATCATTCTTACTCTATGGCAGTGAATACTCGACAATCTCCTTACAGATGAAAAGAAGGATGCTGAGAATACCACGGTCCAAAAATGGTAGCAACAACGAAGTTTTTGAGAAAATGGAAGAAAAAATGGACACATATTTAGAATCATAATGAGACAGTTTAAATTTCGAAGGCACATAATGAGGAAAGACGTCTTGGAGAATTTGACACTCACAGGACAGATTGAAGGCAAATGGCACAGAGAAAAGGAGCACATAACCCCTGCCTAACAAGCTCGTCTAACTGTTTAGCAGGACAGGGATTAGGTTAGGTCGCAAAAATTCAGCCCTTACAAAGAGCTACAAAGGGCAGGGGGATATGGAGAGCCATGTTCATCCACGTCCTGATGCGACATGCCACATACAAAAAGAATTCTCCTCATCGGAAGACTCGACTGAGATAAATGTACTAGAATCTTACTAATATCTTTGTGGAACAATCAAGGGTCCTCAAGAGAAATTTTGCAAGGCGGTACCAGACCCATTAAGGATAGGCAAAGATTATTTTTCAAAATTGAGGATTTCATATCCAGTAAATCTACACGAAAACCCTCATAACTGATTTATTTCCATGATTAGATATAACGTAATGTAAGAAACATTGAATTAATGCAGCAAAATAAATCAGTATTTACACTTACGTTCACCCCTCGGCTTTTAGGTTTTGGCATAGAGTAATTCTTTTTAAAGATTCATAATCATTTCTCATTTCTTTCAAAGGAAAATACTTTTCTAAAAAAAGAAAAAAAAAATTTAACATTTAACTAGAGTACTAATTAAAATATACTTTCCCTTGCTTTTTGGTTTGGAAATTTCTAATAACCGTATCAAAATCAATTTGATTTGCAATGCCAGATCGATACTTAATCTTACTAGACCAACAATTCTGTTTTCACACATCGTAGAAATCAAATATTTTTTTGAAAGTTCTTTCAGTTGATGCTACTATAGCTGCTATTGTTAACAATATTCTGAAACTAATAAAAAACATTTGGAAATATTTCACAGAATTTGTAGTCTGTTAACAATTCCAGAGATTTCAGTTCTGGTTGAAGCATATGTCTTCGGCTTTCTGCTTCAAGATTTTGAACTCTAACAATTATAAGACATAAATTCCTTGCAAAACAAAACAATAAAACATACAGGCACGTGATGACGGGAAAACTCTGGTGTGCGCTAGTCACATCATTACGCTAATTGACGCATCTATACATCTAACCCGGGGCTGTAGTTAGACACGGTTTTATTTTTATACAACTAGGCGCACAATAATTACTAATAAATACTAATAAAAAAAAGTAATTACTAATAAATACTAATACAAAGAATTAAGGGTTGTATGATAAGTATAGTTTATTTATAGTATATTTGATTAGCGGCATATCAACCTCTATGGGTTATTTAGTGCCGAAATATATTTTAAACGCTGTTGCATTTATGTTTACGTTTATCTCTTACCTTTTACGTTTTGTGAGTGAAATTCTTTTTAAGCATTCTTTCAAAGGAAAATAGTTTTCTTAAAAAAACAAAGCAAATTTAACATTTAAATAGAGTAATAATTAAAAAGTGCTTTCCTAGCCTTTTGGTCTGCAAAATTTCTGATAACACTATCAAAATCAATTTGTCTAGCAATGCCA
Source organism: Acanthosepion lycidas (assembly GCA_963932145.1). Lineage (NCBI taxonomy): Eukaryota > Metazoa > Mollusca > Cephalopoda > Sepiida > Sepiidae > Acanthosepion > Acanthosepion lycidas. The sequence goes on from OZ010588.1 coordinate 9,012,784, forward strand.
GAATCAATACTCAGATCAACAAGTCTGGTTTGAGACATAGACCTCAAATAGTTTTTGATAAGTTTGAGTTTTTAAAAAATCTATCAGCTGGTGCTACTGTAGGTGAAATTGTTAATAATATTTTCAAACTTATACAAACATTTGGGAATATTTCGCACAATTTGTAGTCTGTTAACAAATTTAACTTAATTCTAGATATTTTTGGTCTGGTTTTCCAAAATTAGCTTTATGTTCTGCTGGCAAATGTTGCATTTCTTCTACAAATTCTTCATCATGAAGATCTGCAGGGAATTGGTGTGCTAAAGCTTTTACTTTCTTTTGTAGCTCACTTCCCGATATTGTGGGATATTTCGATAAAGAAAATCAATTTATTCAACCAACCTCTTAACATCATTAAAACGTACTGCCAATACTGCAATAACATTATCAATCGAAGCATAAATCAGTTTTTCTGAAATAAGAGTCTTTTTTTTTAAGGCAATTTACCCCAAGCTTGGCAGGAGTGCCACTAGCACGCAAGAGGTTGCAGACGATTGAGAACAAGTGTAAAGAGACGTGTTTGAGGAAAGGATACAGAGAATGGCGGGGAACAAGCTAGCGGTGTCAGATGTCGATTGACATTATACTTGAATATCTGAAGATTATAGTCATCGGGGAAGCAAGTAAGGGGAAGGGAGTTCCACAGATGGGAAGTGCAGGAGAAGAAGCTGTTTGAGTAGAAGAGACGGTTACATTTAACCGTTTTGATAGTGAAAGGGTGGGATGCCAGCCTGGCAACTCGCTTAAATTCACGTAGTTCGGGAACAAGCGAAAGTAGCTCGTCGGAACAGTTGCTGTAAAAATACTTGTAGAAGAGACAGATGGAAGCCACGATACGTGTGTGGGATAGGGATTGTAGATTAGACGCCAGATCAGGACCTATCATCTTGCATATTCGTCTCTGGATTTTGTCGAGGACCTCGCTAGAGAATCATCTGTGTCAGTCATTTTATACAACTAGGCCTACAATAATTACTAATAAATATGAAAAAAAGAACTAAGTATGGTTTGATAAGTAAAGTGATATTTGAGTATGTGAATGTAAGTGTCTGTCGGGCTGAGAGTAGGAGAAAGTGATCGTTCTCGTGGAAACCCTTCTCATAGGCCCTGGGAATAATGACAATTAAATGACGTCATATATTATTGAGAAACATTGAAGTAGACGGTGGTTGAATCGTTGTGACTAAAACAGAAATGATGAGGACCCTAGCTAGAATAATTAATAGAATAAGGGCTGTTCTTCACTTCAGAACTCTAGTTAATTATTAGGTTGGTGCAAAAATAATGTCGTTTTTGTTTTGAAGTTGAACGTCAAAAAACGACATTAATTTTGCACCAACCTAATACTAACGTTTTCTCACTAATGGTGAAGGCATGCAGTAAATAAAGCGTTCTTAAAGCCGCTCTGCTCACCAACCAGTCATAGTCATACTATGTCATTACTCCACATTATTAAATACCAACAATAAATTAACTGGGTTAATTGAGAAAACACGCTAATTAATTAAGAGACGGACTTACTGCCACTCATCATTATCATTTTAACAGTAGCTCTCTGTTTTGAGTGGCTCTCAAGAATTTTAATTTTTAAAGAAAAGAAAAGAATAATTGTGTTCACTCGACGTTTCATCTGAAAAAGTTAAGAACTGATTTTTGGTGCCATGTTCGTTCAGGCCATAGATTATCAGAACTAAACACAGATCTATTTTTTTTTATTATCTGTGAATTTCTATGACTTTTTTTTTTTTTTTGTAAAGACAGTCTACTAGGAAGCAGAGGAAGTGGATAAACATTACTTAGAGCTGCAAAAACTAGGGGTATTTTTGTTTTGTTGTTTTTTTTTAGTCAGTTCACTCCAAGCAAGGCAATAATGCCACTAAGACGTAAGAGGCCACTGGGTATGAAAAAGAATTAGTAAACACTAGAAGGAAGCAGAAACCCAATCTTAGATAAAAAAAACAAACAAACAAAGAATAACCCTAGATACCCTCTCCAGATTCCCAATACACTTGGTTTAATTTTTTTTATCTTTCTTGAAGCTTTAATTTTAGTTTTACTTTTCAAGTTAATCGATTAAGGTTAGACAGGGATGCCTACTCTCTTGAACCCTTTTCTGGAGAGAATTATGCAGGAAACCCTCTATGATTACAATGGATTATCAGTTGCAGACCTGTCTGCAAGAGAAATCCAAAGTAATAGGGAATAGCATGAGCAACACCAGTGTCAGTGTCACCATGGACAGCAAACCACTGGAGGAAGTGTCCAGCTTCAAATACTTGATAGCAACCCTGTCAAAAGATGGCACTTGCAATGTAGAAATCTGCACATGGATCAACATCGCAGTGATGGCCAGACTGGAAATAATATGTAAGATCAACATCAGCTTCTATAACAAGTTCAAGCTCTACAAATTGCTGGTTGTATCATGCTCCTCTACGGGCTCAAGACTTGGACATTCCTGCAGAAAAATGGATCCATGCATTTAACAAAGCTCCTCTGCATATCCTATTGAGAGCACAAAACCAATGACTATGGATGGAGCAAAGCCAAAAGTCTCCAACAGGAATCTCTTCTCGCTACTATTAAGTGTTGAAAGATGTCATACTTTGGCCGTATTACCCTGTATAACAGCCTCTGCAAGACCATTATGCAAGGCACTGTTGTAGGCAGACACAAGAGGGAATGGCAACACAAAAGCTAATCAGACAGCATCAAAGAGTGGATGGAAATGAATGCCAGAACTCCTAAGAGCCACCGACAACAAATCATCCTGGGTGAAGTTATGTTTCTTTTGCCCTTTGGTGCCCCACCCCTGATGATTGAAGCAGTCAAGGGACTGATGATGAATACATTAAATTTAATATTCCCAATAAGCAAAATATTTTACTGTAATTCAAAACTAATTTAAATTGACTCGTGATTTTTTTTTTAGCAAAAATATTTTATTATTGTCCTTTTTTAGTAGTTTTTCATCGCAAATATAATTCTCTGTATTAAAAATCTTCCCCAAATCAAATATAATTTTCTGAAACTTTATTTGAGGAATATTAGCTGATTTAAAGTATAATTAATCTGATTCGAAACAAATGTTATTGATATGTCCAGGAAAGAGATATATTTATTCGAAGTAACAAAGTGGTTTTGGACTACTGTAACCGGGTAGGACAATCTAGTAGGTAACCGTAATGGACTGGTCCTCGTCGTAGTGGTAGGCAATAGGCGTAGGCAATAGGCGAAGACTATAGGCGTAGCCAATAGGTGTCCTCTCTGTACTTATGGCTGACACCAGCCAATCATATTACTGTGAGGGGGAACCCAGGTGTATGCATATTCATTACGTCAGTTATTTACTTTGTTTTAAAAAATCGCAGAAAAGCATATTTTTAACACGGTAGTAGCTTAAAATTCCTCAAATATTTTTTTTTACTTAAGACAATGGTGTCCTTAATATATCTTATTCATAAAAGCAATTAAAAACTTTTCTATTTAAATAACGTCAAAGTTTTATTGCTTTTTTTTTTTTTACGATTCAGAAAAGATTTTCGGTAACTGGTGTTTCTACTTTACAAAAGAGAATTGATGATTTAAATTCTCCAAGGAGTCCTGCTTTTAACTAATATAAACATTATAGAGGGTGAAAATTTAATTTCTAGAAATTATTAAAATTAAATAATTTCTTAAATATAAAAAATTATATTTTTTACAAGATTTTCTGGAAAAAAAAAATACATTTCTAAAATAATTTCATTTATTTGTAAATAATTCCCAAAAGTTTCATTAAAATCCGACAATTATTGAATTTTTTCAAGAATTTTCAAATCAGTGCATTTTTCACTGCAAAAAAAAAGGCTAAAATTTTCAATACTAACTTTGAAGACCATCTTCGCAGACGTCAGAAGAACAAAATTTTAACCAAAATTTCGAGCAAGCGAAAAAAAAAAAAAACTATAAAAAGTAAATAAGAATAAAGTTCTTTGGTCTTTTCTCTCATTTTAACGATAAAACCTATCTGTTTCTATCAAGTTTCTGTCATTTTTTTTACCATGGGGGTACCTCTTGTTCAAAAGTTCGAGGAGGAGTATGAACCGGACGTGAGACACACGTATATAATCCTAAAGGGGAAAATAAATAGAAAACCATCATCATCTCCCAGAGAGAGAGATGGGAGTGGAGAGAGCAGACAGAAAACATAATGCAACAGATTTTACAAACGTTAGCTCGATAAAAATTGAACTAGTTGAGATTTGGAGCCGATATTCTAGGGTGCGTCTTTAAAAAAAAAAAAAAAAAAAAACTTCCTAACCCTATCCTATTCCTCAGGCTCTTGCCATTCTTTCTCAACAGTAAGCTGGGACGAATAAAGGGTCACAGATTGAGTTGATTGTGAAAACACACTAAAAATGCTGCAGAGACGGACTTACTGGCTATTTATAGAGAAGATCCAGCATAAGCAGGAAGAAATTAGACAAAATAAAAAGGAAAGAATAAATAAATAAATAAATAAATAAATAAATAAATAAATAAAAGGGCAAAGGGTAAAGGTCACGAGGTCAAAAACGAGGGCGTCATGTCAGCGTGTGTTCTTTTCAAAGGTTCTATGCCTCTGAATCCGGCCATCGTAGGTGTGTGGCATGTTCGTTATTTCGAAGGTACTTGTTCTAATTGGTGCGTTGGTGGGGGTGTATGTATGAGAGGAGGGGGAATGTGTGGCTAAGCATGACTGTGGACATTTGCCGCTCTCTGTCTAACTAAATCGTTTCATTTTCGTCGCGTTTTCTGTTTCGCTCTCTATCTGCGTGAAAGTCAAAGAGTATAGAAACATTTAGAAAGCAAAAAAAGATTACTTTATGCTGGTACAGGGCCATATGAAAAATAAAAAAAGAACCTGTCTCTAAAGCCGTGTTGGCCTGTCTTGTCATCTGTCATTTTAACATGGATTCAAGCACTTAACATTAAGTAACGCGTATATCATAATAGTGACGTATAATGAGCATCGTCGCCGACCAGCAAATATCTTTTCAATTTGAATCAGGCACGAAGATCTTAGCTTGAAAATAACAACGCCGACTGTGTTTCGGAGCATTGGCAGTACACTATTTCGTGTTATCGGCTAAAAAACGATTACTAGTCGTTCATTTCATATTTCAGCCTTTCGTTTAGGTCTCTGACTTCATTTTTGTTATCGAGATGTGATTAAACATTTCTGTGGCAAAATAATGTGACACACAGGAATTATTTTATTATTACATTTCAAATAAACCATTTTCGGTCTGAAATTGTTTTGCCCCTTGGTTTTCAGTCAGTCCATTAATATATATATATATATATATATATATATATATATATATATATATATATATATATATGTATGTATGTATGTATGTATGTATATCCCTTTCTTTCTCAAACATTTCATATCAATCTATATATGAAAATCATTACATATCTATCTATCTATCTATCTATCTATCTATCTATCTATCTATCTATCTATCTGTCTGTCTATCTATCTATCTGTCTGTCTATCTATCTATCTGCGTCTCTTCTTTTATCTATCTATCTATCTATCTTCTTCTATTATCTATCTATCTATCTATCAATCTCCGAAAGAAGCAGGTTTATGTTTTTTCGATGACAGTTATAATAACTATTATAGCATTAGATAGATAGATAGATAGATAGATAGATAGATAGATAGATAGATAGATAGATATGAAATTTTTGAGAAAGAAAGAAGGGGACATATATATATATATATATATATGTCCCCTTCTTTCTTTCTCAAAAATTTCATATCTATCTATCTATCTATCTAATGCTATAATAGTTATTATAACTGTCATCGAAAAAACATAAACCTGCTTCTTTTGTCAAGTGACAGGACATGTTAGACAGAGGAGCACAAAAAGGAGGAAAAGCGATACAAATTACACAACTGAAATTTAAGAAGAATGACTGAAAAAATAATTAAAATGAACGCAAAATCTGTCTGCCCAGAAAGAATAACAAAACAAGGCAACGCCAGAGAGAGAAATAGAGAGAGAGAGAGAAAGAAAGAAAGAAAGAAAGAAAGAAAGAAAGAAAGAAAGAAAGAAAGTTAAAATAAACGAAATTTGAATTGTCGGAATGTATGCTCAACAAGAAGGAACGTCATGAAATTTTAGAAGTAAAAAAAAACTTTTGTCATGAATAGAGAATGGCAAGAAAGAATGGCAAAAAAAAAAAAACTTTCAGAAAAAGGAAAATATGAATTCCAAGAAGTCAAGAAAATGCTAAAAAGTCATGAAAGAAAACAGAAATCAATTCCAAAGGTTTAAAAAAAAAAAACGAATAAAGAAAGAAAAGAAAAAAGTCTCTAAAAATTGTCAAAAATTTGAAATGGATTAAATAACAAATATGAAAGAAGAAATGAGGTGTCATCTGAGTCATTGGAACTTTTGAGGACTCAGGCATGAAACCATCTTTTTTGCTCTTTCTCTCGACCAATCAATTAATGAAACGTTTATCCAGAGATTGTAAACGTTTTAATAAAACATCCTACATAAGGTAGCAAAGGAGAGCGAGAAGAAAGGACTAAGTATAAACTAAAGTAGACAGAATGCATGATTATCAGTAAACGGTTGAGTCCGAAATACGATTTACAGGTCGGGGACACTAAAATCGAGCAGTTGCCTAAATTTAAATATCTGGAAAGTGTTTTGACAGAGGACGGTAATTGCGACACTGACATCCGAAGATGTATTGTGATGGCCAAAGACGCATTCAAAAAGCTAGGGAGAGTATTCCGAGACAGGAGGCTTTCTGTGGTAACAAAGAAAAGAGTACTGAGCTGCTATGTGATATCTGTCCTCATTTACGGAAGCGAATGTTAGACGGTCTCCTCAAAGATGAAGAAGAGACCCGAGACAATGAAGGTATAGTTCTACAGAAGGATGCTAAGGATATCATGGACCGAGCGTGTGAGCAACGATGAGGCCTTGGAGAGGGTGCAAACAAGGAGGATGCTTATACTTACCATCAGGAAGGAGCAGCTGAAGGTCCTGGGACACATAATGAGAAAGGAGGGCCTGGAGAATCTGATACTCACAGGTCGAATAGAAGGAAAGAGAGACAAGGGAAAGCAACACATGACACAGTGGGCTTAAGCAAGTAGATGACAGAACGTGGTCTGGGGGAGGTGGCAGAGGGAGTGCTAAAATGGATAGGAGGCAGTGGAGAGCCATGATCGCCTACGTCCTGAAGGGACACGGCACATTAAAAAGAAGATACGTCGAACATTATTCCAAAATCAATACAGGCCAAAATGGAAAGAAAACAGCAATTACATATTTACAAATATTTCTTAATCTTTATTATTTTCTTAGATCCAACGCGTGTTGAACGGAAATTCTGCATGCCCAAGGATTATTTAGGGGTACGGGCTAAAACAGCTGTTAATAATCAGAGAATCAACAGGTCGAAATATTATCTGTCTATATTTCTGAGATGAGGTTTTATGTACACTATTTACATTATTCGGACTATTGTCCTCATCTTTGTCGCCATATTTATTACAACGTTTCTGCGTTTCATTATCTGTCATTGTCACCATATTTATATTTATGAATTGGCGTCAGTCTGGGATTCTGCCACTAAGCAGTTGGCGCACGGCTGGGATGAAGATGAATTTAAGCGTATTTATTTTTAGATAAACACACAGTGACTGAGAGAACTCGATTCGATTTACCGAAGAATCTTGCATTATTAGCCGTAATAGTCACTGTTTACAAACCAACACTTCCTCCCCAGAGAGCTCAACTGAAATAAATTTTTCAGGAGCATATATATTGTCATCCACAGACAGACTGTTTCGCTCTATCACAGCTCATCAGAGTGGCTAGACGTCCGGTTGCCTCTAGCTAGGATTGAAACCCGACTGAATTGGCGTCAGTCCATTATATATATATATATATATATATATATATATATATAATCAACGACTTCTCATTTTCCGATCCCATTCGAGCCTCTTACTCAGCTCACCATGTGGCTTATAATGCGACTATGCCGACCGGGCCTTAATTGAAAATTCAAGGAGAGTGTGTGGCATTTGAACAAGGCCAGTAGACTCGGACACGATGTCTTCTGATTTGGTGCTAGTACAACCATTGACGACTTCCAAATAGTATGGCCGAGCCATTTTATCTCAAAAGGCTTGGGTCGGCCCATGGAATGATGAAAATTCTAGAATACGTTGGAGGGAGACAAGAAAGTATTTAATAAAAAGAAGTTTTAAAGAAAAGAATAATTATTCACTATTTACATTATGCGGACTATTGTCCTCATCTTTGTCGCCATATTTATCACGTTTCGGCCGTTGTACGCTCCGGCCTTCTTCAGGTGGTTGGAATGTCCTACCGAACTCTTTATTTCGATCACTGGGGTAGACTGTTCTAGTTCCACGTGCCATGTTTGATGGATGTCAGTTATCAGTTATCTGCTAGGCCACAAAATTCTCCTGAGCCAACCAAGCACAGAAATAAATACAATATGGGAACCAGTAATAAGGAGTGCCAGAGAAAAGCAATGATAACAAAGTTGCAATATGATCTCTGGTTAAAACATGCAATGATAACAGCAAAATTGCAATATGTGCACTGGTAAAAATGGTTGCTAAAGACATTAGGTTTATAATACCCAGAAATTCATACCCAGATGTCCTCAAGGACACATGGCACAGTGGATAAAGCCGTTGGTCAGATCCAGGAGCCAAAGAGTGTGAGTTCGATACCCGGTTAAGGCAGTGGAGAACTTTCAGAGGGAAAATTAGCAGGAGATAACTGATAACTCGCACGTGGTCTACCCCAGTGATCGCAATAAAGGGTTGGGTCCAGTTCGAAATTCCAACCACCTGAAGCCGAAAAAGATGGACAATAGTCCGTATAATGTAAATGCTGTACATAATACCTCATCTCAAAAATATAGGCAGACTCTGAAGAATGTTTCATCTGGAAAAGTTTAGAAACTGATTTTTGGTGCCATCTCCATGCAGGCCGTACATTATCAGAACTAAGGAGAGGAAGTGGACAAACATTGTTTAGAGCTGCAAAAACTAGGGTAATTTGTTTGTATTCTTGTCGTTGTTGTTTTTTAGTCAATTCACTACAAGCAACGCGATAATGCCACTAAGATGCAAGAGGCCACTGGGGATGAAAGGGAATTGTTAAAAACTGGGCGGAGACAAGAAAGTATTTAATAAAAAGACGGAGAAATTGTCAAAGTTAAAATATATATCCGAAGATATAATAATAATAATTAAATCACGAAAAATGTCACATGGGATGAAATAAAATTTAAGCGAGAGAGTAAAGAATAAAGAGAGTAAAAAATCCATTTCCTTACTCCTGAGTTAACTCACGGGATTCTTATAGGGGACACAATGACAGTAAATCTAAAATAAAAGTAATATTAAGATCGACTCGACAGGAGAGATAAATAGCTGTGAAAAATAATCCATTTATCAGGCAAATGCCACCTTGCACAATTTCAACTTTGACCTTTGCTGATTTTCCTTTCAAAGGTTAAAATTCCTTTGCCTTCTTGAGACGAACAGGATTAGATGCAATTAGTAAACCTCAGAGCGGAGAGGTAATTTTCGGGAGCTTTTGATCCATGGGAATGGTTTTTGCTTCACCTACACACAGGTGCCCTTCATTAACGCAATTTTAATGCTTGCGCCATTAAATTATCTCTACTACCCTCCACCCCCACCAAAAAAAAAACCGAAGCAAAAAAAAACAAAAACGGTTCCATCAGTGTGAAGAGCGATACAAGGAAATGCAAGACACAAATCGAGAAATATTTTAAACTGGGTTAAAACGTTGCTCGGGATTTTAAAAAAATATGTTATTTAAACTTGTAATTAACAGGATTTTACTGTATTAAAAAAATACACCGATTACACTGTGTTTTGTCTCTACAGTACCAAAGATCTGGTTGGATTTAGTTGACCTGAACGCGCACTGGAATATCAAAAGATGGCTTCCAAATTATAAGCAAACAGGAAATTTTCGTTCGAAACAAAGGGTGCTGAACAGCTATGTCATACCAATCCTCCTACATGGCAGAGAATGCGGGACAATCTCCTCCCAGATGAAGAAGAAACTTGAAACAACAGAAATGTTCTACAGAAGGATGCTGAGAATACAATGGACGGAGTAGGTAAGCACCGAAGAAGTTTTAAGGAAAATGGAAAGAAAAAGGACACCCAGAATCAGAAAAGAGTGTCTAAATTTCTTGGGCACATAATGAAAAAGGAGGGCTTGGAAAATTTGACACTCACAGGGCTTATCGAAGAGCTTACGACCATATCACGCTGTAACACTGGTTCCCGTACGATCACTGAAGTTATGCAACGTCGAACCTGATCTGTACCCAGATGGGTGACCGCTCGTGAAATACCAGGTGCTGGGATGTGCGGGTGGTGTAATGGACAATGGCTCGGAATTGCTAATCGTAGAGCCGAGTTCCAATTTCAGTTGGAGCTGTTATATTCCCTCACGTGCAAATAGCTTTGGGAAAGGTAGGAATCTACCTATTCTCCCCCCAGCTATGGTTTAATTAGTAAGACTTGTATCACTAAAATCATTATTATCTCAAAAAAAATAAAATAAAATTGTGTTTAAAATATTTAAATTTCGGCATTAAATAAACCATAAAGTGTTCATATGCCCCTAAACATAAACACCCAACGAAATATCAAAGGCAAAAACGACAGTGGCGGGAAGTGGGTAGCAGGCTATTGACTTGACAAGCTAGATGGATGGTGGAATAGAGGTTTGGAAGTTTGACAACGGGACGAATATTGCTAAGAGCTACAATTAATAGGGGTCTATGAAAACCCATGATTGCTGAAGGGACACGACACTTAGATTATTGCAACTGATAAGGACTAGACTCTGACCATTCTATATGTCCAAACCTAAAACTATCTTCATGAATTCAAAAGCGTAAAATTTTTCTTGGGTTTTGATATTCAAACGGATCATGCAATTTTGTCCAGGCGCGTTTACGCTGTCCCGTGGGTGATAAATTATTTTCAAACCTAAAACCCGTTTACAACAGACGAAATACCGCTATTTCTATGGCAAATGTTCAGAAGAGTTACATTCCCTAGTTTGCCTACTTCAGCCCTTTACAGCCAAGACCCTCTATACCAGGGATGGGCAACCTTTTACTAACTATGTGCCGACTGAGAGTTTTAAAATTATTCAGTATACCAAAAGCATACGTATTTTTATACGTCAGGGTCAATATATCTCTCTATATTTCTGAGATGAGGTATTATGTACACTATTTACATTGTTCGGAATATCATCCTCATCTTTGTTGCCATATTTATCACAACGTTAGTATTTAAATAGTATTCAAATAGTATTCAAATATCATTCAAATAGCATTCAAATAGTATTCAGATAGCATTCAAATAGAATTCAAAGACCATTCAAATAGCAAATAACATTCTATTTATCTTTGGCTCATTATCATTTCTGCGTCTCTAAGGGAAGAGATTGCAAGAAATATAAGCAATCCAGTAAAAGTAAAACTAACGATTGATCTTCAGTCCTTGTCCCGTTGAACAAAATATTTTACCCCGGCTGTAAATAAAAGTGACTATTTATTTAAGTAATTTTAACATTGTATTATAATTCTCTAGCTCTGTCACGTCCTGCAACGACCTGATGACCATCCTACCAAATTCCTCGACCAGTTCGATTGTCCAGACCCCGCAGCCGCTGGAAGGATGTCATCCTCCAGGACCTCCAGCAGATTAATCTAGCGCTGGAGGATGTTTCGACGCGCTGCCGAGACAATGATAACCAAAGGGAAACAGTTGGGCACAACACATTTATGGCAGGAAATTTTGCAGAATCAGCAGCCATTGTATTGCACTCACAAAAAAAAAAAAAAAAAAAATTCGCATTTTCTTGTTTTTTCTTCTTTAATATTAAAATAAACTAAAACTTAATCAAGATAAATATATATATATATAATTCTCTGTCTTCTCCCAAATAAATAAAGAAGTCATTTTTAATCATCATCGTCGTCATCATCATCATCAGTTCCATGAGTGGATTGGGGTCATAGGGTCGCTACACTAATGATCAGCTCACAAACACATATCTGGGTTGAAAGTTATTGAGTAGCGTGTCTTGGGCAACTGGAGCTGGCGGAAATCCAGCCTAGGTTCTACAAGTTGAAGGTTCGATTTGGACGGTTGATTCCATCGTGTGGACCTTCTGCCAGGGCAGGTTGACTTCTGTCTACGAATCCTTCAGCCCAGCAATGCCGCATAGATAGCTAAGGAGTTCAGTTTATCTTATTCTAATCGTTGACCCTACTTGAATGTTTCGTCTGCCCTTAGACAGGGTCTTGTTTTTAATCATGTTGCGTGTCTGCTCATCATTCTCACCGCCCCCAAAAATCTCTTAAGTGAACCGGTCTTGTCACCGATGACCCGAACATATGGCAGGTAATATTCGGTAACATATTACCATTCGTAGAGTGACCTAAATATGTCACTTAATACATAAATATATTAGCTTACATTAAATGACAATTTTGTTAACAGATCCAATCACAGTTTAATAGTTTCTTTGGTGCAATATCTTTTCTAAAAATATGTGATATTTCTAGTCAGTTCTGGGTATGACGATAAACTACATCCAGTAGCAAGGCCTATGATCGGGAGGTTTTGAGGAGCGTGGAACCACCTCTTAATAGCTGCTGTTCCCAGAGTCACCCTGACTCTTAGCATCTGTTATGGTCATAGCTATGGTAAAATAGTGATACCACAAACAAAAACAAAACGCTATGAAGGTAGACAAATATATTTCTATAGTTAAATTAATAACAATAAATATTTATAGTAAAATGATCAACAATACATTTTATCTGTAGTTAAAGGCGTTTAATTACCTTCAAAATATATTTACCGTATTTTCCGGCTTGGAAGACGCACCCTAATATTGGAAAGAAATTTCTAAGAAAAAAAAGGACTTCTCATACACATTCACTGTGCGTCTCTCACACACTGGTGCCACGTATTGTTTACATTAATCACTCGTCCGATTTTGTTTGTATGGCATACTAATCAAGAGCAGAAATCAAGATCATGTTTAAGCATGTGGCTCGGCTACAGGAAGGTTTATAATCTTGGAAATACTTGTAACAGCTAAGTACTGAGCTGAGGTTACATCATATACAAGTCTGAATTGTATAGCTAGCTATCATTATAGTGTAATGACTCAGCAAAAAAATCCACGTCTTTATTAGTCAAGCCAATTAGGTGACCGTCCAAGCTTACCTGAGCCTGAGCGTTGACTTACATTCGTCTTAGAAGACGCACACGTATTTGTCAGGGTATTTTTTGGGAAAAATAAGCCGGAAAATACGGTAGTTGAAGCCTTAACATTGTGTTCAAAATATTTAGATTTCAGCATTAAATAACCAACAGAAGTTGATACGCTGCTAAACAAAATCAACCAACCAAGCAACACGAAAGAACGCTGTCAGGAAATTAATCCATATAAAAGTTACAATTTCTTAAAGAATTCAAACTGTATTCCCAAATATAACTTCAACAAAACTACAACATAAAACACACATATCACCGCCTCTTGTATTTATGTCCACACAAATATGCATATGCACAAAAGCGGAGTATCATCTACCATGTATTCAACTGTGAAAGCAGAATAACATGTATTATATTTTTATTACTTCAAAGCTTCCAAGAAAATTAAATTTTGACATTAAATGGCCCATATGCAAATCCATCAATCAATCAGCTCACCCTAAGAGACTTTGATATACAGGTGGACATTGCTGATACACAGAAAAGTATTCTCTTATATTGAACACACCATCACACACCTAACAAGACAACTGAAATTACATCTCTCTTGACCACGGCTCGATATGTAAACATTTAAACCTGCATAGAATTGTAACAACCACAATATGAAGCATATTTGTCGAGAACATAAATGTAATACGTACTTTCAAATTTGAATAGCGTTTAAAAACCATGGAAGTTCTTATAAAAAAAAACCCCAAAAAACCCAAGAAACCAATATTTGATAGCATCAGTTATGAACACTGATATCATGTATTGGCCATATTCGAAAATTAAGAATATGTCTAGTTTCATACAGTATATTTTAGTTAAAAGCGTATGAAATCAAATGAAATTTGTTCAATTCTTACACTCATGCAAGGCAGAAAAATCTTACTTATATACAAGGAAAATGTAATAAAACAAAGTACCTTGGCAGTATTGTTTAACAAAGCATGTATTAAAGAATGACTGCTGCCCAAAAACACATCTATCTATCTATCTATCTGTTCATTATCTATCTATCTATCTATCTATCTATCTATCTATCTATCTATCTATGTTCATATCTATCTATATCTCTCTGTTCATTATCTATCTATCTATCTATCTATCTATCTATCTATCTATCTATCTATCTATCTATCCCTCTCTGTTCATTACCTATCTATCTATCTATCTATCTATCTATCTATCTATCTATCTATGTTCATATCTATCTATATCTCTCTGTTCATTACCTATCTATCTATCTATCTATCTATCTATCTATCTATCTATCTATCTATCTATCTATGTTCATATCTATCTATATCTCTCTGTTCATTACCTATCTATCTATCTATCTATCTATCTATCTATCTATCTATCTATCTATCTATCCCTCTCTGTTCATTATCTATCTATCTATCTATCTATCTATCTATCTATCTATCTATCTATCTATCTATCCCTCTCTGTTCATTATCTATCTATCTATCTATCTATCTATCTATCTATCTATCTATCTATCTATGTTCATATCTATCTATATCTCTCTGTTCATTATCTATCTATCTATCTATCTATCTATCTATCTATCTATCTATCTATCTATCTATCGATGGCTCTATAATAAGACTAATCCTAATCCTAGCTTTTGTTCTCAAATGTTTATCCCATCGATACTTCACCTTAACTTTCAGGAAGACTAATTCCTAATGCGAAGATAGCAAGCTTATCTAGTGGTAATGGACAGGTGAGTTTCACGTGAGCGGTGTCGTAATCTGTGCCTACTCTCGCCATAACAAATTGTTGGATCATTCACCGACATGTTTAGTTTTACCTCACAAGCAGGAATCAATAAGATTATTAAGGTTCCCCACCTACGTCTCCTCTCATTACTAAGGCGATCAGGACACAGCTTGGTTAAAATGGATTCCGTAATCGACAATTTAAACTTTACGTTCCGACATTTACATTCTCACCAGCGTCGGAATGAAGTGATGGCATCACTCGCATCAAACAATCAGGACGACTTACGAAAATATGCAATGTCCAGAGATGATTAGTGTTATAGATATTCTGGACTGATTTTTTTTTTTACGGAACACTGGAGTGTCTTCTTCTTTTTTTAAAATTTTTTTTTTTAAGGATTTCGCCCCAAGCAAGGCGGGAAGCCACTGGCACGCAAGGAGTTACAGACGATTTGGAGCAAGATCAGATAGGAGTGATAGAAGAAAGGATGAGGAGAAGGATAGTGGATAAATCAAGGCATCTGGATACGTCGATTGACATTACATTTGAATAGTTGGGGATTATAGCTATCAAGGAAACAGGAAAAGGAGGGAGTTCCACAGGCGAGAGGTGCTATTGGAGTAGAAGAGACGGCTAAATTTAACAGTTTCAACAGTTAAAGGGTGAGAGCGAGATACCAGCCTCGTAGGACGCTTGAATTCATGAAGTCTGGGAACCAGCGAAAGCAGCTCATCGGAGCAATTATCATGAAAGTATTTGTAAAAAAGACAGAGGGAGGCGACGGCACGTCTGTAAAAGAGCGACTGCAGACGAGATGCCAGATCAGGGCCAGATACATTGCATATCCGTCTCTGGATCTTATCAAGAACCCCGATGCAAACAGAAGGGGCTCCAGACTATATATGGCAGCAATACTCCATACAAGGGCGAATGGTTGATTTGTAGATTTGAAGGATCGATTCTGAGGAGAAAAATTTCCTGGCGCGGCACAGGGAGCCAACTTTCCTTGCGGTGGACGAAGCAATTCACTCAATGTATTTGTTCCATCTTAGGTCAGCAGACAATGTGAGATCGAGCAGCCGTTCTGTTGCTTTGTGCCTACATTTCCTATAAGATCAGTGGCGTTTCAGCGGAGGGATTGCAGTAAATTATTGCTCGAAATCAGAATTTAGATCTCTGAAAATATAATAAAATGTGAAAATAATTTATGAGAAGTAAATATATTCACTAGAATATATTTCCATATTAGGAAATACAATCTTCCCTTCAAATATAAAAATATTAGGTTGGTGCAAAAATAATGACGTAATAATGTCGTTTTTTGACGTTAAAAAATACGTCAAAAAACGATATTATTACGTCATTATTTTGCACCAACCTAATACTTCTTTCATCATTCAGACAATTCTTTTATTATTATTTTTAAAATTTTTAATATGCACTAAAATCTGTCTATCTGAAAATAATTTCGAACCGGAAATTAATATTAGCGAAATGAAAATTAACCATTACGCTTGTTAAAAACCCTATCAAAATGTTATACTACAGAAATGCAACGGCCTTGCTATTTATAGGTTATAATATGAATAAATAAATGTGTAACTGGTAACATTAATATTAAGGCTCCAATTAAGGCTTATTTTTTTCCCCAGTCTTAAATGGGAATGGAAAATATAGAAGGAATTATTTTCTTCAAAAATGTACTTATTTTCATTTTGATTTTCTAACGTTCGGATATTTAGAGGAGCGGCCATATTTTGCATAGAAAAAAAATACTTGTATCACAAAATTGTTTCATCCGCAAATATTACGAACGAACGTGATTCCATATTTTTTCGTGATCAACAGGAAAGCAGATCTTATAAAAAATCACACACGTTAATTTTACATAATTATAAATAATTTGCTTACCCGGTATCATATTGGGAAAGTATTCGCCTGAAAGTTTGGTTAGCACCAATATTCTTTTGAACAACGGCATCAACAAATATTAAATAAAAAAGAAAGAACTGACATCATATGCTGACTGAAAATAAAATGAGACCATTCAAACGAACGACGCTGATGCTGACCTGGGTACAGTATGCATAAGAAAATACCTCGGAAAGAGTATTACGAGACAGGAGGATTTCTTTGGTAACAAAGAGTACTGAGCTGCTACGTGACATCTACCTTCCTTTACGACAGCAAATGTTGGACGCTCTCCTCAAAGATAAAGAACAGACTCGAGGCAATGGCGGTATAGTTCTACAGAAGGATGCTAAGGATATGGATCTAGCGTGTGTGTGACGATGAGGTTTTGGAGAGGATGCAAACAAGGAGGAAGCTTATACTTAACATCAGGACGAGGCAGCTGATATTTCTGGAACAATCAGAAAAGGGGGCTTGCAAAATCGGATACTCACAGGTCGAATAGAGGGAAAGAGAGACAAGGGAAAGCAATGCGTGACATACCTAGCGGGCTTAAGCAAGTGGATGACAGAAGATGGTCTGGAGGAAGTAGCAAAAGGACAAAACTTATTGAGAACTACAAAGGATTGGGAGAAGTCAAGGACCATGATCGTCTACGTCCTGAAAAGACACGGCACATAATTTTTTTTTCTAAATCTTCGGACATCTTGTGATATAACAGGCATATCAGTGCATCGTCTGTGTTAATCTTAGATCAGTGCTATGCAAAGTGTCATACGTGTACTGTTGTCGGTAGGCGAGCCATCGCCTGTCGGTACGCGGAGAGTTCCCAGGAAACAAAGAAACACGTTGGACTGCCGGAATACCTGACTCGGTTTCTCTTTTTAAAACATTTTCCTTTTAGCTTTATATTTATTATAGTTACATTTTCCAGTTACACTGAAGAATAGCAAAACAGTGAAGTAAAATACGTATGGCAACCACATATTGATGATACAGCGTGTGGCTGTGTGAAAAGCACACCTATGAATACCAAAAGGTCTGTTTCATGGATATATATTTCTACAAAATCAATATAAAATAAAATAAAAATATGATTATAAATATGATTTTATTATATTCATTATATTTTTCTGATATAAATGAATAATATTACGAATGTTTAAATAATATTTTCACGGATCGTTATTATATAATTATATGTCACAAATATAGCACCGGTCCTTGGCAAACTCAGAAAACTTACGACAACTGTCCTTAGAATGAATAAGGCATCTCATGTCTTCATGTTTAATTCAGATAATCTCAAAATGACACTAAAATAAGTCATGGTCGAACAGAAAAAAAGTATTCAATTAGAATGGAGCAAAAACAGCATCATGTTTAGATGTAACAAAGTCTATCTTCTTCAATTACCTTAAAGCACTTTCATTAAAAAACATTTTGAATTAATTCAGTTACTGATATAACAAAAGTAGTCTATATTTATTCAATCAAAGTTAGCTGAGGACAGGAAGGGGTAAAACAGGCAACATGAAGACCCACATCAGACCAAAATTATTTTGGAGTTTTTGAAATTCAATTTGTCAGTGTGCTACCAGTGATGAAAAACAGGATACATTTATAAAGCAATTGTTAAGTTTGATGAAAATTGGTTCAAAGATCAACGAAAAATAAGAAAGAAACCAGTAAAAATCGCAATTTTTTGCTATTTACGCGGATTTTCCCTATATGGGTGGACTCATTTATCAAGCTAAATGACTGTTAAACAAACAGCTTATTGTTGATTACAATTTAGTGAAGTTTGTATTAGATTGCTTGATAATTGAGGAAGTTTTTAGTTTAAAATTTGTGTTGAAATTGATTTGTGCTGAAATCGATTTTTCGTTTTCCGTGGTTTTTTTCCTAAACGCAGAAAATAAAAAATGAAAAAACGTAGAAATAAAAATGAGGTATCGTTGAGCTTGTCATGATGTAAGTAACCTACATACCGAGTTTGAACGAAATCGGAGGAAAAAATTTGAATTTATCGATTTTTGATCGGCTTTATCGATTATTAATTTTTTTTTAAATTATTATTTTTTACACTATCTCTTATCTTGTACAATGTATATGCCAAGTTCGGTCAAAATCGGTTGGATGGATCTCGAGTGAAAAGTTACCACACAGACAGACAGACACACAAGCATCCTCTGTTTTATATAGAGAGATCACAACCCCTCCCCCCACCTCGTTTGGAAAGCTTCTCTTGTCGGATCGTCATACATCGCAAAAAAATCGCGGGTGCGCCACATCAGATAGTTTTAGAATCATCTTGTAACATAGTAACACACATATCAGAGCACCATCTGTGTTAGTCTTAGAGGGAGGTGTAATGAAATCGTCGTGTTGCCGGCTTAATGTGTGAACAATATTTACATTATTCAGACTATTGTCCTCGTCTTTGTCGCCATATTTATCACAACGTTTCGGCCGTTGTACGCTTCGGCCTTCTTCAGGTGGTTGGAATGTCGAACTAAACCCTTTATTTCGCTCTCTGGGGTAGACTGTTCTAGTTCCACATGCCATGTCTAATGGATGACAGTTCTCAGTTATCTCCTGTTAATTCACTTCTCCAATTTCTCCACCGCCTTAACCAGGTATTGAACCCACACTCTTTGGGTCCTGTCACTGGATCTAACTGACGCTTTTATCTACTGTGCCTTGTTTGAACGTGAATATTTTATATTTAACATTCAATCATTGAAGTTCATTGAATTCTGAATCAAACGGACTCCAATGATTACATACATTGTGACCAAATCGATATTGTCAATAATACTGTTACAACGGCCCCAATGACATAGATGGCGTAGTTATGTATTCATGGCCAGACAACATGGTCGATATTAATATCGGATAGGCTTCAAGGACATTACAAGAATATGTAAATTGCTCAAGACTAAATTAATATTAGATTATTATCCCACTTATTATTAGGTTGGTGCAAAAATAATGACGTAATAATGTCATTTTTTGACGTATTTTTTAACGTCAAAAAACAACATTATTACGTCATTATTTTTGCACCAACCTAATAACTATGTGATAATGATATTGGGACCAAGGTATCACGTTCTCTAATGATGTCATTTATGAAGCAAGTTTAAGACGTATATTTAATGGTTTGTTACCAAATTCATTTGTGTAGTGTTTTTGCCAGACAGGCTCAAAGATAAGGTATACGCCTTGAAGATGTTGTTGTCCAATTGGCAGTGTTGATATGCAATGTTAGGTTGAATTCTGTGATCGGATTTGTTTATTAAATTCTCGTTTCGTTTTTTTCCTTTAATTCTTTCATTCTCAATCATAGAATCTAAGGCATGAACGCTGTGATGAAAGTGAATAAATAGCTTTTCATAAGTTAATATTGAAAATAATTAATCAAAGAATTGAGGTCTTAAAATCTAAGTAGTAAATTGTACCATCTGGAATCATTTCTTAGACAAATACCACCGACTGCTTTCTGGCTTGAAGTAATCGTAGCTTAAAGGTCATAGTTTTTCTTCGATGTTTACTTCAAGAAAATGCAACTTTTTCATTCAATTCAGATGACAAAAACACGACGCCATTGCTCGACTCACATTAACTTTTAATGTCTACATTCGCTTAGGGATTTTGTCTTTTTCTCTCCCAAATTTTAGTTTCTTTTTTGTTTTCTCCATCAGTCTTTACTTTCTTTGTTCCTTTCCGTTTTTATTCTATTTTTTTTTTTTTAACTTCCTTCTTTTTTTTTCTTGGCGCTTTTTAAAAAGTTTTTAACTCTTCTTTTCTTTATCTCTTTCGTTCTTTCATTAATTCTTTCTTTCGTTTTCGTATTTCAAATTATTCTTTAATTTTCTTATTTATTCTTGTCATCTATTTCTTCCCCTTTTTCAACCTTTCTCTCAACCTTTTATACTTATTTTCCACTTCTGCCCTTTTTTCAGTTCTCGGAGTCTTCTTTTCGGTTCCTTCTTTGATTCTTTATTTTATTTTGTCTTTTCTTCCTACCACCTCTCTCGATTTTCTTTCCAATTTTCTTTCTTTTTATTCTAATTCTTTCTTTATTTCGCTTGTTCGTTCGTTTTCTTCCTTTCTTTCTTTCTTTCTTCCTTTCTTTCTTTCTTTCTTTCTTTCTTTCTTTCTTTTCACACACCTGTCATTTCTTTCTAATCTTTCTTCTTTTTCATTTAATTCCTCTTTCTTTCTTTCTTTCTTTCTTCCTTTCTTCGTTCTTTCTTTCTTTCTTTTCACACACCTGTCATTTCTTTCTAATCTTTTTTCTTTTTCATTTAATTCCTCTTTCTTTCTTTGTTTCTTTCTTTTCACACACCTGTCATTTCTTTGTAATCTTTTTTCTTTTTCATTTAATTCCTCTTTCTTTCTTTCTTTCTTTCTTTCTTTCTTTCTTTCTTTCTTTCTTTCTTTCTTTTCACACACCTGTCATTTCTTTCTAATCTTTTTTCTTTTTCATTTAATTCCTCTTTCTTTCTTTCTTTCTTTCTTTCTTTCTTTCTTTCTTTTCACACACCTGTAATTTCTTTCTAATCTTTCTTCTTTTTCATTTAATTCCTCTTTCTTTCTTTCTTTCTTTCTTTCTTTCTTTCTTTCTTTCTTTCTTTCTTTTCACACACCTGTCATTTCTTTCTAATCTTTCTTCTTTTTCATTTAATTCCTCTTTCTTTCTTTCTTTCTTTCTTTCTTTCTTTCTTTCTTTCTTTCTTTCTTTCTTTTCACACACCTGTCATTTCTTTCTAATCTTTCTTCTTTTTCATTTAATTCCTCTTTCTTTCTTTCTTTCTTTCTTTCTTTCTTTCTTTCTTTCTTTCTTTCTTTCTTTCTTTTCACACACCTGTCATTTCTTTCTTTCTTTCTTCTTTTTCATTTAATTCCTCTCTCTTTCTTTCTTTCTTTCTTTCTTTCTTTCTTTCTTTCTTTCTTTTTCACATGCCTTTTCTTTTTAATCTTTTTTTCATTTAATTATCTCTTTATTTCTTTCTTCCACTCACCTGTCTTTTCCAATTTTCCTCCTTTTCTTTTCTTTTCTTTCTTTCTTTCTTTCTTTCTTTCTTTCTTTCTTTCTTCCCCCCTTACTTCGTTTCTTCCTTCCTTTCCCTCATCTCTCTTTTTTTTCTCATCTTTCTTTCTTTTTTCCACTCACTCGTTTCTTTCCATATCTTCCTTCTTTCTCATTTTATTTATTGCTTTGATCTTCCTTTTTTTTTTCTTCTCATTTCCGCAATGTCAACAAGAGGCGAAAATCTTATCAGAGATTCGTAAAAAGACATAGAAAATGGACGCTGGTGACCTATTGTGAAGTCAAATGTCTCCAACCCAGACCTTCTTCTTCTTCTTCTTCTTCTTCTTGTCACAACAGCGAAATAGCGCTGTACACAGTACGTCTACCGAGGTCGTTTCCATTTCCTGCCAACTTTCGGATGACACAATGGTTTCAGTGATGGGACAAGGAAAAGACAAGTCGACCGGCACTTGATTCGTTACTTGTTTACGTCGATTTCATGTGTCTATAGGCTGACGCATTTGTCTCCCTTTGTTGCTAGCTTTCTTCTTTCAACACTTCTCATGTCATTCTTTAGATGGAGCAATTGATTTTCAGTCTCTTACTTCCGTTGGATTACTATTTTCCCTTTTGAATTTTACCCCCCACCCTTTTTTTGGTACTTTGCTTATCATTTTACAATGTTTGGTTGTTCCTTTCTTTTTTTATTTCCTTTAACTTTTTTTTCTCCAATTTTAGGTTTCCTTTCTTTCTCCGTTTACTTTTTCTTTCGCGTTTTCCTTCTCTATTTTTCTCCTTCCTTCGATCTTTTTCGCATCTCCACTTATATGGGAAATGTTGATTGTATACTTGATGGTGTCAAACCCGTAATACAAAAAGGAAAGAGAGAAAGAATAAAGTAATGAACAAAAGTGGCAGAAAAGAAAGAAAAGAGGGACGCTTGAGTAACGCGTGGGTAAAATTGATTGAATTACGCATGGCTAAACAAATATACTATCAGAAAAGGACAGCGATAGAAAGTGATGTCGTTAAAATGAATTAGAAGGAAAAAGATTCACAGAGATGAATAAAAAGGCTGGAAGAGATTGAATTGCCTTGATACATGGATAATGAACAGACTGAGATAGATAGATAGATAGATAGATAGATAGATAGATAGATAGATAGATAGATAGATAGATAGATAGATAATGAACAAACGGAGATAGATAAGGGACAGACATAGATAGATAGATAGATAGATAGATAGATAGATAGATAGATAGATAATGAACAAACGGAGATAGATAAAGGACAGACATAGATAGATAGATAGATAAATAGATAGATAGATAGATAGATAATGAACAAACGGAGATAGATAAGGGACAGACATAGATAGATAGATAGATAGATAGATAGATAGATAGATAGATAATGAACAAACGGAGATAGATAAGGGACAGACATAGATAGATAGATAGATAGATAGATAGATAGATAGATAATGAACAAATTGAGATAGATAGATAGATAGATAGATAGATAGATAGATAGATAGATAGATAGATAGATAGATAGATAGATAAATAAATAGATAGGAATATAGTGAAAGATACATTTCGAACAAATTGAGAGAGATAAGTAATGAACAAACTGAGATAAATATATAGATAAAAAAGTGAGATAATGAACATTAAAGATAGACCGAGAGACAGACAGACAGACAGATAGATAGATAGATAGACAGATAGAT
Organism: Acanthosepion lycidas; assembly: GCA_963932145.1. Taxonomy (NCBI): domain Eukaryota; kingdom Metazoa; phylum Mollusca; class Cephalopoda; order Sepiida; family Sepiidae; genus Acanthosepion; species Acanthosepion lycidas. Next base: position 9,036,622 of record OZ010588.1, read on the forward strand.
ATGAACCGATTTGTATAAATAGATAGACAGGTGATGAACAAACTGAGACATATATGTAGATAGCAGGGAGAGATGAATGAATATCAGATACTTTCAGGTGAATGTTATTTTAAATCAAATTGATAATATAATGATCCTGATAATATTTATATAATTCTATTTTTAATAGTTTTACTTACAATATTTATACCCCCATAAATATTTGTCAATTGTTTTCTGAGTTCCCTGGTTTTATTATCAATTTTTATTTATAAATATATCAAAAAGAAACAGGCAACAGAAATATTCGATTAGCACAATACTGCATTTGCAGGACTTATAGAAGTTAAAGGTGAATTGAGTTTCGATATCAGAGATTAGGAAGTTATATATATATATATATATATATATATATATATATATATATATATATATATATATATATATGTATGTATGTATGTATGTACGGTACAGGTCACAAATAAGAAATTTTAAATTGAATAGCATATTCATGCAAGATAATGCCCCTTCATATTTTGCAAAAGGTGTTGTTGCTTACCTTGGCCAATTTGCTTTATATTGCCACTATACCGAGCAGAACTTTGATAGATGTTCTGGGCGAGAGTGCATCATCTGAGCTGACCAAAAAATTCAGCGAACCATGTTTAAATTCTTGTTAATATCGTTACATTCATTCGTGCACAAATATCCTTGAGAAATGTATGAATCGGTCTCTTCTCTCCCTTTCTATGAGTTAAATAGCAGGGCAGTTTTTTCTTATCTGACCCCATCCTTCAAATCAACAATTCATCCTTGCCTTGAATACTGTCTGGTGCTCCCACTGTGGTCCTCGACAAAATCCAAAGACAGATATACAGTGTGATAGGTCCTGATCTGGCATCTCGTCTACAGTCACTTTCTCACAGACTGCTTCTCTCTGTCTTTTCTACAAATATTTTCATGGTAACTGCTCTGACAAGATTTTTCACTGTTTCCCGACTACACGATTTCAAGTGCGCTACTCGATTGGTAGCCAGGTTATAATCGTTTACTATTTACCCGTTTACTGGGTTGGCATCTCAATCCCACCCTTTCACTGACGAAACAGTTAAATGTAACCCCCTCTGCTATTCCAGAGTTTTTCTCTCGAACTTCCCGACTGTGAAATTCCCTTCCTCTTACTTGCTTCCTTGATCGCTATAGTGATTTTCTAAGCGTAGCTTAGATGTGGTACTAGGCCGGAAAGTATGGGCACCCAGTAAGGATCGAACTCACTACTCAGCTGTAATTGTTCTTGCAAGACAAGCTTGCTAATCATGACACCGCCTCGAGGTGTCCCTTCCCTGATAGCTATAATCTTCAAATCTTCAAATATAATATCAATCGATATCTTCTGATGTCTTGATCCTGATCCCCGTCCTTCTGTATATCCTTTCCTCAAAAACCCCTTTTTACTCTTGCTCTCATTCTCCGTAACCCCTTGCGTGCTAGTGGGAACCCGGTTTTGCTTGGGGTGAAATGCTCATAAGAAAAGAAAAAAACCCACTCCACCCGTGGTTGACAGTCAGTATAGTCGAAACTGTATGTAGCCTTGACTGACGAACATGTGGAGAGTGCCAGATATTTTTGATATAAATGTTTGGAAACAGAGAATATAAAACACAATGGCTACAAGGTTTGAACAAATAAGATTATATTTATTTATTTCATTTACATTAGAGTGAGTCCTTTCGGTGTATCGAAATGTTCGTTTATAAGCTCGATCTTGATAGCAGTCGGTAGATGCCAGTTTAGAAATCAGATTTTGGTAGTAGTTGTCCTCTTAGAAATAGGTGACGGTGTTAATCTGCTCTTCTCGGTCCTAACAAGGGCAGAATATATCTTAAGCCGATGACTGCTTAATTTATTCAAACGATTGGTTTCTCCGTCAGTATCTTCTCTATACCTGCCTCATATCATTTTGACCAGACTCCCAGACTACTGGCGCGAACCTTGGTTTCGGCTAACATCAAAAGTCTTTTTGTATTAAATTTTTTGATTGGTCAAACTATTACTGTATGTCTTGAAGATTGACAGCTGTTTTTTAAAGCTCCCATGAAATAAAAATCATTAACTAGGGATTTTAAGTTTTTGATATCCTTTAATTAATAATAATTATATATATATATATATATATATATATATATATATATATATATATATATATGTTAACATACATCCCAAGCCCCAGTGAGTTTACATTCAAACCCCAACCCCAGTGAACTTGCATTCAGACCCATAGTATCAGACCCAGCTTGTCCAACTAGCAGACGCAGTACCTTAATAGACACAATAAAACAACCATTTACTAAGCAGATTAAAAGCTACATGAAAGACAATATACACTTCCTGAGCTCCATACCCCAAAAAGTTGATCCGGGAACACTTATGGCAATTTTTTATATCAGTAGCCTATATAGCAACATACTCCAAGAATTAGGTAAACAGGCAATAGATTCTGGATTGAAAACGATCCACAAACACTACATCCCAGATTTACTAAGGAATTCTTTATCGATAGTATAGATCTAACTCTAAACAATAAGACTTTTGAATTTGACAACAAAAACTATATTCAAACCCTGGGTACTGCAATGAGAACAACAATGGCACCAATATATGCCACCTTAACATTAGCTTACCTAGAAGAAAACCTATATGAACAGATAGAACAAGAATATGGGGAAAATATAAAAACCCACTTAATTAAATCGTGGAAACGATAAATAGATGATTGCTTCATTTTCTGGAAATCCTCCTGGGGCGATATAAACCAATTTCACACACAACTTCAGAACTTACACCCAAAAATTAAATTCACTGACGGATATAATTTTAATGAATTACCATTTTAGATATACTCATTAGAAATCAAAACAACCACATAATCACAGATATTTATCACAAATCTACAGACATCCAAAAATATCTTCATTTCAAGAGCCATTACCCAAAAAGCTACCTGAAATCCATTCCCTATTCCCTAGCTCGAAGTATTTGCACTATACAAACCGACAAACATCTCAGAAAAACCCAACAAGAAGAACTATATAGAACTCTGAAAAAATGAGGCTTCCACACAACACTAATAAATCTTTTGAACTAGCAGGAAAAAACACCTCTGGACCAACTACGAAATTCAAAAACAGGTAACGTCGAACAAATCCCGTATATGTCTCAACATACAATAAGAACAATCCAGAACTATTTACAGAAATTACAAGAAATCTAGACCTAATTAAAAAGAATCACAAAATGAAGAATATACTAAAAACAGCCAAATTAAAAGCAAACGCCAATCTAAAACCTGAAGCATATTTTAACCTCATCCAAATTTAACCAACACAGTATACAGGGGGTCACAAAATGCAACAAAAAAGATTTGTGATGCCATTATAGAAGGGAACTCCGACATCTTTGAAAACCCCACAACTACATTCACAATAAATAAAAATTTAAACTGCAACTCCAAAAATGTGATCTATGAATTCAAATGCAAGAAGTCATATATAGGCATCAGCCAAGCGTTTAACAACAAAGTTGCCCTTCACAAAAGCAACATCAAATTAAGTAGAAAACTATTTGTATAGCAACAAATCTACGAATGCAATCAAGGCAAATTTAAAATTATGCCAATATACCAAAGAGAACACTATTCTTTCTTACAAATTCAAGAAAAAAACTTCATAGACAAATTTAAACCAAAAACAGAACATAACACCACGCACATAGACACACGGCATGCACACATGATGACCAGATACACTGGTCGGACAGCACACATACATACACGTACGCACGCGCAATCACGTATCCATCGAGAACAATATATATATATATATATATATATATATATATATACTAAAAACAGACTACTCACGGGAACACACACGAACCCTACGCAACACAGGAAGAATCTGTATGTGCGTGTTATGTATGTGCACGCACACACACATATATGCATGTATATATATGTATATGCTGATTCATGCGCAAGCTACCAGGGACATGCACGCACACAATACAGAAAAATGGAAATAGATTTAACAGTATCAGGGGTGATGTGGGGGCACCTATCATCAACACATCTATCATCACCACCACTAAGACCAAACGTAATGATTTTATTACCAATTAGGCAGAAATTCACTTTTGCCAATAGTAAAAAAAATGAGATCAAGGCTCAAAAAATACAAAAAATGAACAATAAAACATTAAAATAACATAAGGAAATTTTATTCCTTTAAAAACTGCTTCCTCTAATTTACCTGAAGAAGGTTACGAGACCAGAAACCCGTGTAGCAAAAATAGGAAGAATAAAATATAATATATACACTAAAACAAATTCACATTATAACCACAAACGTTTTTAAAATAGACATTTTTTTCTCGTTGGAAAAATTATAACCTTTTCCATACGGAACATGAAAGTGAGGGAACAGTCTGATATAGAATGTAACGAGGGAAGGATAAAAAGAAGAACTCAGATCAAGGCAACAGAAGATGGCGATTGACGTTGCATTTAATTTTTTGAAGATTGTACAGTGGCCTTAGAAAAGTTTTTAGCCAGGATAAATAAACATTATTTACATTATTCGGACTATTGTCCTCATCTTTGTCACCATATTTATTACAACGTTTCGGCCGTTGTAATCTCCGGCCTTCTTCAGGTGGTTGGAATGTCAAACTGAACCCTTTATTTCGCTCACTGGGGTAGACTGTTCTAGTTCCACGTGCCATGTTTAATGGATGTCAGTTAATTCCCCTCGCCAAGTTCTCCACTGCCTTGACCGGGTATTGAACTTACACTCTTTGGGTCCTGTCACTGGATATAACCAACGCCTTTATCCACTGTGCCATGTGTCCTTGGCACGTAGAACTAGAACAGTCTACTCCAGTGAGCGAAATAAAGGGTACAGTTCGACATTCCAACCACCTGAAGAAGGTCGGAGCGTACAACGACCGAAACGTTGTAATAAATATGGCCACAAAGATGAGGACAATAGTTCGAATAATGTAAATAATGTGCATAATACCTCATCTCAGAAATATAGACAGATACTGAAGGAGAAATAAACTACATCTAATTTCAAAATTTAATTACGTAATCCCAACTCAACATAAATAAACAGTATTTGGAACTAGTATAGAGTAGGTCCTCCATTTTCTAGATTCAGTGTTCGTATTCGATTTTTCATGGATTTGATCAAGGTATCAACAATCGTCTGAGCCATATTTTGCCATTCCTTTAGCAATGTTTCTTTAAGGGTTGCCACTGACGTGATTTTGGTTTCATGCTCTCGAAATTTTCGGTCAATTTTCTATTCACGGCAATGACTTGATTCCCTGCGATTCCTTCCATGTTTTGCTTCTTTGCTCATATGAGATAGCGCTCCATCTTCTTGAAAAATGGTAGACATTTTTGTCAATCTGATTCGTTTCAAATAGTGGGAGTAGTCCTTTCTCTAATATTTGACAGTATTTTGGACCATTCAACTGCTCGTCAATAAGAATCAGCTCAGATTTCCCTCCAAACCAGACAGCGCCCCACACCATTACTCCAATCCTGCCATGTTTCACGGTGGCCGGCAGACATTCAGTGTTCCAAGTCTCATTCTGATTTCTCCAAACATAAACCTGTCTCGAATTCGAATATTGGAAGAATTTACTTTCATTTGACCAAATTATAGACTGCCAAAATTCAGAATCTTTGCTCTCGAATTCTCTCGCCCAGTCCATACGAAAGTTCCTGTTAATCTTTGAAATCAAGGGCTTCTTTCTTGCAACACTTCTTTGTGGTTTAGCTGTTTCAGAGTCTTTTTCACCGCAAATGGTGTTATTTCCATGCTGTTGGCGACATCTTTGACGCTCTGACGACGGTTTCTGATGACTTCCCTCTTCAGCGGCCTTTTCGTTCTATCAGACACGATGCTTGGTCTTGCTGAACGTTGTTCCACATGACAATGACCTTCTTCATTAAATTTCTTGACAATATTATTAACCGTTTGATGATTAACCGGGAAAAACCTAGCAATTTCTCTTCTTGACTTGCCACACTGATGCCATCCTATTATTCGCCCTCGTTGAAATTCACCAATTTCCTTACTTCTGCAAACTTTCATTGCAAAATATAAGTCAACTATCGTTCATAGATGACAGTAACTTGATACTAACACGGTATTGACTAAAAAGAAAGAAGAGACGTTATGACACAAGACAAAATTGCTGTAATCAAGTGTGGCTAAAAACTTATCATAGCCCACTGTAGTTATCAGGGAAGCAAGTAAGAAGGGAGTTCGACTATCGAGAAGTGAGAGAAAAGAATCTGCTTTAGTAGAAGAGCCGGTTGCATTTAACTATTTCAACAGTAAAAGGGTGGGACCTAAATGCCAATCTAGTAGCACGTTTAAATCCATGTAGTTGGGCCATCAGGAAAAAAAAAGCTTATCATAACAGTTGCCATGAAAATATTTGTAGGAAAGACAGAGGGAAGACACGCCGCGTCTGTGGGAAAGTGACTGAAGTCGAGATGCCAAGTCAGGACCGATTACATTGCAGATGCTTTTTTGGATTTTGTCAAGAACGTTGAGAGGAATAGCAGGAGCACCAAACCAGAAATGGCAGCAGTATTCAATGTACGGGCGAATGGTAGATTTGTAAATGTACAAAAGGAATTTTACGAGAAAAAACTTTTGGCACGGCAGAGTGATCCGACTTTCCTTGCAGTAGATGCAGCTATTGAGTCAATATAGTTGTTCCACCTCAAGTCATTGGAAAACGTTAGGCCAAAAAGTTGCACTGACGCACTCTCACGGAATCGAGAATCAACCATGCTGAAGGTGGTCAGGGAAATTTCTCCGAGGCGGGTTAAATGAGAGCAGTTTAGTTCTGGAGGCATTAAGATTTACAAGCCATTCACTGCTCCAGACTGGAGATCCTTTTCAATAGCAACGGTTATCTTTGTCAACGCTGCCCAGTTTATTATTGAGACAGAAATAAATGGTAGTGTAGACTGCCAACTTGAGAACTGATGATATCAGAGTGATCATTGATGAATATCAGAAACAGTGTATAACCCAGGATAGAGCCTTGGGGAAACTCCTACGTTCGTATGGAAAGAATTGAAAGAGAACCCGTTCGGGACGACCTTCATTTCACGATTTGATATTACCGTCTTGTATTACCGTAACCCGGAAGCTTACGTAGAAGACATGCATAGCAAACTCTTTCAAACGCCTTCGAGATATCAAGAGCACAGCTCGAGACGTTATTATCAAGAGCTTCATATGAAAATTCATCAGAGTCATACTCAACAGATCCCAGCTAGTAATATTTACCAACCTCCCCACGAGGTAGTATGTGGCACAAGGCCGAATTTAATGCAGGGCAATCCGAGCCCGTAGGCTCGGCCAAAAATTCACCGTAACCCTGCATAAACGGATTCGAGTCTGTCTATATCTCCGGCATAGCCTCGTCGGGTTCCTCTCTGCTCGAAGTTCGACAGTAAAGCTGAAAAGTTTTCAGCTAGAGTATCTAGCAACAGTCCCACGCAGTTACATGTGACACAAAGCCGAATTTAATGTGCGGTTCCCGAGCCCGTAAGCTCAGCCCAAAAATCCCCGTAGACCCCATATAAACGGGATCGGGTCTGAGTACCTCATTGGACGAGACTTTGCCCTTCGGCATATTCTCTTCCGGGTTCCTCTCTGCTCAGAGTTTGAGAGTTCGACCAGCATAGACGAAAAAGATTTCAGCTTTACTTTTTAGTCCGTTGACTTACAGATACTTATAGGTAGTAACTACCTATAGTGTAAGCACTCATGGGGGTGACAGGTTATTCCATTACATCATTTAGTTAAGGTTCGAATACCAACTCTTACAAAATGCATCAATCTTTCCCTAGTAATCAAAAACGAAAAAAACAAATCAATGTTGGTACGAACCCGATCAAATTTAAGAATGTGTTAATACAATTAATACAAACAAGAAAAAGTGATTAACAATACCGAAAGAAAAATGAGACCGTTGAAGAGGGATTAAGAAAAATAAAGAAAATATTAAAGTTAGGAACAACACGTTGTGTTTGCATAACGAGCGTTGCCAATGATTTTAATAAAGTTAAGTGTAAGCTAGGATAAAACAGTCCTTCGAAGTCATTTTCGCAATATTTTCTTTATTTAAATTTTATCCGATATTTTGCTGAGAGAAAAGTGATAAGCACGGAGTTGATGATCATGGCTGTTCCCAAACGAGCGGAAGTAGTCCCTCGTTTTACTGTTTTTTGTCAATGGATGTCCAATTGACACATCCAGGTTGTTCGCATCTAGTCGCTGCTCTAGGCATTCTGGTCAGCACCTGAGGCATTCTCTTCACAGTAAGCGAAGTCTATTTTCTGGTCAGCAAATTTAGAACTGCCTTCGTGAACACAGAGGAAATGGGGGAAAAAAAAACTGTAAAGAAGTGGAGTTTTATGGAGTGAAGTAAAAACATTTGAGATTTTATTGTGTACAAAATATATATTGAAGAGTTGTTGACAAAAGAAAGAAATCTAAACATAAACAGATATATAGATAAACATCTTACATTTTATGATGATATGTATCTATCTATCAATATATGAATATAAGTATAAAATATTGCACAATGTGTACTGGTGGTAATAAAAGTATTCGATCTAAAATAATATAGTTAACATTTGTAATATTATTAATAAATATACATTTTTTCCTCAACGTTTGGTACAACTCTGAGGTACAGATTAAAAAGTGGCCGTTATAAAATTTAAATGACTCGGTTAAGATATTTACAACAGACAGTTTTCGATCTGTAGCTGAACATTGCAACACTGCCTATCTATCTATCTATCTATCTATCTATCTATCATATTCTGTTTATATCTATCTACCTATCTATCGGTTGAGAATATATATATATGTGTATGTCTGTGTGTGTTGAGAATCCTTTATCAGAAATTCTTTGTAACGGAAGTGCTTAGGTTTTCAGAGTTTTGGGGATTTTGGAATACAGACTGTTTAATTTGTATATAGCATATATAAAACGAGGCAACTTGAGAACGGAACCCAAGAATACACACAATATGCCTTTATCTTTCATATATATATATATATATATATATATATATATATATATATATATATATATATTGGCTCCTGAAATAAAAATTAATTCCAGTTGAGCTCTCTAGGGAGTAGGTATGGGTTTGTAAAACAGTGACTATTATAGCTAATATAGCGAGACTCTTCGCATAGCGAATTGAGTCCCTGTCAGTCGTGTTTCTAAAAATAAATACGCTAAAAATCCACCTACGGCTTAGTGGTAGAATCTCCGACTGACACCAATTCAGTCGGGTTTCGATCCTAGCTAGAGGCAACCGGATGTCTAGCCACAATGATGAGCTGTGAAACAGTCTGTCTGTGGATGACGTTATAAATATATATATATATATATATATATATATATATATATATAAAAGTAATGAAAATGTTAGTAATCCGTATGGGCAATCCCAAGGAGGATGAAATCCGGAGAGCTCAATGTTAAATCGGAACGAATAATTCAATGAAAACAGAGAACTGTAATGTTCCATAAGGTTATAATTTATTTCCCCAGGGAATTTTTCCCCTGGCTCATCAGACCACACTTCCAAGAATGAAAAAAATGAATTTCAATTTACGTATATATTTTTTTTTTGATGGGTAGTATTAAGCTTATGTAAAGTGATATACAGAGTAGTGACAGAGAGTGCGACAGACATGGTCGAAATTAGAGAGGGAAGGGAGAGATAGGAATGAGTTTAAATTTATTTTTATTTCAATAATTAATAGTGAGGAAGGCGGGGTAAGTACCAGACATTAACTTATTTAATAGGTCATCTCACAGGAAACGATATAAAGAGAAAAAAGAGAGAAGTAAAGATGTAAGAAATAAGAGAAATAGACATTTGGAAAGGGAAAATAAGAGAATTATATATATATATATATATATATATATATATATATATATATATATATATATATAAATAGAGCCTGAAAACCATACCACCGGTTGACCCAAGGTTGTGAATGAAATTGGTTAGACAGGATAGCTGTGCTAGCACGAAGTCACAAGTCATTGTGGCCGAGGTCTTGAGTGTGCTGTTCTTGTTCAAATTGTTGACCATGCGAGATAACACGCTCTTTACCAGAAACTGCAACTAAGGTCTGCTCAGCATAGTTCTAGTATAAACCATAGGTCGGTGATATTGGTGTGGAATAAACACGCATGTGCCTGAGCAAGCATTTGCAATAGTGATTGGCTACCGTCCTAGTAAATGGTTATCCTTGAATACAAGAGGCCAGCTATTTTATATATACATATATATGTCTGTGTTTGTCCGTCTGTCTGCGTGTACGTGTATGTATAAGAATATTGTTAAATTAATAGTGATAATATATATATATATAATATAATTATTTTTTTAGAAATATGATTCCAACGCTACATAAGAGTTCTCATGTTTCGAGCACTATTTTTAAAAATAATAACAAAAATACTAAAGAACTTTGGATTATTTACCTAACGAGTTCTTTCCTATTTTCTATGTATTTTTACACACACACACACACACACACATACACACACACACACACATATATATATATATATATATATATATATATATATATATATATATATTGAACACTGATATTCTCTCTCCCTCTCTCTCTCTCTCTTTCTATATATATATATATATATATATATATATATATATATATATATATATATATATATATAGATAGATAGATAGATGTACAGGCAGAGATAGATAGATAGATAGATAGATAGATAGATAGATAGATAGATAGATAGATAGATAGATAGATGTATGTACAGGCAGAGATAGATAGATAGATAGATAGATAGATAGATAGATAGATAGATAGATAGATAGATGCGCAGGCAGAGATAGATTGATAAATAGAAAGATATGAAGTGACTGAGATTGATAGATAGATAGATAGATAGATAGATAGATAGATAGATAGATTAGAAGTCACAGAGAGATATGAACGTACTTAGATTGATCGCTAAATACTAAATTTGGCAGCGTCTTGTTGAAAGCTACGATTACAAATCAGTGAATGAAGGTCAAACATTCAATAAATGTTTTTTTGCCACTTGTTCACAATCTACTTTATATATGAAATTGGATCAATAATTCTGCCGCCTGACCCGTTATTTTGATTAATATTGGATAGTGAGAATGTAGATTATATTAGACCACCTTTCTCCCCTCCTCTCTCTCTCTCTCTCTGTATATATATATATATATATATATATATATATATATATATATATATATATATATATAGGTATAAATGTGGATATAGACTAAATATTTAGATACTAGGAACTGAATATACGTGCGTTAGCGTGCATACACAGGTAAGTAAATAAATATTTGCTTAATTTAATAGGTGTAAATAAAAGAGTGCTCAATGAGGTTAGACAGAGTTAAGTAGTATATATTAATAAGTATTTTTTAAACAACAGTAGTAATTCTTGCCTGATGAGTTTGTAAGACCACGAAACTTTAAGTTTCCGGACGAATGTAGGTATATGTCTATTTATTACCATATATATATATATATATATATATATATATATATATATATATATATATATATATATATATATATATATATATAGGTAAAATCCGTAGGTAAGTAATACAAGTGAATCCTATTAATATAAAATAGTTAATCTGATCCACAAAAGCGAGCTCAATATATTTATTATAGACCATAGAAATAAAGTACATAAAAATGACACTCAATTGGATACCATTTTTATGGCTATTCCGCTCCGTGGGATAAATTCTCTGGAGCTTGTCAATACTAAAACGTTTGATAAAAAAAATATATTGTAACGTTTTTTTTTTTTAATTTAAATTTTAAAAAAAAGACAAAACAAGGAATTTTTTTTCTGTCTCTCTTTTAAATGCCTTTTCACTTACTTGTCTTTTGTTCCTCTTTTTTTCTTCTTTCTTCTATCCTTTTTTAATTCTTATGTGACACGTTTCGTCCTTCAATAGGGCGGTTTAAATACTATCCTTATTGAAGCGATCATATATATATATATATATATATATATATATGTGTGTGTGTGTGTGTGTGTGTATGCATATATATATATTCATACACACAAATATATATTTCTATATATTTGTATATATATATATATATATATATATATATATATATGTGAAAATATTGTAGAAAATAGGAAAGAAACTGGTTTTGTAAATAATCCAAAGTTCCTTAGTATTTTTGTAATTATTTTTAAAAAATAGTGCTCGATACGAAAGTAGGGCATAAATATAATTATTTATTTAAAAATATGATTCCAACACGCTACTTAAGAGGTCTCATGTTTCAAAACAAGAGCCGAAAACTTCAAAATAATATTTGAATTAACTTGAGTAAAAGTAGGCTCTGTTCCACCTTCAAGCGAAATTTTTTGGGAATGACTTATTTCTGAAATTTACGAGTTTTAATAGTATGGTCAGAATTGAAAACAAAAATTTCCATGGTAACATCAAGGGCGGATTGTTTAGAATCGGCAGGGGTGGGGTGTTAATAATTTGTATCAGTATAGAGTTACTTTCATAGATGCCAGGTCACGGTAAGGTGGGGTGGCTAAATTTACGACGGAGGAAGTTTTCGCATAGTCTGGCTTGAGCGTCTACGGAGATTTATTTATTTATTTTTATTTTATTCTTTTATTATATCTCTTTATGAAAGGGATTTGTGTATAGAAAATTTCGCTTGATGATGGAACAGAGCCTACTTTAACTCAAGTTAATTCAAATATTATTTTGAAGTTTTCGGCTCTTGTTTTGAAACATGAGACCTCTTATGTAGCGTGTTGGAATCATATTTTTAAATAAATAATTATATATATATATATATATATATATATATATATATATATATATATATATATATTGTTAACTATAACAGACAATGTCTATTATGTTTGATGATGAGCCATTCTAAACTTCCTATGTTTGATTTAATTTCGGGTGAAAATAAAGACAAAAATTGTCCAACATTTGGATATTTTTTAATAATAAAAAGAGACAGGCAGGATGACACGTCCTCATATAACGAAGCCAGTATCAACAGGCAAAAATTACAAACCGACACCTAACCCTTAACCTATATTTACAATTTGTCATCTTAAATTAGATTTGTATCCTGCTTCGTCCAAAAAGGCAACACCCTTTTAAATTTTTGTAATCCCTTTCCCCCTCCAACTTAAACTATATAATACTATTTAGCTTAAAAAAACATCGCTTGAGAATGGAACAAAAACTTTAATTTTAAATTTAATTTAAAGTTTAATTTTTAGTTCTGAAACATCGTAATTTTTGCGTCACGACGAATATATATTTTTAAATAATAATAATAATAATAATAATATATATATATATATATATATATATATATATATATATATATATATATATATATATATATATATATATGCAGGGTGCGTTGAATAAATTGTCGTCTAAATTATATAAAAATGAAAATAACACTGACATCTTATTTTAACGTATATAGTAGGTTGGTGCAAAAATAATGTCGTTTTCTCACATATTAACATATGTGAAGAAACGACATTATTTTTGCACCTTCCTAATATTTACCAAAATTACGCAGAAGTATCTTGAAAAAGTAAAGACTAAATTTATTTACTAAATTCGCAACTGTCTTTAACCACGGTCTCCAGACGATTTTGGAATCTCCTGCATCTCTTCTGGACGGTCTCCTTGTTTAAGTTGGTGAATGCTGCCATAATCCTTGCCTTCAGATCATCTTTGATGTTACAAAGATTTTTGTTGGTCTCTCATTCAGCTGAGCCTCGCGCATGATAATCAAGGGGGCTGCAGTCTGGTCAGTTAGGTGACAGAGTGTTGTGGTCACAGAAATTGCCTGCCAGCAATCACTGGGTTCTGCTGCTTGTATGGAATGGTGCAGAGTCTTATTGCCAGACATAAGATCTTCCATCAGTCCTCCTCTTTACCCAAGGCAACACTACCTCCTCCTCAAAACACTTGATGTAAGCCTCTGTGTTAAATCTGAGGCCCCATGGGAGGATGAATGGAAGCATAACTAGTGATAACTCCAAACACCTTCGTAATCACCATTAGACTCATCCAACTCTTTCCGAAATCTCTACACTGTCCTCAGATTGACACCTAAAAACTCGGAAATGTTCGTATTGGAGCTTCCGGCGCGAATGCCTAGCAGTACAGAATGTCGTTTCCTAATTTTTAGAGGAGTGAATTGCCTCATGGTGCTCTTTTTCTCACAGACGGTGCTCAATTGACCTTGTGCAGTCGAAAAAAATCAAAAACAAGTAATACGCATGCGCGAAATTTAAAATATAAAATGGTGACAATTTACCCACCGCATCCGGTATATATGGCTGCAGTTGTCTCGCTGTCGAGAAAGACTCTGTTTTATACCTAGAAAAGTTGCTAGAGATACAATGAATCATTGTTCATCCATGAGTGAGATATGTTGACAGATGGAAAAGGTAAATTACCTGCAAAGTTGATGTTATGGGTAATAACTGCTAGCTGGGTGCCAGTAGTCTGATAAACTTTTAGATATTTTAGACCACCTGAGCTTTTGACAGATTTACCATATTCCGGGTAATTATTTTCAACAGGGTAATGAATTCAGGGTCGATGTTCATATGTCCGTGTGTGGGAAATTAACGTAGAACTTGAAAGGCAAATGCAATTATATTGATAGAGCTTTGTTATTTACTGCAACTAAGGGCAGATAATCCTCTTTTCTCGCTCCACTTTTCATCCATTGATGTTGGACGCGTCTTGTTTCATATTCAATTACTGCCTTATTGATCTTGCCATTCCACAATATACTGTCCTTAGTCTCTGTTTTCCACTTTTCACTGTCTTCTTTAACGTACCTTTGATGCAGTCCTTATAGCATGTTTTCGCTTTCGTCCTTTGTTTAAGTTAGGATACGATACAGAGCAGATATGGATGTTTCGAGAATCGGCAAACAGTGAGCGTTCAAAAGGGCTTTGTTTGACCGGAAGTCCTATGTGACCGAGCGGTTAGGCAGGTCAAATCTAATGCAAGTTCGAATACTGTCAGACAAGATTTCTTGAATATTCCGGCTGCTAGATATAGTTGGATAAAAAATACTGTCTACTTAACCCTAGAACACTAACCATCAATTAAAGTTACACCACTACTAACGATGGGTATATCATACCCGATTTTGAAAATAACAAAAAAAAATATTAAATATAAATCTTTATTTGAAATATTTTACATGCAGGCACGGCAAACTTTATTTGTTTGTTTGTTTGTTTGTTTGTGTTTTATGACGTATCAACCACTGTGGGTTATTTAATGCCAAATCCAGTTTATATATATGCCAAATATATCAATTTTAAATGCCTATTTTGTATGGAACATTTTTAGCAAGCTAGTGATTATTTGCTTGTACACTGCAAAATAATCCTAGGTATTTTTGTTTAAGTCAAGAATTTCCATTTGATAAGGACAATTTATTTGCAAAATGGTAAAAGGTAGGATATGTTGTTTATACATCAGTCTACATCTTTGATAAGAGACCAATTCTTTTTAGAAAATCCAATATATTTTTTGGTTCAGTTTTGGCAAATAATTTCTTCATGTTCTTCGTGTTATAGATTTTGTTTGTTTGTTTGGGTTTTATGGCATATCAATCACTGTGGGTTATTTAATGCCAAATCTAGTTTATATGAATTTTAAATGCCTATTTTGTATAGCTGGCAACATTATGGTTTCAAAAACGCATAGCTGGCAAAATTATTGTTTCAAAAACGTTTAGCTGGCAACATTATTTTTCCGAAAACATTATCTGAGGCCTTGCTGTTGGATGTAGTTTATCGCCGTACCCAGGACGCGGATGTAGTTTATCGCCGTACCCAGGACTCGGATGTAGTTTATCGTCATACCCAGGTCGTTCAAACTTTGTTGAGTTAACATTAATAGGAACTGAAAAACATATTTAGGTAAGAAAATCAGGTACTGAAAATTGTAACTAGGGTTAAAAAAACAGGGCTTCTACTCAACGTTGCAACAAAATAAATTAAAAATAACACACAAACACACACACGCACACACACACACGCGCGCATATGTACGTGTGTGTGTGTGTATGTTTAAAATTCAGATATAAATTATGTTGCATCGGTTAGCACCCTCAAAATTTTGCCTTGAGTCTTACGTCCACATCACATTGAAACTCCGGTTCCTGTATGATCAGCGGTTAAGCAACATCGAGCCTGTTCAGAACCTAGCTGAGTAACCGCTTGGAAATATCAAGCGCTGTAAGATTGGATGTGTGGGTGTTGTAAAGGATAATGGCACGGAATTGTTAATCGGCCATGTTCAGTATCGGAGATAGAACTTTTATAGTTATAAATGGTATGGACACAGGAACAAACATTACATCGTGACAGTACTCCTTTATCGAAAATCATATATAGTGGTATTATATATTAGGTTGGTGCATAAATAATGTCGTTTACTCACATAGTAACATATGTGAGAAAACGACATTATTTTTGCACCAACCTAATATATATATATATATATATATATATATATATATATATATATATATATATATATATATATATATATATCAATAAGACAAGAGGGAACTGGGAAATTCTGTCCTTTACAGTTTATTTTTTCCAAAGAGTTTATATTGTTCAAGGCTAAAGGTGAGGGTAATTTACGATCATGACATCTAGATTACTTATTTATAATGTTTGGGCGGTTGGGCGTGGCTTTATGCAAACAGGCGTATATATTATCTGTTTATATTTCTGAGATGAGGTATTATGTACATTATTTACATCAAGGACACATGGCACAGTGGATAAAGGCGTTGGTTAGATCCAGTGACAGGACCCAAAGAGTGTGAGTTCAATACCTGGTTATGGCAGTGGAGAACTTTCAGAGGGAAATTAACAGCAGATAACTAATAACTGACATCCATCAAACATGGAACGTGGAACTAGAACAGTCTACCCTAGTGAGCGAAATAAAGGGTTCAGTTCGACATTCCAACCATCTGAAGAAGCCAGGTGCGTACGTTGTACGGCCGAAACGTTGTAATAAATACGGCGACAAAGATCAGGACATTAGTCGGAATAATGTAAATAATTTAGGCTTATTTGTTTATGGTTATGTTCTCCACCCATATTGCTTACAAACATATATATGGATGAGTGATTGCTTGTGAATAGCAGGTGCTGTAAGGTTGGATGTGCGGGTGGTGTAATGGATAATGGCTTGAGGTTGTTAATCGAAAAGCCGAGTTCCAATTCTGCTTCTATTTTTTTCCTTTTTTTTTTAAAAAAAAAATCAGAATCACCCCAAAGAAGCTAGTAATGCCTCTAAAAGACAACCTTAATGATGAGCAGAAAGATAAGATAGTAATCAGGTGGATAGTCGATAGCGATTGGTATTGTATTTAAATTTTTGCAGATTAAAGTTGGAAAGCATGGATCTGGAAGGGATTTACACAGGCGAGAAAAGAAACTGTTTATATAGAATTTACGGCTACATCTAGCCAACTCAACTGTAAATTGATGAACTCTCGACGTCAGTCTAGCACCGCGCTTAAATTTTTAAAAAAACTCTAGGTACCACACGAATATTTTCTATTACAATTTTTCGAATATTCAGGCCGGTAAATGTTGTTAATACTGTTTATTATAAACAGAGCATTTACTCAGATATTTGTATCTATAAAAAGAACGTATAAACATATACATATATATAAAGTCTGATGATCCGCAGTCCTTTAAAAGGGCTGTGGTGAAATAATTTATTACATGGAACCTTAAAGTGGTCTGTTTTTATTTAAATTATTTGCTCTGGATTTACATTGAGCTCCCTGGATTTTATCCTCCTTGGGTTTACCCATACGGATTACCTAGTTTTTCATAAACTACACACACACACACATACACACACACACACACATATATATATATATATATATATATATATATATATATATATATGTAGAGAGAGAGACTGCGATAAATTTGATTTGATTTGATAACAATGCAAAAATATATACATCAACGGTTGCAAACATATCTGTTTTTATTCTCTAGAGTAAATGCGTGTGATTCATCTCACCTGACCGCAGTCGTTTGCTGCTTACCTGTGTCCAAGCAACTGAGAGCGACAGGTGGAGCGACATTCCTGTATTGGTGCTGGTTGGTAACATTTGTTATTATAAGAGCATCAAAGTGCACCAAGCTCGCCAGGAGCAGATGAAAAACCTTATTTGCATCTCATTTACATATGAATGTCGCCGAATCGTAGTCATTGAAAGACATGAAAGTATAGAAAAACATTCACTTTCTCTAAGCAGAAAAGAGAAACTTGACAGAAAGGATATGTGCGAAAGAGAGGGGGGAGAGAGAGAGAGAGCGAAAAACAGAGCTAGGGAAGTATATAGAAATAAAGAAAGAAAGAAGGTGAATCAGAAAGAGAGAGAAAGAAAACTAGAGATACATAGATGAAAAGAGAATGGGAAGTTGAGAAAACACAAAGAGAAAGAAAGAACAGACTGTAGAAAAGGGAATACAGGGAGTGAAATAGAGAGAGAAGAGCGACAGAGGAAGAGAGAGAGAGAGAGCAAAAGAGAGAGAGAGAGAGGGAAGTAGAGAGAGAGAGATGGAGAGAGACGCAGGGAAAAGAGTAAATGAGATTTTATAACAACGTGAAAGTAAATGATTAGATAGAGAGATATGAATATATTGAGATCCATCGATCAATCGATAGACAGATATAAACATTCTGATATATATATATATATATATATATATATATATATATATATATATATATATATATATATATAAAGAGATAAACCGCAAACGTTTTTGGTTGTAATGTGAATTTAAAAAAAAATATTATGCTTTATTTTCCATAATTATGCTGCACGTGTTTCCGATCTCGCGAACGTCATCAGGCAAAGGGTGGAGATCTCCACATATTAAAAATAATTCATTTTTTCTTTATGTTTTTTATGTTAAATAAATGCGAATGTCACTGTGTCACTGTGTCACACCTTTTCAACTTAAAGGGACACAACGCTCTAACTTTCAATAGCTCATGTTCAAATGAAAAAAATTGACGTTCTCAAATTACAGTGTTTCAAAATAAAATTGTCTTCAACTTTTCAACTTTACTGCAAGAAGCCATAGGCCAACATTTTGGAATCAGGCAGACTCCGTGACCTAATTAAAAACATTCCGTGCCGGATCCGGACCCACAATTCCCTGCGATTGTTTTGGGAGATTTTTTACATGAATTTTTACGACGAATATTTTCGTACGATAACAATTTTTATAACTTGGAAATAAATTTCGGAATAATTATTTCAGTTACAGAGTGCACAAAAAGTATAACAAAAATAATCAAAAGCCACAACAAAAAAATGACAATCTACAAAAATGAAACCAAGGATCCAAAATACAACTGCAGAAATAGAACATGTCCACTCTAGGGAAATTGCCAACTTACTAACACGATATACAAAGCCAAGCTAAGTGCAAACAACAGCATAATATACTACATCGGTCCCACCGAGGGTCCATTCAAGAAGAGGAAAAACAATCTCAACCTTTCATTCACCAACAGGAAATACTCGAACAGCACTACACTATCCACATACATATGGCAGCCAAAAGACAGAAATATCACACCAACAATAAGCTGGAAAAAGCACCTGCCTACAGGAACATTACAAAAAATTGCCTACTTTGTCTACACGAAAAAGTAGCAATAATATCACACACACCGCCAAAAAATTAACTAAACAAAAGATCAGAGATAATCTCCAAATGTAGGCATGAGAATAAGTACCCATTATCCGAATTTATACCAAATGGATAAAAAATACCAACAATCACTCTTTAATTCAAGCTACCATCACAATAATTACATTTATTGTTATTATCATTTCACCACCATTAGTAATCACTTCTACCACTTTACAATTACTATTAACTAGTAATATTATCATTACTACCAACACGAGAAAAGAGAATGAGAGACTAAAAGATAAGAAGGAAAGTGGGAAAACCTGGGCTCATAAATGTTGGCATAAAAGACCGGCATATTGACGTTTACATACTACAGTGACAAAATCCGCAGTCAAATTCAGTTTGTTTACAGCAGCCACCACAGGAAACTGCATTCTTTTAGCCTGAGCGAAGAGGCTCAGACTGAGGATAAATCTGTCTCACCCAGCAGTTTACAAGTCCGCGCCATCTCCCTTTGGGAATATATCTGTTCCAGATATAGAATTAAATTGCAACTAGCAGTCCTCAATTTTGGAAAGCCCAAGACTCGCTGTTTCCCGTTCGTGGAATATTTCCTCGCATGGGACATAGATTAATCTCACCCGTTTTTAATCAGGTATTCTAAACAGTTTTTTTTAGACACAGGAGTATTTCCATACCATATGTAAGACCCTCCCTTTTATTTCTCCTTATAATCTGCTTTTCTTCGTAGATATATTCGATATGTTATTCTAGTAGGACACACACACACATACACACACACACATGTATATGTATATATATATATATATATATATATATATATATATATATATATATATATATATATAGCCATGAACCTAAAGAGCCAGGCAAACCTACCTAGGTTTCACCCACGCGGATCGTCAGGGTACGCTGGCCAGTTTTTTCTTTGACTCTGCTCGATTGTTTTCGCCTCAATTACATGTTCTTGGTTCTTTCTTTTTTTATTCCTTTTTTTTCCTTGGGTATTGGTTTCTTCATTTACAAGACAAAACACCTAAGGTTTTTCCACACGAGTATAATTACTTATATATATAAGATTATTGTTATTATCATTATTATTATTATCATTATTATTATTATATATATATATATATATATATATATATATATATATATATATATATATATATATATATGTGTGTGTGTGTCTTACTGATATAAAATTCTCTCTGAGAACAAAGAACGTCTGTAATTTCTTTTCCTTTCAGATATAATAATGCCCATAATGGGACAAATACAAATAGGAGAATAAATCTTTCTTCCAAAATCCTGTATGGCCATTTGGTCTTTTTGCTTACGGCCATACCACGTAGTAACACCGGTTCTCATCGATCAGCGAAGCTAAGTAACATCAAGCCTGATCAGTACCTAGATGGGTGACCAGTTGGAAATGCCAGATGCTGTAATCTTGAATGGGTAGGTGATGTAATGGATAACGGCTCGGAATTGAAAATCAGGGAGCAAAGTTCGATTCCGGTCAGGTTCTTTATATTCACTTACGCGCAAATAATACTGCGAATGTTATAAATTCTCCATCCACCTATGGGTTAATCAGTAGGACTTATATCAGTAAAGGATTATTGTCTACCCCGCAAAAATTACTTATTACAATCTAAAACTATTTTCTCTCTTTAAATACACTGCAAAGGGGTGATAAGTCGTAAAAAACAAACCACTCAAAATATTTAAATCTTTGTCGACACTCGAAAGCATATATCTGATTGTCATGCTATTGAAATTGATTCTGATTGCTATTGATAGAAGATTACAAAGTTCGTTGTGAAGAAAATCGCATATTGCCCGGTTCACACTCCTCCAAGATCCTTTGACCAGAAGTAGAGGTTTATTCGTTGTTTCCTGTTTAGGATTAGGTTTTCCTGTTCCCTCTAAAGTCTTTTCCATCTTTTTCACTTCCGCGTTGGCTCCTTGCGCCCCGGTGTCTTTTGCTTGGAGTGGTATCTTTTAATCTATAAACCTCTACTAGCATTGCATAGGATGGACTCATCGTAAAAAAAAAATAACAAAAAAGGAAGGAAAAGAAGAAAGTAATGCTCTAATATGAGTACGAGTAAGATAGATATCGGTTGATTAATCCTACACCCAAAGGGAGCAATATTGTAACTGCCAGGGAAGCATTCTCTCGGGAGTTCTGTAGAGAATGGGAATGGCTTGGGTCCTGCCCCTGTGAACGCTGGATGGCCGGTCCTCGCAGTGGCCCCACAGCTGCTGACACAAAGGAATGTAACTCGTCCGATAATCTGCTATATTAATAGCTATATATTAGTAAAAGGCTGGCCATGATTCGTCTGTGGAATAAGGGTTGCAGCGTGCAGAATAATTCATCATCCACAAGGCCGCGTACGCGCTTTTGAACTCTGATTAGTATACTAGTTTCGGCTGTTATACGTGCAATTGTTCGACGTTTGTACCTTCCGGCCTTCTTCAGGGGTCTATCGTCATACTCCGATTATCTTGTAACAATTTTGAACTGAGAACTTTTATTTGGTTTATGGAGTTGGGGAAGAACTCAATGAAGCGGTGTACATGTAAAGTACTGACTACATCCACTGCAGAAACAGCATTGAATGATAACAGTTCGAATAATGTAAATAATCACCTGAAGAATGCCGGAGCGTACAAAGGCCGAAACGTTGTGTATATGACAATGAAGGTGAGTATAACAGTCCGAATAATGTAAATAATGAAAGTAATCATAATACCACATCTCAGAGATCCAATCACCTGAAGAAGGCCGGAGCGTATAAAGCCCGAAACGTTGTAAATATGCCAATGAAGATGAGTATAACAGTCCAAATAACGTAAATAATGAAAGTAATCATAATACCACATCTCAGAGATCCAATCACCTGAAGAAGGCCGGAGCGTATAAAGATAATACCACATCTCAGAGATCCAATCACCTGAAGAAGGCCGGAGCGTATAAAGATAATACCACATCTCAGAGATCCAATCACCTGAAGAATGCCGGAGCGTACAAAGGCCGAAACGTTGTGAATATGCCAATGAAGATGAGTATAACAGTCCGAATAATGTAAATAATGAAAGTAATCATAATACCACATCTCAGAGATCCAATCGCCTGAAGAAGGCCGGAGCGTACAAAGGCCGAAACGTTGTGAATATGGATAACAGACCGAATAATGTAAATAAAACAAAATAATCTGGGAATTGGACGGAAAGCTCAGGAGTCGAACTACGAACTGGAGAAGTTAAAATCAAAAAGTTAAGAAGTTTCAATATTTGGGAAGTGAATGAAAAATGTGACACCGAAACCCAAAGAAATTGCTGAATATAACATCATTCCTCCTAAATTAATTCTGGACAATTGGTTCTACAGAAGGATGATGAGAATATCATGGACGGAACACTTAAGCAACGGGGAAGTCTTATGGAAAATAGAAAAAAAATAACGCTTATACTGAAAACCAGAAAGAGAAATTTTCTTGAACCCTTAATGAGATCTTAGAGACTTTGATACTCACGAAACTCATATCGAAGAGAAAAGTTGGGGAGACGGGGTCACCTACTCGATTATTATATGGGAATGAATGTCAAAAAGGGGAGTGGGTGCGAAGGTCAAAAGAGAAATATTACTAAGAGCTAGTTAGTAGAGTAAGTTGTGGAGTGGAATGATAAACAATGTAGAAGAAGAAAAATATATATTCACCAAAGATTCTGAGCAGGTTTATTAACTACAACTTACAGTATTGTCGCTACTGCCAAATATAGCAATTCCCCCCTTTTTTTCTTTGCATATCATTGAAATATAAAGTTTGCAAATAGTGGGTATATGACATCAAGTATATATATATATATATATATATATTACCAAAGAAAGAAAGAAAGAATAAAGAACATGCCACAAGAATGTCTAAAGTCATCATTATTTTTTTTTTAAATTAATCTTTTCACATTTCCATTCAGGAATGAAAGAATTTTTAACTCCCACATCATTTTGTTATTCGATAATAACCGCGGAATGCATTCCGGTCATCCATATTTGATTTTAGGTAACATTTAATAAGTTTCCAGAAGGCTCATCGAAGTAATAATATTGAGAAATGTTGTTTCATCCTCCACATCCTATTTTAGAAATTCAAAATTATTATTTTAAGAGATGGGAAAAGAGAAAGAGGGTAAGATTGAGAGATAGATAGCGATAGAGAGAGAATTCATACCGACATTTATTTATGAGATTTATAAAGTATTTCAGCTAAAATCGATAAGCAAAGGCGAATAAAGACCAGAAAAACAACATTTTGCCGCTCAGATGATCAAGAAAGTCTCGGACTGATTAACCTTGATATTCTTAAAACTTACATATCATGACAAAAGTACACACACACGCACGCATGCACACAAAGACACACAAAGACACAGACACACACAAACACACACTCATATATATATATATATATATATATATATATATTTATATATATACATATATATATATATGTATCGTGCATATTTAGGCAGCATATATTTGACTGCAGATTAGATAGATATTAATTGAAAATACATCTATATTACATAAAAACAATAACAAGCAAAAACTAAAAATCCTTGAAGCCCTTTATATAAGAGAGTTAACGCCCCACAAATAAAGTAAACTGTGATTATAGCAACAAAGTCCTTAAATGTTTATGAAAAAAAACTATATGCGTATGAGCAAAAGCAAAAACGTTAGTGCCTTTATACTGTAAGGAAAAAAACAAAGAACAGGTGAACTTTGAAATCTAGAACGCTGCATAAGCAGTAAAATAAATTAAAATAAAACGAACAGTTTTAATGTTTTAAATTCACATAAATATATATATATATATATATATATATATATATATATATATATATATATATATATATACATACCCACATACAATCCCCTGAAGATAGTCTCAGATAAGATTGAAAGTACTTGGGAATATAAAAAAAAACTTTTTGAAAGAAAATTTTGGTATTTTTCTTACTCAATTTTCCAAGTTTACCAAAAAAATATTCTGCGAACTTGAAAAGATCACAACGAAAACTAATCGACATATATATATATATATATATATATATATATATATGACAAACAGGAAAAGTTTATCGATTTTTTGATTGCCTATTTGCTATTTATCTTTTGTCGGATTCCGATCCATATTTAAACTATATTTGATCCCAACTCATGTCCAAAAAACGTATCGTCTACTGGTAATACGAGTATCCTCTAAATATAACGTTTGAAACTGCTGATACCCTTTGACGTGTACAAATCAATGGAGTCAGGATGCTGAAGATCAGCTATATATATATATATATATATATATATATATATATATATATATATATATATATATATAGTTGGATTGATGTGAGTTTGCGCTGTCAACGCGCAAACACAACAATCAAAAAAATATTCGCTACACAATCCAACATTGAATACAGCAACCAAATGCATACGTATGTACACAACGACACATATATACGTATATATGCCAAGTCCCATACTGTTCACATATGTTTATGTTTGTTTGAGCTCCGGTGAGTGAGCGTGCACGTGTGTATGTGTATGTGTGTGTGTGTGTGTGTGTGTGTGTCTATGTACGTCAATAAGTGTACGGGCGTGTATATATGTTAACGTAAGTTTGAGTATCGTCCCGACGACAATTTTTCCTCCCACTTCCGTAAACTTTTCCCTCTCACTTCCATATACACAACCCTATATAAATCCAAAATTTCAAAATTAATCAGTTTGTCTGACGATCGCAAAAGCGTGAAACCGAAGGTCACAAACTCACATCAATCCAACTAAATGTTAGCTCTATCACTGATATTTAGCGCTTTCCAATAAGTACCGTTATAGTTATATATATATAATAAATTGCATATATATATATATATATATATATATATATATATATATATATATATTACATTCGAATGTAAAACCGCTACATAAATAAATACATTCATGTTTCGATGCATGTCATCGCATCTAAACAAGGGTAGTAAATGAGGGTTATTAAAATTTTTAATATTTACTTAAAAGCAATCTCTTTTCCCGCGAAAAAAGAAAATATGAAAAACATGCAAGATAGAAAGACATAAGATATAGTCTCTTATAAAAAGGAAAAAGAACAGAGAAAGACACAAGATATAGTCAAAAAAAAAGAAAAGGAAAGAAAGACAAAATATATTCTATTCTAAAAAAGAAGAAAGAAAAGAAAATAAGAAGAGAGAGAAGAAAAGAAAGGCACAAGATATAGTCTATTCTCCAAAGAAAACGAAGAGAGAAATATGAATATACGGATGATATAGAAATGTAAAGAAGCTAGACAAGATATGTTGATAGCCGGTTCAACCAATCAAAATAGTCTGTGTTAAGTAAGATGTTATGAAACATAGACTCAACATTCAACGGATACATATTATATTTGAAACATAACAAACGAACAGTTGACATTTTCGCTGAAGAAGGAGCATAATATAACGATAATTATTTAATAGTATGTAAATAAAAAAAAGACCATTTAAGAAATAAAATAAGGAAAAAACAGGAAAAAATTATGAAAATTACGAAACCGAAAATAGAAAATTAAATGAAATAATAAAAAAAATAAACGGACTAACACTTTAAAAAAATAGAAAACATAAATAAATCATATCAATAATAAATTAATAAAATAATAAATTACATAGAATTATACATAATAAATTATAAAAGTAAACATAGTTTTTATATGTGGTATTAATGAAACAAAACAATAGAAAATATTAAACTTATATACCTCTATTTACATTATTCGGACTATTGTCGTTATCTTTGTCGCCATGTTTATCACAACGTTTCGGCCGTTGTATGCTCCGGCCTTCTTTAGGTGGTTAGAATGTCGAACTGAACCCTTTATTTCACTGGGTTGTACTGTGTGTACTCTATCCCGTGCAGCTGCGGAAAGAAATATAAAGGGGAGACAGGCCGCCCGCTTAAGGTAAGGATTCAAAGACACCGGAAAGCTGTAACACGAGGGGAAGTGGAAAAATCAGACGTGGCTGACCACATATGGAGAGAAAAGGGAGATCATCGCCCTCTGTGGGATCAGGTTGTGATCATAGACAAAGAAAATCATTGGAAAATTCGTAAACTTAAGGAATCAGCACATATGCTAGGCCACAAAAATCTCCTGAGCCGACCAAGCATAGAAATTAATACAATATGTGAACCAGTAATAAGGAGTGCCAGAGAAAAGCGATAATAACAACAAAAATTGCAATATGAAATCTGGTAAAAAAAACATGGAAAGATGACAGCAAAAATTGCAATATGAGTACTGGTTTTACCAGTGCTCATATTGCAATTTTTGCTGTCGGTTGTTGAAGACATTAGGTTTATATTATAGGTTGGTGCAAAAATAATGTCGTTTTTTGACGATTTTTTTGATTATCGTTCACCCATTTATCCACATTTTTTGACTTCCCTATTTGCTTTAAATGGCGAACGACTGTTGAGTGGTCGACCTCGAGTTCAACAGCAACTTCTCGTGTGGTTTTGCGAGGATCGGCTTCAATTAAGGCTTTCAAATGTTCGTTATCAACCGCAGTCGGTCGGCCGCGACCGTCTTCATCTTCGAGGCTCTCGTCACCATTGCGAAATTTCTTGAACCACCGTTGTGCCACACGTTCGTTAGTGGTTCCTGGACCAAACGGATCATTGATATCACGAGCTGTCTCGGCAGATTTTCGGCCTAGTTTGAACTGTAACAAGAAAATCGTGCGGATTTGAATTTTGCCCATGATGTCGAAAAGCCTGCAAAAAAATGAATGAAGAACGGTAACGAATAACACGATTCGATAGTGCGAAAAACGCGCTTCAAAATGATATATAACATGGCTATATATATATCAATGAATCAATACAGAAATCATATATAAAAGTAACATATATGAGAAAACGACATTATGTTTGCACCAACCTAATAATACCCAGAAATTCATACACAGATGTTCTCAAGGACACATGGCACAGTGGATAAAGGACCCAAAGAGTGTGAGTTCAATACTTGGTTATGGCGGTGGAGAACTTTGAGCGGGGAATTAACAGGAGATAACTGACATCCATTAGACATGGCACGTGGAACTAGAACAGTCTACCCCAGTGAACGAAATAAAGGGTTCAGTTCGTCATTCCAACCACTTGAAGAAGGCCGGAGCGTACAACGGCGGAAACATTGAGATAAACATGGCGACAAAGATGAGGACAATAGTCCGAATGATGTAAATAGTGTACATAATACCTCATCTCAGAAATATAGACAGTTATATACATCTGTAGCAAGGGAGTCAAATTCGATATGGAGTGTAAGGGACGCAACTCTTTCCGCAGGAAAATGTCTGACGCAACGCAAAGCAATGTATACCGAACACGGGTGTAAACGCTTCTGCCAATTTCTCCAAGCGACCTGCTTTTATGGAGCCCAGACACACCTCATTAGCATGCGTGTAACGCGACCTTGCGAGACCTCACGAGACCGTGAATATTAAAAAGGCACGGTAAGCCATTTCTATTTTCCCCACAACATCTATATAAAATATTACCGTAATGTTAGATAAATAACGTACATACTATAATACCTCAAAAATCTAACTTACTAGACGGTGGTGATCTCCCTTCTCTCTCCATATGTGGTCAGCCACGCCTCTCTCCACATACGGAGAGAGAAGGGAGATCGCCGCTCTCTGTGGAATCATGTTGAGATCATAGACAAGGAACACCATTGGAAAATTCGTAAACTTAAGGAATCAGCACATATGCTAGGCCACAAAAATCTCCTAAGCCGACCAAGCATAGAAATAAATATAATATGGGAACCAGTAATGCCAGAGAAAAACAATGATAACAACAATGTTGCAATATGAGCTCTGGTAAAAACATGGAATGATAACAGCAAAATTGCAATATGAGCTCTGGTAAAAATGGTGCTGAAGACATTAGGTTTATAATACCCAGAAATTCATATCCAGGACACATGGCACAGTGGATAAAGGCGTTAGTTAGATCCAGTGACAAGACCCAAAGAGTGTGAGTTCAATACCCGGTTAAGGCAGTGGAGAACTTTCAGAGAGAAATTAGCAGGAGATAACAGATAACTGACATCCATCAAACATGGCACGTGAAACTAGCGAAATAAAGGGTTCAGTTCGAAATTCCAACAACCTGAAGAAGGCCGGAGCGTATAACGACCGAAACGTTGTGATAAATATGGCGACAAAGATGAGGACAATAGTCCGAATCATGTAAATAATGTTTCTAAACCAGGTAATCACTTCAGTGGTACCCGATCCATTGAATAAATTCAAGATGATTTTTAATTTGTTTATTTACGCCTTCTAGGATTACATTACTAATCCTTCAGGTCTGATTTATAATTCTTGTACAGAGTTTGTTCAGGAACTCCAGTTTGTGATCTTTAAGTAATACATAGGATTCCTATGTACAAAGATTTTACTAAACCCATTGCTAATTTTTACTTCATCCGTAAGATATTTAGAAGAAGTGTTGATTTGATCGACGCAATTAAAATTATTAATCTTTATTTTTTATAATTTTTGGTTAAATTATTTTTAATCAATATCATATAATCCTTAGAATGAAATTTATAAAGTTTCGTGGATTTGTCAGATTTTATAAAAAAATTGATCAGATTCATATATATATATATATATATATATATATATATATATATATATATATATATAGGGAGAGAGAGAGAGAGAGAGAGTTTTAAGGTATGCTATATTTATGGGATAAAGTGCTCAATATAGATAGAGTGTATGTAGATGTAAAAGTGAACATTGAAGTCAATACCCAGAGGCGACAGTTTGTTTAATGATAAACGCAATCGTTAGGCCATCGATTGCGTTTAGCATGAAACAGATTGTTGCCTCTGGGTGTTAACTTCAATATCCATATATATATATAATGGACTCTCCCGTCGGTTTCGACGTATGAGGATCTGCCAGCTTATTGATTCGGTTATGAAAGTTTATGAGCTAATCTTAAGTGGCATTTAAGACCCGCTAGTGATTTACAAAGGAGGCCACATATAGAGCAAGTGTGAGTATTTTGAGATGAGATCACTGTTAGATTGGTTGACCTTTTAGATCTTGCTCTCGCTTCTTGAAGATGATTCAGGCAAGCAGATTGAAAATTGCCGAGTCCGCTAAAACACGTTGATCTCCATTCTACCCGCTCCAAAGCTAAGCGCTCAAGGGTGTTATGTGGTATATTAACTGCTGACAAGTTGCTTCTCAGCTTGTCTTTGTATCTTAACCATGGGCATCCTACATTCCTTTAGCCCTAACTGGCATAATTTTGATCTACATACATATATATATATATATATATATATATATATATATATATATCAAAGTGAACATTGACGTCAACACTTAGAGGCGACAGTCTGTTTCATGCTAGCCGTAATCGTCAGGCCTGACGATTGCGTCAAACATGAAACAGACTGTCGCCTCTAAAAGTTGACTTCAATGTTCACTTTTATATTTACACACGCTCTATCTCGGATATTGAGCACTTTATTTTTTTGTAGATAGACCTAGCCGTCCACTCGTCTTTCAGCAATTGGCTGAAATGATTCCTTTACTATAACTAAAATATATAATTTTAAAAAATTATTGGCATTTTAATATTAATTGTAATAATGCTATAAAATAGACATTTATTTAAAAAAAATTTTCCAGACATGTAAAACATGTGTATCTATCTCGAGTGTTTGTTTGCATATGTCTATGCGTTAGTGTGTTTATGTATCTCTCTGTATGCGAATTTTATTGTACGTGTATGATCAGTTCTGCTGACTGATATCATATTTCCTCAACACTACTCTAGTCACTCTCCTCACTCCGCCCTCCAGTCGATGAGTTAAGGTTGCCACTTTCCTTTATTTTCGCCGACGTTTAGTCGGCTTTATTTAATTTGCCCCTTTTCAATTCATGCATTCCACTAAAAAACCTTTTACTGTACGGAATAAATTATTTAAAATGGAAATTTGAAAACAATAAGCTGAAATAAAAATGTGTTCTTCCAAAAATAAGGCATACAAGTCATTAGAGATTTTTAAAAGATTATTTACAAAATTAAAGCAAGAAATATATTGCCTATTAAGTATGTCTCCAGATTGAAAGTGCTCAGATCTACGCAGTCCAACTAGCCACGCTAATTTTCTTTCTTTCTTTTTTTTTTACTTACTTTCTTTCTTTGTTTTTTTTCTTTCTTTTTTCTTTCTTCCTTATTATGAACAATATCAACAAAATATTTTGAGGTGTGGAGATAAATCAATTAATTTTGAATCCAGCTGAAGTCAAAAATGAAAACGACGCCCTAGGAAAAAATGTTGCTTTGAAATAGTTATACTTGAATGTTTATTCGCTTTTGAAGACCTAATTTTAAGGGATTCTCATCATACACGAGATACAAAATTAGCGTATGTACTGCTGGCATTGGCTGTGCCGTTGATCAAACTATATATCCATTTACTGTAGTCAAATTAGCTTCAAATTTTGGTCATCAAAAGTAGCGTGATATGCGAGTATGTTCGTTATAAAATGATGTGTTTTTTTATCCCGTGATTCAGGCAAGAAGTTAATCAAACGGAACGAGTATTTATTGGGGAAAAAATCAGAAATAGCTGCGAAAACGTTGTGAATAGTTATCAATACCATTAGATAACATGAAGAGTCGTAAGCACCAATGTGGCCAGTACCGTTTTTGAGATGGCTGTTTACATGAGACAACTTTGAAAGAAACGAGGTAACGTAAATGTCAGTGAGTAACATTTTTGTTATGGTCAAATTCAAATTCTCGGCATTCTTCGAGAGCACCACATATGGTTAATGTAGTTAAATTAATCTGTGTTTGTATTGTCATGACTGACCCACTCCAATCCTTAGCTTCGTCTGACTCCATCAGCCGGATTTTCCAAACACTTGTGTACTTACTTAGTGAAGTTATTCGAAACATCTAACTGAATGCTTTTTATTCCAAGAAAAGAAAAATGTATATATAATTTTTTTTTTTAAACAAATCTCTTTTGTAAAACTATAAATTCCTTGTAGATTTAACGCAAATTGCGTTTTGGTTAAAACTTTGAATTAACCCAATCGCCATTTAAAGTGATGTGTCTTCTTAAGGCGATGTCGGTTGGCTAACTCCTAAGTAGTTTGTCTTGATACGAACGAAAAACATGTAGTAGCGAAAAAAAAAAAAAAAAAAACGGAATGGTGTCGGGTTTTCAAACAAAAATAATCGTTATTTTCTTTCTTATATTCCAGTTGGTAAGAAATTCTTACTGGAATTTTTCCTGCATCTCCATTTATCAGCTAAACTTTTGTGCTTACAAAAGTGGGAACTTGAGGAATTGACAACAGTCATGATTTCCTGCTGACACTGAAAGACAAAATCGAAGGGTTTAAATTTATAACTCTTTGGAGACTACATAAATCACTGACTTTTTTCTCATTTTCGTTTCTGAATCGTGATTCGCCATGTCATCATAAATTCGACGAACTGTTTCTTTGTCACCTCTCCACACTGTTTTGACATAATTCTCTTTTACCAAGACTTAACAAGACTGGACACATTTCTTACCTCATCTGGACATTCATCCCACGCTCAATAAGAAATCCCAAATTAAGGGAGTGTCTTCTGAAATCTCCCGTTTCCTGCATAGACCAAGTTTAAAATTACTTATCAAAATTTGTTAAATCATCATTTGGAACAATGAGGCATCTCTTCCTTCGGTGAAGAAAAAACAAAAGATCTTCCGATTTTTTTAGATATTCTTAACTTTTTTGCAACAAAATTTCGGATATCTGTCCGGAAGAAATATAGAATCAATCACTTTCTAAAAGTGTTTCCCTTGCCTTGTGTTTTCGGACAGCCATATTTTGGAATCCCCCCCCCGCAACATACACACACACGTATTATGAAAATTGCATTATGGGACATATTTTTTCAGAAAACTATCAATTACGCATCTTATTGGCCAATTTTTAAGTTTATCAAAATCTTACATACCAATTTTAGGTTTTGGTTTTATCCGAAAAAAAGTACCAAAAAAATACCTTTCAGATTTTCCATCTACTTATTTTAACTTACTTGTAAAATACAAATTATATTATTTGGCTGTTCCAAACTTTTATAATTCTAATTCTATTGCGGTCGACTATTGATTGTAGATTTTAAGTACTTGTAAAATCCGCTTTGATCAAACTGCCATATTATATAATTGATTGATTGGTTAAATGACCGCAGTTGGGGTCATAGTCATTGATCCTTGTAGCTGCATAATATATACTTCACTAGTCCTTCATATGGTTTTGAATTCAGAGTTGTCCTTTAATCAACTAGGTCGCCATCCTAGTCTATGCTACTATTTAATCCATAACTGGGGATGGAAAAAAGATGGATTCATAAATTTGTTCGTCCTGAGTTAGTATCCATTACACCACCGTCACCTCCTTATAATATAATTAAATATATCCTATTATATATAATTAAATGCATATTGATATGTCCAAAACAACTGAACAATAAAGTGTAATGTCTGCGTGTGTATAAAAAGGAACAATTATGGTGGATATTTTAAAATTCCTTTGTTTAATACATTTCGCCTTAGTATAAACATGACGTCGTGCACGATGATTCCCTGCTGGCCGCTGAGGTCAAGAACTCTATCCAGAATGGGCTGGGCCCTATCTTTATTACCACCTCCGGAAGCGGATATCCTCTTAGCGAGAACGAGACGCGTCCATTCATCTAACCTCCTTAATTATTGTTCAAACTAACTGAAATGTTTCTGTAATCATTTGTGTATGTGCGTTTGTTTGTGTGTATGTGCGTATGTTGGTGTTTGTGTGTGTGTTTGTGTGTATGTTTGTGTGCATGTTTGTGTGTGTGTGCATATGTTTGTGTAAATGTGCGTATGTTTGTGTTTATGTGTGTATGTTTGTGTGTATGTATGTTTGTTTCCTTTCAGTAAACGATTTTATTCGCTCGGTTCTGCATTATTTTAAGAATTACAAAGAATGGAGTCAAAACGACGGTTCGAAAAATAAATCGGCAACTTACTGACGTGCGAAATACGATTTTATTACAAGTTTCAACAATAAATTATCAAACTGATAGTCATTATAGATCATTTGGGCTTCATATCTTTGTATACGAGGGTCATTATTGATTTGTATTTCTATCATCCAATGATCATTCCAAATGTCTAGATCAGGGCCGGATTATTCTTTCAGCTAGTATAGGCTCCAGCCTAAGGCCCAGGACTGAATTATTCTTTCAGCTAGTATAAGCTCCAGCCTAAGGATTATCCTTTAAGCTAGTATAGGCTCCAGCATAAGGCCCCGGACAGGATTATCATTTAGGCTAGTATAGGCCTCAGGATTATCCTTTAGGCTAATATAGGCTCTAGCCCAAGGATTAATCATCAGTCTATTATAGGCTCCAGCCTAAGACCCAGGACTGAATTACCCTTTAGTCCAGTATAGGCTCCAGCTTAAGGATTATCCTTTAAGCTAGTATAAGATCCAGCCTAAGGCCAGGACGGGATTATCCTTAGGCTAGTATAGTCTCTAGTCTAAGGATTATCCTTTAAGCTAGCATAGGCTCCAGCCTAAGGCCCAGGACTGAATTATTCTTTCAGCTAGTATAAGCTCCAGCCTAAGGATTATCCTTTAAGCTAGTATAGGCCCAGCATAAGGCCCCGGACATGATTATCATTTAGGCTAGTATAGGCTCCAGCCTCAGGATTATCCTTTAGGCTAATATTGGCTCTAGCCCAAGGATTAATCATCAGTCTATTATAGGCTCCAGCCTAAGACCCAGGACTGAATTACCCTTTAGTCCAGTATAGGCTCCAGCTTAAGGATTATCCTTTAAGCTAGTATAAGATCCAGCCTAAGGCCAGGACGGGATTATCCTTAGGCTAGTATAGTCTCTAGTCTAAGGATTATCCTTTAAGCTAGTATAGGCTCCAGCGTAAGGCTCAGGACAGGATTATCCTTTAGTCTAGTATAGGCTTCAGCCTAAGGATCATCTTTTACGCTAGTATAGACTCTAGCCTAATGACTATCCATTAGTCTAGTATAGGTTCCAGCCCAAGGCCCAGGACTGAAGTATCCTTTTGGCTAGTATAGGGTCCAGTTTAAGGATTATCCTTTAGGCTAGTATAGGTTACAGCCTAAGGATTATCCGTTAGTATATTATAGGCTCCAGCCTAAGGCCCAGTCCAGGATTATTCTTTTGGCTAGTATAGGTTCCAGCTTAAGTATTATCCTTTAGGCTAGTATAGGCTCCAGCCTAAGGATTATCCATTAGTCTAGTATACGCTCCATCCTAAGACTTAGGAGATGATTATCCTTTAGGCTAATATAGGCTCTAGAATAAGGATTATCCTTTAGGCTAGTATAGCCTGCAGTATAGTTTCCCGCCTAAGGATTAACCATTAGTCTATTATAGGCTCCAGCCTAAGGCCCAGGACTTGATTATCCTTTAGGCTAGTATAGGTTCCAGCCTAAGGATTATCCAATAGACTAGTATATCTGTGGGTGAAACACCAAGAAGCTATGAGTGAAGACATTCTTCATCATATGCAACTGGTTTATCGAGGACTAACCATAAAAATGAACCCGGAGATTGCAGATATTGCACTGTATGAAATAGAAGATAAGGTGTTAAATGTGAGACAGAAAGTACTGTCTCATTTCCGACTTCCGAAACCGGAGATTCTGATCCCTTAAATAGAAAAATCATAAGAGAGACTGGTTACAACCATGAGGAGCTGAGCCATCAAATACAGACACACCTCTTCTTATAAATGACCAGAGAGTCATTTAAAATGAGATTATGTTAAGGGTCAACTGGATCAAATTACTTTTTAGTTGCTCCTAGAAGTACTGGCAAAACGTTTCTAACAAATCTTCTTTTATCTTCAGCTAGTGTTCAAAGAACATTGGCTTTAGCTTTAGCATCATCTGGAATGATAGCTATTTTGTTTACTGATGGAAGAACTGCTCACTCGGCATTTAAACTGCCATTACACTTGGTCTGTAAAGACAACATAATGTGCAACATAAATAGAAATACAAATCTAGCCAAGGTACTTTACGTGACTTGCTTCATTATCTAGGATAAGTGCACTATGGCTAACAATGGTGTATTTGAGGCTTTCGGCAAAACACTGAAAATCAATTGACTGAAATTGACTGAAGATACCAAAAAGTTGAAACTAAGGTATCAGAATCGGGTGATCTCCTAACTTGTTATACATAAAACTCTACATGTTAAACTATTGTTTTTTATTCGTGTCTTGAACACGTCTTTAACTGTTTCCTGGTCTAATTCAACTCTGACCATTAACTTCTTTACATATATATATATATATATATATATATATATATATATATATATATATATATATATATATGATCGACTCTCCCGTCGAGATTCGACGTATGAGGGTCAAGCAGATCAGTTTATATATATATACATGTAGGTGTAATTATTTGTATACTATATGCGCGGTACTTATTAGAAAGCGCTTAGTATCAGAGATAGAGCTAACATATTGAATCAGATATATGTATATGTGTATATGTGTGTGTGTATGTATGTGTATGAGTGTATTTGTGTGGATATGTGGATATATGTGTATGTGTGTACATGGGTATATATATGTTTGTATACGCCTATGTGTATGTATATACGTGTATAAGTTATTGTGTATGTGTGTATTCGCATGTGCTTTGAACATAAAAATATAGGTCCTTGCTAGATTAGATAATCGTCATATTTATTCTTTATATGTTTATATTTGATTTGTAACCTGTAGTCGATATTATTTTTGTCAAATTTTCTCAATTACACAGCGGTTTACTATGTTTACATAGAAGATTTCTAAGCAACGATAAACACACGCATATAAGACGCTAGAAGCGAAAATCGGACAGCATCTCATGACGTCACAGATGACCACACGAGAGTGAATTGTAGAAGTGTGAATCGAAAGCCGTTGGTATAAACCAATGGCTTCTGTTACCAATTATAGGAATTATTATAGAAATTGGTTTATACAAACGGCTTTCGATTCATACTTCTACAATTCACTCCCGTGTGGTCATGTGTGACGTGATGAGATGCGGTGCGATTTTCGCTTCTAGCGTCTTATATGCGCGTGTTTATCGTTGTTTAGAAATCTTCTATGTAAACATTGACATACTATCATCCCTGTCGTGTCCGTATATTGCTTAATATGTTGTAATTGACATCTTTGATAATGGCTTATGTAAGCCGAAAGCTTAGATTGTATTAAAAAAATATGGATCACTATTGTGAATTTCTTTCTTCTTTCAACGATAATGTTATTAAACTTATCAGAAGTTACGAAAAAAATTTACATAAAATAAATAGACAACACTTGTCTATATTATTTAATGAAACGTGTATGAATGAAAAGATGCTGCCTAAATACACACAATTTATATTTATATATATATATATATATATATATATATATATATGTGTGTGTGTGTGTGTGTGTGTGTGTGTGTGTAAGTAAATATCGGCCAACTATGAGGCTGACCACCACTATAATATTGGTATTATTTATATTACTTGTTGCTAACGACCGGCGTCCCACCGGCGATACACGATTAGAAAGATTAGGCAAAATGTCCGCCTCAAAACGTGCTAGTTTGAAATGTAGCCGGAAAAATGAAAGAGAATAAATTGCGGCCGTTGATAAAAGGTGGAAATCAGGAAAGAGACGGAAAAAAGAAAAGGACAAAAAATTTCAAGTGGGATTATTGTGGGCCGTTGTGAAAGTTAATTTGATGTAAATTGGGTGTTGATTGCGATAACAGCCGGAAATGTCATAAAGAAACAATCGTTATAAGATGCAATTGATTAGAAAGCGGAAAAGTAAGCAGTTAAATGCTGAATGGTATGGCAATGATAGCCAAGTTGATAGCGTTAATGGAAGGGGTAGGCGTTGTTAATCTGCGAGAGGGTAGGACAAATGTTTGGAATGGTTTGAAAAGAGAATAGAGGAAAGAGAACAATTAGAAGAAATTAAATAACAAAGAAGAAAAAAGAAATGAAAAAAAAAACACTTACCATTTACAATACCAAAAGACGTTAATTAAATAGCGCTAAATGACGTTAATTATATAACGTCCCCTTTACTGAAATACGCGTCTTGACTTCATGTTATTTCCTTGCATTCTAGCTATCTAATCTTTGGGGAATCCTAATTCTTCTTGTATTATACATGTGTTATCTTTATCCTTTCATCTCAAGCAAGGTGATAAAGTCACTAAGACGTAAGTATTAGTGAGAGTGAAAGAAACTGAGATGAACGTTACTGAGGAGAAAGGACAATAAAAAGAACAGGATTCAAGGAGACAGAAGATGACGATTGGCGTTGCATTTAAATTTTTGAACATCGTAGTTGAGAGGAAATGAAGAAGGAGACCGAGAAAACGTTACTGAGGAGAAAGGAAAATAAAAAGAACAGGATTCAATGTGACTGAAGATGACGATTGACGTTGCCTTTAGATTTTTAACGCTCGTAGCTGACGGAAAAAGCTTGACGCTTCCACATGCGAGATGTGCGAGAGAAGAAACGATAACAAGTGAACATTAAGACAAGAAAAAGATAAAATTGAAAAATATCAAACAGAAATGTTTTTAATGCACAATTTCAGCATTTACAGATTATAAATCTGAATTTCTTAGATTGAGGAATTTTCATTATATATTATCAATTCTGTCTGGTACCTTGATTTTAATTTTTGAGCTCTCACATCTGCTAGGATGGCAATCAAATCCCTGATGCTGGCGCCTGCTCAGTCGCATTTATGTTTGTTCAACACTCACAAATACCACCAATGATTTATGCTGCAATAATACTGAACGGATCTTAGATTTTCTGGGAAAGAGCGCATCATTTCATGTGATTAATAATTTGGACAAAGCCAGTACGCTCAAACCCTCAGTCACGATGACTTGTGACTTCATGCTAACACAATTATAGACGGTCTACGAATGGTTTCCCTTTTTTTATAATCATATTCTTGTATTGTGCTTTTTCGATAACGCCTTGATTTTTAGTGGCTGTATCGCCTTGCTTGGGCTGAAATGATCAAAAGAAGAACAATAGAAATTTTCGTCTATACTTGCAAGGAATGCGCTGACAGGTGTTTTTTTGGGGAGCATTTTTCAAAGGGGCCGCACGCTGAGAATGCCTCCAAATGATAATGACATCATGGAGTCAACTTAGTGAGTTCCGAACTTGGCTCGCATGGTCAGAACCGATCGGCCACTCGACCATCATAATCAACAGGGATATTTTGGGACTTATGCACATGTATATTGATGGATAAATATGTTATGTAGGCTAATTTCCGTGGCGGCCACACGTGAAAGCGATTCATATGGCTTGAAATAAATGATTTTCATTGCTTCAGTTAGCTTTTTATTCTTCTAAAATAATGTTTTCATTTGCTTATCAACCTCAATCTGTCTATACAATGTTAGAGCCAGAAAATCCTCGAACATGAAATTCCCTTAGCTCTTTTTGACACGTTCAATTATTCACAATATCTTCTCCCTAAACTGCGTACATACACACACACACACACACACACACATATATATATATATATATATATATATATATATTTATTAAAGACATTTTTATGTTTAACGTTCTTTTTATAGATACAAGTATTTAAGTAAATGCTCTGTTTATAATAAACAGTATTAAATAACATTTACCGGCCTGAATGTCCGAGAAATTTTCATAGAAAATATTCGTCCTTTGACAGGATTCGAACCTGCATCCTATACGGAACCGCTATTTATCCCGGCGTGCCTAACCGATTCGGCCACAAAGGATCGTTCGGTTGGCAAGGTCGAATTTACTCCTTATAAACTTCAATCTTCCATGAATCTCGTACATTCATAACTGCTCATGGCGTATCAAATGTAAACAAATGACGTCATACATTAAGAAATGGACAAAGTCCGACAATTTATTTATTAAAGACATTTATTATAAACAGAGCATTTACTTAAATACTTGTATCTATAAAAAGAACGTTAAACATAAAAAATGTCTTTAATAAATAAATTGTCGGACTTTGTCCATTTCTTAATGTATATATATATATATATATATATATATATATATATATATATATATATATATATATATATATATATATATAAATGTTGGTACTCGTTTGGAAAAACCTCGGATAGTTCAACTTGCAGTAGAACAAATCGGTATTCGAGGAAAAATGGGGAATAAAAAAAAAGAAAGAGCCAAGAACATTAAAACAAGACGAAAACAATAATCAAGTGTTTAAGCACCAAGTCCAAAGAAAGAAAAAAAAAACGAGTAAAAAGACAACTACGTAAAGTGCTCAATACATTAAGTAGAGCAAAACCTAAGATAATCCTAGAGCAAGGCAAACCAACTAAGTTTCACCTAAACGGATATTCAGGGAAATGCCGGCCTATCCCTAAAGTTCCGTTTACGTGAAACCTAGGTAGGTTTGCCTGGCTCCTTAGGATTATCTTATATATATATATATATATATATATATATATATATATATATATATATATATATAATTTTTAACATTGTCGTTACTCTGAGATTCAGGGAATTACATCCACTCTCCAGGAGACTAACCCTCATGCCTCCTGAAGAGTGGGTGTAGTTCCGTGAAACTCAGAGTAAAAATAGTTATGAGATAAGTGAACACATTTAATTTAGCTTTTATTAATGCTCTATTTCTTGATATAGGGCATAATTATTACAAACTAATCACACTTTGTGAAGGGCCAAATACAGAGACCTGCTGCACTACGAGCCACTAGGCCCTCAAACGACCATCCGCTGGTTTTGAATTCAGAGTTTTCCTTCAGTTGCCATCCAAGGCTACAGAACCCAGTCTCTCCTGCTATTTACCCTTAGAGGGAGCTGGAGGGAGAAGAAGAGGATTCATACCTTTCCCAAGGGCATTAGCACGTAAGTGAATATAATGGATTCGACTGGAATTCGAACTCGGCTCTCCGATTCTTCAATCCGAACCGCTATCGATTACTCCACCGTATATATAATTATAAGTTATATAAACGCTCTCCTTATTTCTGTTCATATATAAAACGTGTGACGTAGCGTAAGGGAAACCGAATTCATTGCTATTAATTCCCCTGTGAAAAGTATGAATTCTACTTCCTTGCACTCTATCTCATCGCAAGTCGAGTTCCAGTTCAACGAATCACCCATGAGATTCGGGGAATCCAAGCTGAGTAATTGCCCTTAATTGCATTTCTCAAGGCAATGGCAATTAAATGGCAGTGCCCAACTCTTCTCCAAATAACATACTGCAAGTTATACTAGCTGAAGTACGCATCTTCGTCGAGTAGAGGAGAAGACTTGGAACGCATCTGATTGCAGTTATATTAGAACTATTTCATAATAATCCATTAACGATGAGCAGGTAAAATTCTGTCAGGGAAATTGTACAACACAGCTCGGATATATCGGCTTTGAAAGTAAAGTCTAAATTCAAGGTAAATAAAATGTAAGGTTTACAATATCCTTTTTTCTTATTATTATTCAACTTCGTCAATACAGCGACATCAGACTTTCCTTTTCAGGCACACACGCACACACACACACACACACACACACACACACACACACACACATATATATATATATATATATATATATATATATATATATAGTTGCATATTTGGGTAGCAAATTTTCTTTAAGCATATTTCATTAAAAATAACTATTTTTGTATTGTGCTAAACTTATTCGGGCACAAGAACACAACAAAAAAATTACTAACACAAGTTGGTCATCCATTTTTAACGCAGCATAAGGTGTATTTACAAATTAAATATTCACTAGTCTGACACAAGAACAATTTAAAATTCAATCGTTTATGTATATATATGTATCTGTATATATATATATATATATATATATATATATATATATATATATATATATATATATATATATATAATGTGTGACTTAGCTGATAGATGTCATATTCAGCAGCTCGACTCTAGAATTTCGCAGATGAAATTTTTGCAATTGTAATTGTTCAGTCCAGTCTTCAGGAATTTTTGGGAATTTACTGCCATTTTTTAAATTTTAATTTTTTTTCGTTACATATATATATATATATATATATATATATATATATATATATATATATATATATATATATATATGTCTGCGTTTGTGTGTATTTATTGATATGTCCCGGAAAGGGATATATTTGCTCGAAGTAGCAAAGTGGTTGATGACTACTATAACCGAGTAAGGCAACCTAGCAGGTAACGGTAATGGATTGGTTTTCGTCGTAGTGGTAGCCAATAGGCGTAGCCAATAGGCGTCCTCTCTGTACCTCCACATCAGCCTGTATTTATGGCTGACACCAGCTAATCATATTACTGTGAGGGTGAACATTACATCATTTATGTATTTATGTAAAGTCAAAGAGGGGATAGCAAGGAGAATGATAGATATATATGTCCACTGATATATATATATATATATATATATATATATATATATATATATATATATATATATATATATATATATGTGGCCTGAGCAATTCGTTATACGCAGACATATATATTTTTATATAATTTTTATTATCGCGAGAACGGCAATGGATATTGAAGCCAGCAGGTGACTTGCAATGCTTATTGCAGACGCGGCAAACGAAGTTGTTCTGTACAGGGCCTGGCCTGTTTTGTAAATTCTGTTCAGGGTTGATCTTTTTTTTATGCGACCGGAGCATTTTCTGCAGATTTTTCTGACACACGCCATACTTTAAGTTACTCACAACATCGTGCTGATTGTAAGTTGTCAAATCTCTAACAACATGACACTTGTTGTGGCTAATGAGTCCTGCATTGGAGAGACATATTCTGTCGCATAATAATAGCCAGCCATTCGTTTCCGAGAACACCCGTCTGACAGAGCGGTTAGCCACGCCTTATTGTAGAAGCCCGCTCGACCCACAGAGCTCAAATGTAGTTTATAATGCAACTTTGCTGAGTGGATCTTAGTTGCAGTTTTTCGGAGAGTGTGCATAATCTAGTGAGATCAATTTCTTGAACAAGACCATAACGCTCAGACATTCAGTGACGATAACTTGTGAATTAGTGCAAGTATATCAATTGATTCTGCCACAATATGAATTCCACTCGTGTTCGTTACATTTCTCACCTTTTGGGAATGTCTATCTCCTTCCCCCATGTTTGGGTTAAATAGTTGCACTGACTGAGTCTTAGTTGTCATCCAGTCTAGAAGGTTATTTTTTAAGGCAATTCACCCCAAGAAAGGCGGGAGTGACACTAGCACGCAAGGAGTTACAGAGGATTGAGAACAAGGGTAAAGAGGCGTCTTTAAAGAAAGGATACAGAGAAAGAACGGGGAACAAGTTCAGGGAGTCAGATGTTGATTGACATTACACTTAAATATTTAAAGATTATAGTCATCGGGGAAGCAAGTAAGGGGAATGGAGTTCCATAGACGGGAAGTGCAGGAGAAGAAGCTGTTTGAGTAGAAGAGACGGTTACATTTAACTATTTTGACAGTGAAAGGGTGGGATCGAGACGCCAATATAGCAGCACGTTTACATTTATGTAGTCCGGGAACCAGCGAAAGTAGCTCGTTGGAACTGTTGCCATGACAATATTTGTAGAAGAGACAGCACGCCTGTGTGATAGCGATTGTATACTAGATGCTAGGTCAGGACCTATCATCTTACATATTCATGTCTGGATTTTGTCAAGTATCTCTAGACGTACAGCGTGATCACCAGGGCATATATGACAGCAATATTCCATGCAAGGACGGATTTATAGATTTGAAGGATGAATTCAGACGAGAAAGATTAATTCAAAACTGTAACCATAGATTTAACTAGTCAGCAATGGTTACATTCGTCTAAAAAATCGGCAGCCATATGTCTATAGATATATAGGCAATTCAGTCGTTTTTTGATCCCATCAAGAAAATAGATTTTTCTCTTATGTCAAACTTGACAAATCATCATAATTATATCTTAAATTATTTTCAGTAATCTTATAAATCCCATCTTCGACTGAATGTTAAGTTTTAGCGAGAGACGGACAGATATGTTTTCGTGTCTGTTAAGATGAAGTGATTCACAAAGTAAATCAGTGAATCGATTGTTGTCTTTAATCTACGGAAGCACCGAAAGAAGACAAGATAAACACATTGTAAAAGTGAATTTCAACCATTTATTGTCATTTGAATCATTCACCTCTTATACTATGCTGTCTCTTATAAGTTTTCAAAGGACATTTATCGTCACCAATCAAGAAAAGTTCTTTTCGTCACTACTTGTTCATCGGAA
Organism: Acanthosepion lycidas; assembly: GCA_963932145.1. Classification (NCBI taxonomy): domain Eukaryota; kingdom Metazoa; phylum Mollusca; class Cephalopoda; order Sepiida; family Sepiidae; genus Acanthosepion; species Acanthosepion lycidas. Next base: position 9,081,106 of record OZ010588.1, read on the forward strand.
GTTGGAGCGGCACAATGCCTATGTGACCTGTATGTGTGGGTAGGGCTTGCCAATGATCGCGAAGAAGAGCCAGGAAACTGATTTTCAAAACAGGCATCGAAGCAAGGAGGCGTTCTCCACTTGAGAAGGTATCACAAAGCAATCCTCCTACTTGGATGTGGCTATATACCACATTCAGCTGATTTGAATGAATCACTCTCCCTTCTCTCTTTCTTCCTCTCTCTTTCTTCCTCTCTCTTTCTTCCTCTCTCTCTCTCACTATATATATATATATATATATATATATATATATATATATATATAGGCTGACCTAAAAAACGGGAATTTTTGAAGTGCGTATTGCCAGACATGAGCAATTGGCAACAC
>OZ010588.1:9086471-9098971 GCA_963932145.1 Acanthosepion lycidas
GATGAATACCGGACAATTGTTTCACAGACAAAGAAATAACTCTAGGCAACAGAGATGTAGTTTAGAGAAGGATGCTGAGAATACCATAGACAGAGCATAGAAAAAATGAGGAAGTTTTAGAGAAAATGGAAACGAAAAGGACCTTTTGTTTAGGATCAGAAAGAATTGAAATTTCTGAAACACATCATGAGGAAAGTAGGTTTAAAGAATTTGTCACTCACAAGTCAGACTGAAAACAAAAAAGGCAAAGGGAATCATCCAATACCTATGTAAATGTATGGCAGAACAGAAGCTTGGGTGGATAGTAAGGAAACAAATATTGGTTAGAGTTACAAAGTATGGGAAGTTGTGGAGGGCCATGATCACCTACTTAAGCTTGTGAAAATGGATGGCAGAACAGGAACTTGGAGGGTTATTAAGTAGAGAAACATTGCTTAGAGTAAGGAAGAATATGAAGTTGTGGAGGGCCATGATCAGCTACTTAAAAAGTTTGTGTAAATGGATGACAGAACAGAAATTTGTAGGAATAGTAAGGAAAGAAATATTGCTTAGAGCTACAAAGTACAGGAAGTTGTGGAGGGCCATGATCATCTAATTAAGCTTGCATAAATGAATGGCAGAATAAAAACTGGGACGCATAGTAAAGAAAGAAATACTGCTTAGAGCAAGGAAGTATAGGAAGTTGTGGAGGGCTATGATCAACATATTTAACGAACTTGTGTAAATGGATGGCTGAACAGGCACAGGCAGGGATAATAAAGAGAAATATTACTTAGAGCTATAAAGTAGAAGTTGTGGAGAGCTACGATCAACCTATATAAGGAACTTGTGTAATGGATGGCAGAACAGAGATTGAGAGGGATAGTAAGGAAACAAACATTACTTGTAGCTACGAAGGATAGGAAGTTGTGGAGAGCCATGATTATCCTAACTATCGAGCTTGTGCAAATGGATGGCAGAACAGTGATTGAGTGAGATACTAAGGAGACAAACATTACTTATAGCTACGAAGGATAGGGAGTTGTGGAGAGTCATAATCGCACACATCCTGATCTTCGAATTAAATTCTTATGCATATATCTTTTATACCAATTGCAATTACAGTGTAACCCGGATATAAGAGAGTTGTCGGGACCGGAGAAGAAGTCTCTTATATTCGGGTTTCTCTTATATGCGGATTTGGTCTATTTTGTTTAGGGAAGTATGGCTCTAATTTGGGACCAAAGAAAATCTCTCTTATATCCAGGTTTCTCTTATATCAGGGTATCTTATATCCGGGTTACACTGTATATATTTTCCTCAGTTGATAATGTCTGAAAGGTCTTTATACTAAAAATACAATCCTTATTGAGTGAAGATGGGAAAATACGAAGACGCTAAGCCGAGTAAAGACTACATACATAATGGCGGTTATGTTCTAAACCCTTCAATGGGGGTTAGAATCCCCGATGAGTATCGAAATCTTTATATACGATGTTTTATTCGCGACATCCATACCACTGATGAAGTGTAATTTATAAATTAGACATATGTTTTTAACAATATTAACTAATAATAAAATAAATTATTATTAATAATAAGTACAGACTACACCTTACGAAGGGCTTTATCTATGTAAAATGCGTGTGCGTGTGTGTGTGTGTGTGTGTGTGTGTGTTTTGAGTCTTGGAGTAATTTCCCGTCTACTTATTATCTTTCAGTTGCGTCTTTGTCCTTGGACAGTGTGCCCTCAGGGCCTTCTCAGTCAAAGGACAGAGAGGCAACTCAGGAAAATTATACTGAAGAGATGCCCAGCCCTGGGGAACAGCTGCCCTAGGCCGCGACCTCCCATTGCACAAGAGGGAGGGATCGGTGCTCGCACCGAGGCCAGCACAACCGATGGTTGCGGGGGCTGAGGGGAATTTTTGTTCCTGGCCCGGGCGTACGCGCTCGCTCCCCACCTAAAAATAGACCTTGTGTCACATTTCGTCCAAGTGGGAGGGACAGAGTAAATACCGTGTGTGTGTGGGGGGGGGGGGGGGTTAATTGGTTAGTGGAAAATGTCATGATGCCATTTCTGGCCTTATGTCTCTGGGCGGGACCCTAAAAGAAATGTATACACACCAGAAATCAAAGGAAATAATAATAATAATAATAATAATAATAATAATAATAATAATAATAATAATAATAAAAGAACAAATATAGGAATTTTGCTTTAATAAAAATTATGTGACAGAATATTCGTCCTTACCGTAGATCCAAGTAACTTCAGCATACAAAGATATTTAGCAGGTCATTTTTAAAGGGAACATCATCCTTAACATGCCATGTTCTCTTGGGACATGGGCGATGTTTGCTCTCCATAACTTCTTGTCTCTTGTAGCTCAAGACAACGCTTAACTCTTAACCATTCCTCCATGTCCCAGCACTTCCATTGGTTCACAGGAAAAAATGCTTAAGGACGAAGTGTATGGAGAATTTATCCATAGTATCCATTGCCTCGAACGTTTTCGGCTAATAATTTAGCCATTTTTAAGGGGCCTCAATTTTCGTCGAATAAAAATTGTAAGCATATTTTAGTTTCGTTTCCTATGTGTTGTTGGGTGAGAGGGTATTTTTTTGTAATATCAATTCATTCTTAATGTAGTTTTTTCTTAGTATCCGAACACAGCCAAGAAGCCTTGGCCTCATTCAAAAAGCTGTAATCGAGAATTTTACATACCAAAACACGCGCACACACATATTTACATATATATATATTTTTTATTTTTATTTTTCCAGTATTCTTACATTTTTCCGATTCATTGACTAATATAGTGTATTAAATTCAGTTCCCAGTACAAGATTGTGTTCCAGAGATAAATCAATTGCCTATATTGGACATACTCCCTGTCTATTCCTTGAGTAGATACTTCATATGTCATTTAGATCATAGTGCGATAAAAAGAAATCCTCTAGACACCTACGATTTACAATATCACTTGAGGAAAATTCTCGTCGACAATACAAAAGTCCTATATAAATCAAATTACCGAAGACATCTCGCTGTGAGAGAGTCCCTGTATATAAAATATCTCGCTCCTGCTATCAACCTCACCTTATTCAACAACGGTAACGGGGAGTTGAACGTTTTCTTAAAAACAATAGAAAGACGCTCACTTGAACTGTAGCCGTGCTCGGAATAAATGCTCCTACTAGTATTCAAAACAACAAAAAACACTTCTTATATATTCAAACAAGAAAAGAAATTAACAATACCCTAAAAACACCCCCAAATGGCTAAAGAAATGACTGGAAGCGCTTGGGGCAATGGAAAATATGGACAATATTTGCGCTCTCTTGCTCCCACCAAATGGAAAAATGTAAGAATGCGGAAAAAACTTAATGTAAATTAATTAAATTTTCCTTGTCTTTCATAGTTCAGTTTTTATTATAGGGAAACTTATTTAAAAATGGCTTTACATGAAAAAGAAATTTCTCTTGATTGTAAGCAACGAGTTATTTGCACAAGCAAAACAACGGTTACAACTTATCGTTACCAAACTAATGTTCCGTATCTGTCTATATTACACAGATGAGGTATTCATTCATTCAGGTCTACTGCAGACTTTAGGTTTATAATACCCAGAAATCCATACACAAATGTCCTCAAGGTAACGTGGCAAAGTAGATGAAGGCGTTAGTTAGATCCAGTGACAGAACCCAAAGAGTGTGAGTTCAATACCTGGTTAAGGCGGTGGAGAACTTGGAGAGGGGAATTAGCAGGAGATAACTGATAATTTAGCGAAGTATAACATTCCAAACACCTGAATTAGCGTACAACGGCCGAAACGCTGTATTAATATGGCGACAAAGATGACGACAATAGTCCGAATAATGTAAATAGTGTACATAATACCTCATCTCAGAAATATAGACATATATACGTTGAAATAAATATGGTGACAAAGATGAGGACAATAGTCCGAATAATGTAAATATTAATGGCGACAAAGATAAGGATAATAGTCTGAATAATGTAAATAGTACCAAAACGTAATAAATATGGCGAGAAAGATGATGACAATAGTCCGAATAATGTAAATAGTGTACATAATACCTCATCTCAGAAATATAGACAGATATTGAAGGGCCGAAACGTTGAAATAAATATGGTGACAAAGATGAGGACAATAGTCCGAATAATGTAAATATTAATGGCGACAAAGATGAGGATAATAGTCCGAATAATGTAAATAGTGCAAAAACGTAATAAATATGGCGAGAAAGATGAGGACAATAGTCCGAATAATGTACAAACTAATGTTGAGCTAAAATACTGTAGCCAAAATTGGAAGAAAATTGGTAAATTCGGACGTTTAGAAATGCGTCCAGGTCGATCATACAAACTGATAGCAAAGTCTATTCTTGATATCAAGAGATGAGCGGATGAAGAGCCAAGAAAATCGACTACGGATGTTGGCAATAAGTTAAATGAATGAAACAAAGTGTATGCCGTAGATGGTTCGATTATAAAAATCAAACGGGTACTGAAGATAATCTTACATGGCCGACGACCGCATCCGGAATTGCCAGTGAATTCGGGAGACAAACAAGAGCATATGTTTGATACAGGAGAATGAAGATAAGAAATCAATGTTTTGAGACAGTATATGTGGTCAGAGGAAGCAAGACCAATATATTTAAGTCGGATGTCATTCGATGAGATTACGGGAGTCATAGCAACGTATACAAGAATAAATGTTTGGTCGAAACAGCTTTAGCACTGGAAGTGATATGGTTTGGAGTTGTATTTGTTCGATTGGCGGTCATTGGCTGCATTTCACCGACAGAATCATGAAGCCTAAAAATTATATTAGGTTGGTGCAAAAATAATGACGTAATAATGTCGTTTTTTACATATTTTTTAACGTCAAAAAACGACATTATTACGTCAATATTTTTGCACCAACCTAATATTAAAATACTGGAAGAATATGTGTTGCTTTCACTCGGAAGTTTCAGCATGATGTTCATGAAAAATATTCAATTTAGAAGACGTTTTTTAAGAAGCACAATTTTAAAGTGCTCAGCCGGGCAAGTATGTCTCCGGATTTCAATCCATTTGAGAAATTGTGAAATGTACTTAAACGAAAAGAAGAAAAACGAAAACTATCCAATAAGACAAAAGTGAAACTCAATCGTTTAAATAATTTCAACTTTTATTTCCTTTGATTTATTGTGTAAACATTTCTTTCCAGGTCCCAACCAGAGACATAAGGTCAGATATAGTACCATGATATGTTACACTGAGCAATCAAAAAAAAAATGACTCATATTTTACATAGATAAAGGCCTTCGTAAGGTGTGGGCTGTACTTGTGAGAACATTTTTTTGTATTTCTTTAAGGCATGGGCTTCCAGGAATCCCTTCAATTAGTTTACTGGAATCTTTTTTAAGCAATCCGACGGCTCCAACTTTAACTGGAATTGTTGATAGTCTCATGTTCCACCTTTTTTGAGATTTCGATTATTATTATTATTATTATTATTATTATTATTATTATTATTATTATTATTATTATTATTATTTGTGTATGTTATGTTTCCTACTTTGTACCCTGTAGGGCCGGGTCCAAACTATGGTCTTTAGGTCCTATATGAGAATTGTCATTTAATTAATAGCACTTTTCTTAGTATATGGAATGTTCCTAGTAGGGTGATCTTCTGGGTCTTTTGTATGCTGATGTTATAATTATTATTATTATTATTACTTATACATATTCCACATTGTTTCAGTACTACCGTAATTCCCCATGTATAATACGTATATTTTCTTAAAAAAATTAGGGGTGCGTATTATGCACAGCTACAAAAAAACTTTTAAAAAAATGCCGTTTTATAGGTCGACTTCAGTAGCGAAATGACTACTCACCACAAACATACGACAATTTGACACTAACATTCGGCGATTGCGACCCCATAAGGCAAATGCAATCATATGTACCTAACAATACTTATAAATGTAAAATAAAATAAGAATTATCATAAAACTAAATTAGAATAATATTATTTTATGTTTAAAACAATTTTTTAAATAAGATTTGGAAACGCTAGCCGTAATGAAATTGGAGAGGTAATAATTTATAGGCTTTGATTGCCAGATAAGGGTGCGTATTATACGTGAGTAGAAGCATTTTCCCACACTTTCAGCACAAATTTTGGGATGCGTATTATGGATGAAGGCGTATTATATATGGAGAATTACGGTCATTTAGTAAGATGGGTCGTTTGTTAATCATAAGGGGTTCGGGTGTCATTACACTTTCAATGCATCTCATTTTAAAATAGAAAGTTAAAGTAAATTATATTTACTTTTAGCTTACGGTCACATCATGTTGAAACTATACTCTTTGTTTTTAAACATTTGTGCGAACCATAGCAAACACGAATCTCGAATCTTCACGCTCAAACTTTGAGTCGCAACATAACGCCCGTCTGTTGCGAATTCGGAACACGAACTTAAAACTAATGCTAATCGTACCGTGAGTGCGCGCTTACCACACGATAAAGACCTCACAAGCGAACTGCTTAGTGACAAAAGTCGTGTGTAATGCAGCCTTGATGTTAGAAAAAATTGCCTTTTTCTTTTTCGCTCGCCTGTTGATAGAGAATAAATGCACTGCTCGTCAGACTCATGTGAAGCACGTATTCTTTCTTTTTCTTCTCACACACTGACGGCGGGCCAATTCTATTCGCAAAGCACTGGCTAGGAAATGCACAATCAAACACCGGTAAAACACTGGAGTTTTCGATCGAATTTATCAGTCTTTAGACAGACACTGATATAGCTTGTTTTCAAAAGTTTCACGAGAACTACCGCAAACACGTTATGATCGAATCTTCGAACGTAACAAAACACATCTGAACATTTGCGACTTAAAGATTCGATCATAACAGTTTGTGGCTCGTGTTTGCTGTGGTTCACGCAAACTTTAAAGATAACAATCGAAACAGAAAAAAAATTCCGGTGCCTATGCGAATCTAATGAGATTTATGTACTCAAGACTACAAGTCGTAATAAAGAATAAAGGCGGTCACACTAAATATTGATTTTAAATAATTTCTTTCACAGAGCTGTAGTTATTTTGATGCATACGAGATCATTTTAAAAAGTAATGGAACTGGTGCCACAAATAATTTACTTCAATTCCAAACAGCATACCACATGGCTTCCCCTTCAAAGTAATCCGTCCTTCAAGTCTAATGCACTTCCTTCTCTGGCACATTTCTATGCACTGCTGGAAGATTTCTTCTTCGATGCCTACCGTTACGACCGTCTTGATAGCCTCTATGTCTTCAAAACGTGTTCCCTAGATGATCTCTTTCAGATTTGGAAAAGAATAAAATATCACATGATGTACGATCAGGTGAATACAGAGCTTATTCTACTATGACGATTTTCTTCTCGGCTAGGAATAGCCTGATTCTCAGGGCGTTGTGAGCAGATGCAATGGCCGTGGTAAAGCAGCCATGATTTGTCCTGCCCCCAACTCTCGTCTCTTCTTGTGCAGCTGCACGGGATAGCGTACACAAAGTTCATATAACATCAGGACAACCTTCAAAAGCTGGACGACACTTCGCAGATATCTCTCCCGAATAAGACCCCCCCCCCATAGAGGAGAACATGACGAAAGACTATGTGTACGCTATCCCGTGCAGCTGCGGAAGGAAATATAAAGGGGAGACAGACCGCCCCTTTAAGGTAAGGCTTCATGAACACCAGAAAGCTGTAACATGAGGGTAAGTGGAAAAATCAGGCGTGGCTGACCACATATGGACAAAAAGGTAGATCAACGCCCTTTGTGGAATCAGGTTGAGATCATAGACAAAGAACACCATTGGAATATTCATAAACTTAAGGAATTAGCACATATGCTAGGCTACAAAAATCTCCTGAGCCGACCAATCATAGAAATGATTACAATATGAGAACCAGTAATAAGGAGTGCCAGAGAAAAGTGATAATAACAAAAAGTTGCAATATGAGCTCTGGTAAAAATATGTATGATAACAGCAAAATTGCAAAATGAAAACTAGTAAAAAAAATGATTGCTGAAGACATTAGGTTTATAATACTCAGCAATTCATTCGCAGGTGTCCTCAAGGACACATGGCACAGTGGATAAAGGCGTTCGTTAGATCCAGTGACCTGGATCAATAACTGGTTAAGGCGGTGGAGAATGTGGAGAGTGGAATTAATAGGAGATAACTGATGACATCCATTAGACATGGCACGTGGAACTAGTCTACACCAGTGAGCGAAATAATGGGTTCAGTTCGACATGCCAACCACCTGAAGAAGGCCGGAGCGTACAACGGTCGAAACGTTGTAACAAATATGGCGACAAAGATGACGACAATAGTCCGAATAATGTAAATAGTGTACATAATACCTCATCTCAGAAATATAGACAGATACTGAAGATCCGGAACGTTTTAATAAATATGGCAACAAAGATGAGGACATAGTCCGAATAATGCAAATAGTGTACATAATACCTCATCTCAGAAATATAGACAGATACAGAAGAAAGTCTTATCAATGGAATTTTTTTATTAAGAACACTTGCGAAGGACATACCGTAAAAAAGATGTGTGGGGGGAGTAGCAATATAGCAAAGGATGATGCATGCAAGTAGGGACGCAGGTAGATATTTCTAGACAGATGATGAGGGTATATCGGGGGTGCAGTTATACGATTGCAACCATGTACACCCGGGCAACGCCGGCTACCTGGGTTAGTATATATATATATACATATATATATATATATATATATATATATATATATATATATATATATATATATATATATGTGTGTGTGTGTGTGTGTGTGAGAGAGAGAGAGTGTGTGTGTGTGAGTGAACTCTTTTGTTGATTTCGTCTAAGGCTTCGACAACCTCATTGAGTTTTTATATTTGCGTCGTGTGTGATATTTCGCGCTCTTGACCTGCATACAAGTCGACATATTGGGCAACTGCGAGAATCTCGGGACATGGCAACAGAAATATTTACCGACACTTTTTGTAGTTGTCTTTCTTCGCGTAGCAGCTGAATACAAACGATTTCAAAATTTCTGATCCAACTCTGGCACAAATATCTCTCGTTATGTCTATCCATAGCAACTCGTTCAATGTTAGTATGAGGCACATTGACAGTTGAGAGGTTACTCGTTAGCTTATCTCTATACCCGAGCCACGCGCACCTAGCACTCCTTTGTCCACTGTCAATCTGACTATACATGAGGACATTAGGTATTCTATCGTCACTCATCCTTGTAACATGACCAGCCCAACAAAATTGTGACTGCATCAGGTAAGTCTCAATTTCAACAATGTTGCATTTTGAGAGATCAGCTTTAGACTCCCTGTTGTCAAAAGTATAAGCACAAAGACATCTAGCGAACTGATATGGACCGATATGGGATCCACGATTCTGAGCCGTACATCATTGGTCAAAACGGCTGCTCTCTAAACCCGTAATATATATATATATATATATATATATATATATATATATATATATATATATATTAGCTTGGTGCAAAAATAATGATGTAATAGTGTCGTTTTTTGACGTATTTTTTAACGTCAAAAAACGACATCATTACGTCATTATTTTTGCACCAACCTAATATATATATATATTTAAATAAGTTTTACGTGGTACAGAATTTAATAATAGATAGGAAAAGACAATATTTAGAAGGCATTTTTTAAAAGCAAAAGCTAAAATAAAAACAACCGGTTTCGTCCGAGGACTTATCAAGTTTGTTTATTCTGGGAATTTAAAAGCGTGTAAATTAATTTTAATTAACGAATGGGGGAAAAAAAATTATGAATTTCAAGAGACTAGAGTCAATAATATTCAGACCCAGCAAGCATTCCCTCTGTTTACAAAGGGAATGCTCACGAGATCTGATATACAAGGACTCTAGAACCTTGAGGTGAAATGTGGAGTGGGACCGAGATAAAATTATAAATCGGTCACCACTCAAATTTTTCACACATTTCCTTCTATTTATTAAATGTTCAGCAATAGCAGAACCAGAACTGTTAGTCAGTTGGCTATTCCTGGAGGACGGATTCAAAATCCTGGGGGGTAAATGTTGTTTTATTCTCGAATCCAAACTATATATATATATATATATATATATATATATATATATATATATATATATATATATATATATATATATATATATATATAAGATAATATAAACCTAAGGAGCCAGGCAAACCTACCTAGGTTTCACCTAAACGGATCGTCAGGGTAATGCAGGTCCAGCATTACCCTGACGAACCGTTTAGGTGAAACCTAGGTAGGTTTGCCTGGCTCCTTAGGTTTATATTAGGTTTGCTCTGCTTCGTGTATTGAGCACTTTACGTAGTTACTTTTACTCGTTTTGGAGGTTTTTTTTCTTTGGACTCTGAGCTTGGATTCTGGTCGATTGTTTTCACCTCAATTACATGTTCTTGGTTCTTTCTTTTTTTATCCCTCATTTTTCCTTGGGTATTGGTTTGTTCTACTACAAGCCGAAATACCTAAAATGCCAAGCGAGTACCACCATTTATCATATCATATCATATATATACATATATATATATATATATATATATATATATATATATATATATATTAAGGTTTTATAGAAAAGCCGTTTTGACCACTCTTGGGCATTTAATTTATTTGTTTAAACGTTATTTTTAATGGATATACATGTCTGAGAAAATTCCCTGCTTTTATTATTTAGCATTACATCTGAATATTCGAGAAATCTTGTTTAGAAAAATATTCGCTCTCCGGCAGGATTCGATCCTGCGTCCCCTGGAAGAAAACGTTATTAGATCTGACCTCTCGGAAAGGTAAAACCTGATCAAACAAAGCCCGAATAGTGTTTTTGAACACGTATGTTTGCCAATTCTCGAAATATACATATCTGCTGTGAGTCGTATCCTAACGGAAATAAAGACATTTGTTTAGGAATAGATTGAATCTGACATATTTTTAATTCATTTGTTTTAAACGTTATTTTTAATTTATACTCATATTTCAGTAGATGATTTGTTTTTATTATTTAACTATATTTATTTATTTACATCTACCGTCCTGAAAATTCGAGAAATCTTGTTTATAAAAACCAGATTTTCTTGGGGGAAACTCATTAGATCAAACGTGATTTAATCTCCCGACGACGTAGAATATGTATTCAATAGATATCTGTCCGAAAAACTTCTCTTATCCAAAAGCAATATCCGACTTCATTTGATCAGGATACTTGGATTGAGGTTTCGAAGAGCCAAGTTCGGAGAACAGGGTTCGGAGAGCCGAGTTTGGAGAGTAGAGTCTGTGAGCCGAGTTTGGAGAGTCGACTTCGGAGAGTCGAGGTCGGAGAGCCAAATTCTGAGAGCCGATTTCGGTGAGCCGAGTTCGGAGAACAGAGTTCAGAAAGCCGACTTCGGAGAGCCGAGGTTGGTGATCAGAGTTCAGAAGAGCCGAGTAAGGAGAGCAGAGTTCAGGAAAGACGCGTTTGGATAGCAGAGTTCAGAGTGTCGAGTTCGGAGAGCAGAGTTCGGAGAGCCGAGTTCGGAGAGCAGAGTTCTGGGAGCCGAATTCTGGGAATAGCTTTCGGAGTGCCGAGTTAGGATAGCAGTGTTCTGAGAGCAGAGTTGAGAGAACAGATTTCAGAGAGCAGATTTCGGAGAGCCATGATCAGAGAGTAAACTTCGGAGAACAGGGTACGGATAGCCGATTTCGGTGAACAGTTTTCGGAGTGCCAAGTTTGGATAGCAGTGTTCTGGGAGCCGATTTCGAAGAGCCGAGTTAGGAGACCAGAGTTCGGAGAGTCGAGTTCGGAGAACAGGGTTCGGAGAGCAGAGTTCGGAGAGCAGAGTTCACAGAGCCGAGTTCGGAGAGGCAATTTCAGAAAGCAGATTTCAGAGAGCCGAGTTCGAAGAACAGATTTCGGAGAGCCTATATCGGAGAGTAGAGTTCGGAGAACAGGTTACGGAGAGCCGAGTTCGGGTAGCAGGGTTCGGGGTGCCGAGTTTGGATAGCAGTGTTCTGGGAACCCAGGTGGGAGAGCAGAATTAAGAGAGCCGAGTTCAGAGAGCCGAGTTCGGTGAGTAGAGTTCTGAGAACATGATATGGAGAGTCGAATTCGGAGAACAGGTTTCGGAGTACCAAGTTCGGGGTGCAGATTTTGCAGAGCCGAATTCGGAGAGCAGATTTTGGAGAACCGATATCGGAGAGTAGAGTTCGGAGAACAGGGTACGGAAAGCCGAGTTCGGATAGCAAGGTTCGGAATGCAGATTTTGGAGAGTCGAATTCGGAGAGCAGATTTCGGAGGGCCGTGCCCGGAGAGCCGAGTTCGGATTACCGAATTACATTCAAGTTCTTTACATTCATTTACGTGCTAATAGCCTTTTGAATGGTATGAATCCATCTTTTCTCACCCAGGCATAGGCAGTCTTGCGT
>OZ010588.1:9103971-9251471 GCA_963932145.1 Acanthosepion lycidas
GAAAGTTTATTAATTCGATACTTTTATTAATTTGTTAATAAATGAGGAAAATACTTTAAGCAATGAAATCCTTATTACTAAACTTGTATAAAATAAAAATCTTTATAGACAAGTTACTAAGTTGCTGTTCAAAAGTGAGTAGAATCAAACGATTTCAGTTTTGAGTTGGCAAGAAACAATAAAACAAAGATATTTTCATCAGAAACTGTATTCAATAAATGAAATTACATGTATGTAATCTTATTTCTTCAAACAGATTAAATCCTTTCTCAACTGATTGAATATTTTCATAATGCTAGTGTCAATAAGATGGTTATTTTTCAAGTCAGATTACAGTTCATAATGCCATTTAATCCGATACTTAAATGGTATAAAACTGTAGGATACCTTTGTCGCCAAATAATTATTACATTTAGTGCCAAATAGTTACTTTATTTATAAATAAAAATAAAAGATAAAGTCGATGGAAATGAAAGTTTATTAATTCAATTCTTAGAACTATTAAGTTGGTGCAAAAATAATGACGTAATAATGTCGTTTTTTGAAGTTAAAAAATACGTCAAAAAACGACATTATTACGTCATTATTTTTGCACCCACCTAATATTAACTTTGAAAAAAATTTAAATAATTTAATTTCTATTTAAGCATTTTTGGCATTTTATAGCATGAAACAGCCTGTCGCCTCTAAATGTTGACTTCAATGTTCACTTTTATATTATACACACGCTCTATTTCTTATATTAAACACTTTATCCCATAAATATAGCACACCTTAAGTGTATATTTCTTTATATATTCATACGTTTCATATAATAATATAGACAAGTGTTGTCTATTTATTTTATTCTATGTAAATTCTTTTCATAACGTCTGATAAGCTTAATAGCATTATCATTTTAAAAAATTAGAAATTGAGACCCTATACCAAAACATAGTTAAACTCTAGGATGAACAACTAATAGAAACAACACCAGAATTTAAAGACTTACTTAAGGCCGAGGCATTCAAGGATCGGCATAATAAAAACAGAAACTCATCAAAAATATTTTCTAAACAACTTAAAATTGCCGCACAAGAACTACGCAACCACCCTGACATTATTGTAAAAAAGCTGATAAGACCAACATTTTTGTCATCCTAAACAAATTGGATTACAACAAAAAACTTGGCCACATATTCCATGATCGCATAAAGTTTAAAAACATTAACAACAACCTGACCAACCAACTAAAATCAAAGCTTAATAAACTTATTAATGCAAATAATGCTGAACAGAACTCTTTAAAACTCCCTAAAATTGTTGGTGATTATAGACCTGGCTACATATATGGTACTATAAAAACACATAGACCTAACTATCCTCTCCGTCCTATCATATCGCAAATTCCAACTCCTGTATATCATCTAACAAAATACATTAACCAACTTATTACTCCCTACCTTCCTAGTAAATATAGTGAATATATATTAGAAGTAATCCAAATCCTAAAAAGTGAAAAACCCAACAATGAAATCATGGCTTCACTTGACGTTGAAAACTTATTTACCAATGTCCCTGTTAGTGAAACTATTGACATAATTATACGAAATATATACAGTAACTCATCTTTACCCCCACTTAAAATTAATCCTAATATATTACGAAAACTACTATTAGCTTGTACTACTGAAGTCCTTTTCTTCGATCATAATAATAATAATAATAATAATAATAATAATAATAATATATATATATATATATATATATATATATATATATATATATATATACAACGCGATGGTGTCTCCATGAGTTCAGTACTGGGTCCGACATTTAGCAATTTCATGTCGAACCTCGAAAATAAGATATTTACAGATTTTAAAAACCATCAATCTACCTAAGATACGTTGATGATATTCTTATGTTAGTTAAAAATACAGATGAAATACTTCAACTTCAAAAACGTTTCCAAAATAATTATGTCCTTAAATTCACATATGAACTGAATACTAATAATAAAATTCCCTTCTTTGACATATTGATAAACAAATAATAACAAATTTACTATTTCGCCATACAAAAAACCTACAAGCATAAATTGGTGTACACTTAACCACAAGAGCGAATGCCCACATGACTACAAAATAGCAATTATAAAGAATCTAATACATCGTGCAGAAATTAATTCATTCACAAAACAGATTTTTTTACAGTGAACTAAAGAATATAAAACAAACACTTATTAATAATAGCTTTCCAAACTATATAGTTGATGAACAAATAAGATGTTTTCTTAGAAATCTAAGCAAATAGTACATAATACTGCTTCTATTAATCCCAAACATATTAATCTCCTATATCGTAATCAAATGCATACTAATTATAAACAAGATGAAAATATACTAAAACATTTAGTAAATACTAATATATCAACAACAGATCCTAGCAAAAAAATCAAGTTAATCATATACTACACTAAATCTAGTATATCCAACTTAATTATTCGCAATGTTTCTTCTCCCCCGGTTATCGACTTGCAAAAAACCAACATATTTTACAAATTCAAGTGTCCTTTGGGAGAGTGTGACTCCAACGAATTAAATAATATTTATGCTGGTCACACCATGAACTCACTTTCACGACGCTTGACACTACATTTGAATAAAAACTCTACCATTTTTAGGCATTTAAAACAACATGCCTAGCCGCATACACAATTCGATAAAATCCTTGTTGAAAACACAATTATACTTAAACATGAAAACAATAAACAAAAACTAAAAATTCTTGAAGCTATATACATAAAACAGTTGAAACCTAACCTCAACAAAATAAACTATGAAATCTCCACAAATATCCTTAAATATCTATAATTGGGTAACAGAAGCCATTGGTTTATACCAACGGCTTCCCATACTTAATTCTTCTCGAATTCACTCTCGCGTGGTCATGTGTGACCTCATGATCCGCGGTGCGATTTTCGCTTCCAGCGTCTTATATGCACGTGTTTATCGTTGCTTGGAAATCATTCATGTAAACAGAAACAGACTATCATCACATTCTTCTCCTTGTATTGCTTAATATATTGTACAGTAATTGTCATCTTTGATAATGGCTTATGTAAGCCGAAAGCTTAGATTGGATTAAAAAAACTATATATCAATATTGTGATTTTCTTTCTTCGTTTAGTGATAATGCTATTAAGCTTATCAGACGTTATGAAAAGAATTTACATAAAATAAATAGACAACACTTGTCTATATTATTTAATTAAACATGTATGAATGAAAAAATTCTGCTTAAATGCACACAATTTTCTCTCTCTCTCTCTCTATCTCTCTCTCTCTCTCTCTCTATATATATATATATATATATATATATATATAAACTCAGATGCTATTTTTAGTGGATACACGTGTTTTA
The DNA here is from genome assembly GCA_963932145.1 of Acanthosepion lycidas. NCBI lineage: Eukaryota > Metazoa > Mollusca > Cephalopoda > Sepiida > Sepiidae > Acanthosepion > Acanthosepion lycidas. The sequence continues at coordinate 9,107,377 of OZ010588.1, forward strand.
AATAGATACGCCATTTTTTTTATTTTAAACATTGTTTTGGGGTTTTTTAAGCATTTCACCCCAAGCAAGTCGGGATGCCACTAGTACGGAAGGGGTTACAGAGTACGAGCGAGAGTAAAGAGGCGTGATGAAGGAAAGGATGAAGAGAAGGGCAGGGGAATAGGTCAGGGCATCTGGAGATGTCGATTGACATTACGTTTGAATAGTTGAAGATTATAGCTATCAGGGAAACAAGTAATAGTAAGGGAATTCCACAAACGGGAGGTGCGAGACATGAAGCTATTGGAGTAGAAGAGACGGCCACATTTAAACATTTCGACATTGAAAGGATGGGACCGTGATGCCAGTCTAGTAACAGGGCTAAATTCATGAAGTTTGGAAACCAGCGAAAGTAGCTCGTCGATGCAGTTACCGTTAAAGTATTTGTAAAAGAAAGGCAGAGGGAGGCGACGGCACGTCTGTGAGAGAGCGAAAGTAGACGAGATGCCAGACCAGAACCAGCCCCATTGCTTATCCGTCTCTGGATTGTGTTTGACGTCTATCGGCTTACGCACTTGATAAAACTTAATAAAGATTGTCTGTATTTTTGAGATGAGGTATTGTAATTATTTACATAATTTACATTGTTTGGGCTGTTGCCCTTATTTTTATTGCCATATTCACAACGTTTCGACCATTGTACGCTCCGGCCTCCTTCAACTGATTGGAATTTCTAACTTAACCCTTTATTCCGTCCACTGGGGTAGATTGTTCTAGTTCCACGTGACATGCTGCTTCCGAATGTCTCAGTTATCTCCCTTTAACAAAACTCGCCAAGTGTTTGTTTACCCCTGCAGTAGCCAGGTATTGAAGTCATAACCAGTGAAGTGTTGAACAAAAAACTGAAGATTTGAGTTAAAGGGAGATAACTGGGATGTTCGGAAGAGGCTAGGTACGTGGAATTAGGACAAACTACCATGGTAGACGAAATAAAGTCTTCTGTTCTAAATTGTAGTCACATGAAGAAGACCGGGGCGTGCAACGGCAGAAACGTCGTGAATATGGTAATAAAGATGAGGACAACACTCCGAACAATGTAAATAATTAATAAAGAAAATATGCTTTCCAGCAGAAATGGAACATGCGCCTCCATCCCCTTGGATGAAAAAAGCACATTTCAACCTGTCTTGCTTTATACCATGCAGTAACAGAGAGCGTCACAGTCCATGGTATTTTCCTTTTTAAGGAATTCACATTTCCACGTCGAATTATTCTCAAAAGCCCATATCCACTCAGCTTTGTCTATTTCAGCGTTTGTTTTACGGCATATCAACCTCAATGGGTTATTTCGCGCCGATAAAAAGTTTTATTGCTGGCAATATTTTTTTTCAAAAATTTATTTCTGGGAATATTTTTTCCTTCAAAAATTTATTTCTGGGAATATTTTTTCCTTCAAAAATTTATTTCTGGGAATATTTTTTTCTTCAAAAATCTATTTCTGAGAATATTTTCCTTCAAGATGGTATTTTTTTAAAAATGTAAAGTTGTTTGTATTTTTCCTTCAAAAATTATTGTTGGTATTTTTTTTTCTTTATAAAGTATTTCTGATATTAAAACATATTTTTTACACAATTTGGGGTGTTAACTGTTTGCCCACAGCTGGAACCCTAAAAGGTTCTACTACCCCAGGTCAGGGTGGACCTGAGAAAACCAGCAATTAAGAGGTGGTTCCATGCTTCTCAAAAACTCTTGATCAGAGGCCTTGCTGTCGAACCTAGTTTATCGTCTTACCCAGGAAGCGGACGTAGTTTATCGTCTTACCCAGGATTCGCGTCTATTTCAAGCACGGGTATCAACATAAAAATAACGTTTGAAATACTAAAAATGGCGGATTAAATTTTCTTTAAATTTCACACGTTTGACTAAAATGTTAGCTAGTACTTTTGTCAGATTTAAATGTATCGTGGCGTTGTCAAATACGCCTTATATATATATATATATATATATATATATATATATATATATATATATATATAATTATTTATTTAAAAATATGATTCCAACTCGCTACATAAGAGGTCTCATGTTTCAAAACAAGAGCCGAAAACTTCAAAATAATATTTGAATTAACTTGAGTTAAAGTAGGCTCTGTTCCATCTTCAAGCGAAATTTTTTGGGAATGACTTATTTCTGAAATTTACGAGTTTTAATAGTATGGTCAGAATTGAAATCAAAAATTTCCATGGTAACATCAAGGGCGGATTGTTTAGAATCAGCAGGGGTGGGGTGTTAATAATTTGTAGCAGTATAGAGTTACTTTCATAGATGCCGGGTCACGGTAAGGTGGGGGTGGCTAAATTTACGACGGAGGAAGTTTTCGCATGCAAAATTTTTTATTTCAATTCTGACCATACTTTAATAGCATGGTCAGAATTGAAATAAAAAATAAATAAATTTCAGAAATAAATCATATTTTTAAATAAATAATTATATATATATATATATATATATATATATATATATATATATATATATATATATATATATATATATATATATATATATATATATATATATATATATATATATATATATATATATATATATATATATATATATATATATATATATATATTGAGGACTTCTGTTCTGTGTATGAATTTCTGGGTATTAAAGACCTAATGTCTTCAGGACACATGGCACAGTGGATAAAGGCGTTGGTTAGATCCAGTGACAGGACCAAAATTGTTCTGAGTTCAATACCTGGTTAAGGCAGTAGAGAACTTGGACACGGGAATTAACAGGCGATAACTGATAACTAACATCCATTAACCATGGCACGTGGAACTAGAACAGTCTACCCCAGCGAGCGAAATAAAGGGTTCAGTTCGACATTCTAACCACCTAAAGAGGACCGGAGCGTATAATGTCGAAACGTTGTAATAAATATGGCGGCAAAAATGAGGACAATAGTCCGAATGATGTAAATAGTGTACATGATACTTCATATCAGAAACATAGACAGATAAAAATGTACATTGAGGTCAACAACGAGCTGAAACGGTTTGTTACATCCCATATATATATGTGTGTGTGTGTGCGTGTGTGCTTAATCAGTATAAATATTATGGGCTAGTCACATGAGTAAAACAATTTTGCAAGTAAAAATGTGCCTAATTTAAATAAATATGGTTTGAATAACTACTATATTTTTGTTATCGTATTATCGATCATTTTTCAGACAGCCTGAAGATCCAATAACAGCGAAACTATAGTAGCTTGTCTATCAGTTTAAATTGCTGTCATTTCCTTTTATTTTATTTGCTGTCATACACACCCTCACACACATATAATGTAATCAATTACGAAAATGAAATACAATTTAATCAAACACGTTTTAACGTCGATTTTTTATATAGTGCCGAATATCTTTCAGAGAGACCCGCAATCAGTGTAAAATTTATGTTTTAGGGGTCTGGCAAGTACACACGCAATTATGAGTTTCGGGTGCGAGTGTACGTAGCACGTTTTTTTATAAGATCCCAAAACTATAATATTTTCGCTTCATATATATATATATATATATATATATATATTAATCATTTCACCCCAAGCAAGAAATAAAGCCCCTAAAACGCAAGGGGGTTAATGAGTGTGAAAGAATATGAGAAAAAGAATGCATTGCATTTAAATCTTTAAAGATCAAAGTTGAGTGGGAAGTCAGAGGCCCGAAGGCGACATTTTCGCCTTGACAATTAAGAAGGCAAAATATACATTGAATGATATGAACGAAAATTTGTTGCACACGTTATTTTGGTCTCGCCATTGGAGATGGGCAAATTAAGATCGCGCTAAAATGTTAGTGGAAAATAAAACATGTTATTTGAACATTCTTTTCACAAGCATCACCGTTCTCTCAGTCGGAGTTAGTCATGCTTCTTTTGAATTTTTAGATCGGCGCCTAAATGAGAAAAGAACACATTTGGCGTTGGGTGATGGTGGAGGAGCACTTCTTTTTCTGTTATGATGCATTTTCGAAATGATTTCTGATCTCATTCTATGTTCGCAACGATCATTCAAAGTGAACGCGATTGTTACAAATAATCTTTCGCATATATATATATATATATATATATATATATATATATATATATGCACATTTCATTGAATACGACAGACAAGGTGCATTTTATTTAGGTTTTTATACAATTTCTCATGCAATCTAATACTTTTTTATTTTCGGATGATAAATTATATAAAAACTGTCCGAATGTTCTTTTTATCCGAGCGCTTTCGGCTATACATTTATCCATTTTCAAGGATTAAATATTTTAGCTATTAAAATAAGAAATAGTTTGTTGTATGTACGTTTTGTGAAATGTTTTCATTTTTCAAAACACTGTCAAGATATTGTGTCCATGTTCATAGTTAATATTATTAAGTGTTGTTTTTTTTGTTTTATTAATAAGGCTTCCATTATTTTTAGCCTCTTTTTGCATGTAGATGATGCTATTATATTAGTGTTGTCAACAAGTATGTTACGAATAGTGTCTGGTAGGTCTCCATGAATATTTAAATGCGATCTAATTGAGCTATGGTCAGAAAGGTGTAGAGTGAGTCTGCGTGTCAAACATGTTGTAGTATGGCGTATATAATTATTTACGAATTTTGATTGATCAGGAATACAAATGTATAGCCGAAAGCGCTCGAATAAAAAGTACATTCGGACAGTTTTTATATAATTTATTATTTGACAAGAAAGAAATTATTAGATCGCATGAGAAATTGTATAAAAAACTAAATAAAAGCACCTTGTCTGTCGTTTTCAATGAAATGTGCATGAAAGAAGGATTGCTGCCTAAATACACAAATATATATGTTTCGAGCGTATATTTATTTAAAAAAATAATTGTTTCTATTTCTATTCTAAAAGTCAGTTCATTTTTAAAATACCCCTCTCTACATTATCGCTATATCCACGAAAATGTTCGAACGAACTACATTTTTTAGTTCCAACAAAGACCCGACAAACCAACCATATTGTATTGAACCAACTCTTTTACTTCGTATTCCAGTGGTGAGACCTAAGTTTCACTCGAGCACTTAATGACGATGGAAACGAAAATATAATGACAAAAATTACTGTTACCATTTTAGAAATAATCACTTCATGACCTTCTCTAACACCATTAATACTGCTTTTTATCATTGTCATTTTTTTTATTATTGTTGTTGTTGCTATTATTATTATTATTATTATTATCAGTATCATGGTTATCACAACTATTATCATAATTACCATTGTCATTATTGTCACATATTTTGTCATTATATATTTGTTTTCATCATCATTAGGGTCAAATTTACCGTTAACATATCAATAACTATTATTAACATATCAATTATAATATCAATTATTAGCATTATCAGTATAGTCACAATAATCAATAATACATAAGCAGTCAGCATTGAAAATAAAAAACATCATCAACACCATGTCCACAAACAGAACCCATTTAATCAAAGTGGTGATGAAAAGCCCAGGCCAATAGGAGTGCATGTACACGTCTACATGTGTGTGTGAGGAAGTGTAAGTTCGTCTGACGACGCAGGCGTCCGATCTGAAAAGTATACCCCCACCTTCCCTTTGTAGAATGAACATCACGACATATAGTAAGCGCTACGGAATCGGCACCGGAGTAGAATTACAGTTGCGTAAATATGTATTCTCGAACTTATAGATATGTATCTGTGCCTAATCTCGTATTGTTCATATGCGTGTGTTTGTGTGAACTATAATGCGTACACCTATATGTCTCTGTGTGTGAGAGTGTTACCCCAAACGGACAGACAAGAGATTTCCTCCCTCCCACCACCAAACATAATCAAACACAAGCATAAATAGATCCAATTTTTTAAAAATAAACCAGTTCGTTGATGATCGCAAAAACATGAAACCCAGGGTCACAAACTCATATTCATACAATTGAATATATTAGCTCTATCACCGATATTGAGCACTTTCCAATAAGTACTATGCATATATATATATATATATATATATATATATATATATATATATATATAAGATTTTCTTCACTCATACCCACTCAGTTTACAAACACAAGTACAAACACACGCACATATATACATACACACACATATATATTAATTCAAACGCTATTTTTAGTGGATTGATTTTTTTGAACTCCTTAACCTATTACAGGTTATTTAAAGCCAGAAAATATTTTTAGATTGTCAGAATATTTGGCGGGGGATAATAATGTTTTACCGACACAAGTCCTATTAATTAACCCATAGCTGGAGGAAAGTGGTCGATTTGTACCTTTCCAAAAGGTATTTGCACTTAAATGAATATAACGAATCCGATTGGAATTAGAACTCGGCTCTTCGATTTCAAATTTACAGACATTATCCATTAAACCAATCGCACATCCAACCTTACAGCAGGCGGTATTCTCAAGCGTAATTTTAGTGGATTACCGTATTTGAGTAGACGTTCCACTTTATTTAAAACAGTGTTTATTTCATCGACCAGCTTATGCTCCAGCTATTCAAGTGTAATGTCAATCGACATCTCCAGTTGCCTTGATCTATCCACTACCCTCATCCTTTCTTCTATCACTCCTATCTGTTCTTGCTCTAAATTTTCTGTAACCCCTTGCGTCCTAGTGGCTCCCGCCTTGCTTGGGGTGAAATGCTTAAAAAAAAAAATGTGCTCGAGAAAACTTGATAATGAAAATATACCCATCGGTAGGATTCGAACCTACCTTTTCCAAGAGGATTCACTGTTTAATCATGCAAATCTAGACACAGTAAGGTAACATACTGCGATACGAAATGAGGAATTTGAGAGCGGAGTTTGAATTCCATTTGAGTTGATTACAATCACTTACATGCTAATATCTTTCGGAAAGCTGTGAATCTTCTTCTCCACCCCACAAGCTATGGCTAAATAGCAGAAAATACTGCGTTCTGTAGCCTTCGATGGTAACCTGCCTAGGAGAAGGAGAACTCTGAATTCAAAACTTCATGTAGCCCCTGGCGTAGCAGGTACTATACAGATAAGGAAAGGGTCGTTCGCATTGATTCGATGATCCCGACTCATGGGTGACTCATTAACAGACTGGGTTCTATAGCCTTGGATAGCAACTGGTCTAGGAGAAGGAAAACTCTGAATTATAAACTTTATATAGACATGGCGAAATACTATACAGCTAAGGTAAGGATCGTTTGCATTGATTCGACGATCCCAACTATGATCGACTCCTTAGCATACTGGGTTCTATAGCCTTGGGTGGCAACCGGTCTAGGAGAAGGAAAACTCTGAATTCAAAACTTTACATAGACATGGCGAAATACTATACAGCTAAGGTAAGAATCGTTTGCATTGACTCGACGATCCCAACTACGATCGACTCCTTAGCATACTGGGTTCTATAGCCTTTGATGGCAACTGGTCTAGGAGAAGGAAAACTCTGAATTCAAAATCGTATGTAGTCCTGGCGTATAACGTACTATACATCTAAAGAAAGGATCGTTCGCATTGACTCGATGATCCCGACTATGGGTGACTCCTTAACAGACTGGGTTCTATAGCCTTGGATAGCAACCGGTGTAGGAGAAGGAAAACATTGAATTGAAAACTGTATGTAGACCCTGGCGTATAACGTACTATACAGACAAGGAAAGGATCGTTCGCATTGACTCGGTGATACCGACTACGGTCGAGAAATCTATCTGTGTGTGCGTGTGTGTGTGTGTGTGCGCGTGTGTGTTCGCGTGCGCGCGTCTGTGTGTGTTTGTGTGTGTTTGTCTATGCGCACGCGCTTGGTATTTTCCCGTGGGAAAGCCGCATATGAATGGTAGCGTTGAGTGATTGGCATTTGAGAAACAAGGGACCAAAGAGTGAGATGAAAAAAAAAAAAAGAAGTCCTAACGTGTCAACTCGTGAAAGAATTTACCCTGTCCGTCGTGACTGTTGACTGTGACGGTAAGGTCTAGAATAGAAGAGAATAAAGGTAATGAAAGGAGAAAAGCATGGGTTTGCAAAAGAGGGAGAGAGAAGAGAAATCGATGGGCAATACAAGGAGTAGGAGTGGTAGGCAAAATAGAGGGAGAAGTTTAAAGAGTGGTAGGTAGAGATATTTAAGAAAGTAGGATTCTGAACTAAAGGAAGGAAGACTCAAGATAAAAGTATGAAACGTTAAAGTGTATTTAAATAAGAGAAAAATAGGAAAAGATTCAAAACTGTTTGATAAAGATAACACGTAAGAAGAAGAATGATTAATTTGTTTTTTACGGTTTATCAACCCTTTTTAGATTATTTAAGGCGAAACATTCTATATGGTATGAACAATTTTTTATGCAATTGAATAAAGCATTAACATTGTCTAAGAATAACAATGACTTTTCCAGATACAAGTTCTACTATTTAACCCACATTTGGTAAGAAGAATAAATGCATTCATGCCTTTCTCAAGATCATTTGCATTAAAGTCTCATTTTTCTCATTTTTTTCTGAGTTTCTATTTAGGAAACTGAAAGGAAAAAAAATAATCGCCCGGTTCACACACCTTCTCGTCTTTTGAACAGGAATAGAGGTTTATCCCTTTCTTCCTGTTTAGGATTGAGTTTCCGGTCCCCTCTAAAGTCTTTTCCTTCTCTTCCAGTTCCATTGGCCTCCTTGCGTCATAGGGGCATTATCACCTAGTCTGCGGAGGTACTTCTAACTCTGTAACCCTCTACCTCGAGTGGCTCTTAGGCCTTGTACAGGGTGAATATAATTGTAAAACAAATCATCAGAAGAGTATCGATATATAAGAACTGAATCATGTTTTGAATGGTATGAATAATTCTTTTTGTGCAAGTGAATATTGCGTTAACGATTTTTTACAATAACAAAGATTTTTTCATATATACGTAATATTATTTAACCCATAGTTGAGGGGTAGATTGATTTATACATTTTCCAAGAGTAGTTGGGTGTAAGTGAATGTAACGAACCAGACTGGAATTCGAACTTGGTTCACTGACTTCTAATTCCGAGCCTCTATCGCCACCCGCACATCCTAAAGAAGAAGAAGAAGATGAGAATTAGAAGAAAAAGAGAAGAAGAGGAGCAAGAGAAGAAGAAAAAGAGGTGAAGAAGAAGAAGAAGAAGAAGAAGAAGAAGAAGAAGAAGAAGAATTCAATGACGATGAGAAGACAATAAAAAAATAAAACGAGAATTTTAATTCACATGAAGAGAAGAGGACATGAATCGAGATTAAAATGCTTACACAGAGGAATCCCTCGATTAGTGCAGCTAATATATATATTAAAAGATACGCACGAATCAAATATGAAATGATGAAATTTGTACTCAAATTTTTATCTATCCATTTATAACCGTTAATTTTTTTTTCACTCTACTATAATTACTTAGCGTAATACTCGACAAATAAAATATTAGGTTGGTGCAAAAATAATGACGTAATAATGTCGTTTTTCGACGTTAAAAAATACGTCAAAAAACGACATTATTACATCATTATTTTTGCACCAACCTAATAGTTACCCATTTTCCCTTTTTAAATTTTGGAACATTTTTAATTAATCGGTAACTATAAAAATTCAATTTTCAATTTGTTATACCGGAACACACCTATTCTATTGTTAATAGACTCTCCCACATATAATAAGTAGTAGTAGTAGTAGTAGCAGTCGCCAGGGAGCTCAGAGAGTTGGTCTGAGTTCAGTCTGAAGTCGGACGACCGGCTGAACGGTTGAACTCTCAGCCTTCGGGCGGGGAGGAACCCGAACGAGGCTACGCCGTAGGGCGGAGTCTCTTTCGGGGAGGTAAACTGACCCTGAACCCGTTTATACGGGTTCAAAGGGCATATTTTTGGCCGAGCCCACGGGCTCGGAGATCCCACGGGCTCGGAGATCCCACGGGCTCGGAGATCGCACGTTAAACCGGCCTTGTACCACATGATGCCCTCGTGGGGGGGGTGACTAAATACCGCTCAGTGAGTTGGTCTGAGTTCAGTCTGAAGCCGGACGACCAGCTGACTGGTTAAACTCTCTGACTTCGGGCGGAGAGGAACCCGAACGAGGCTACGCCGTAGGGCATAATCTCTTTCGGGGTGGTAAACCGACCCTGAACCCGTTTATACGGGTTCAAAGGGCATATTTTTTTCGGAGATCCCACGTTAAACCGGCCTTGTGCCTCATGATGCCCTCGTGAGGGGGGGCGACTAAATACTCTCAGTGAGTTGGTCAGTCAGTCGATTACGGACATTAAAGTATCAACCACCACAACTAGATTGCTGCGTCATTAACTATTATATCAAGTTCCTAACGTTTTGTACGTCGAATCTTTTTAGGATCGACTTAGTGAAATACAAGCCTCCACTGTGAAAACTACTCTATAACACAATTACTATGGTAAAACTTAAGAAGGTAATACTACCCTAATCGATATCTGTCAATATTTCTAAGATGAGGTATTATGTACACTATTTACATTATTCGGACTATTCTTCTCATCTTTGTCGCCATATTTATTACAACGTTTCGGTCGTTGTACGCTCCGGCCTTCTTCAGACGATTGTAATGTCGAACTTAACCCTTTATTCTTCAAAGACATATGACACAGTGGATAAAGGCGTTGGTTAAATCCAGTGACAGGACCCAAAGAGTGTGAGTTCAATACCCGGTTAAGGCAGTGGAGAACTTTCAGAAGGAAATTAACAGGAGATAACTGATAACTGACATGCATTAAACACGGCACGTGGAACTAGAACAGTCTACCCCAGTGAGCGAAATAAAGGGTTAAGTTCGACATTCCGTGAAGAAGGCCGGAACGTACAACGGTCGAAAGGTTTTATTAAATATGGCGACAAAGATGAGGATAATAGTCCGAATAATGTAAATATCGCTCTAATCGAGTATTATGTATGCACTAATCAAATTTTTGGTATATAAAAATTTTAGCTGATTAATCGAAAACGCATTAAACGAATGCGCATTAATCGAGGGATTACTGTATTTCCAGTTGCTTTGAAATGTTGGCGTTCGATCCCAAGTGAAACCTTTCATTTCAAATGCTGACATTTTTAGGTAAGAAGTACCTTACGTGATAGATTATTAATACAAGACAATATTTTGATTCCATCTAACAATATGGACTAGAAAATCGAGAAGAAGAAAAAAAAGGTATGCGAGGTTCAAGTCCAGAAAAGAATTTAGGTAAATGGAAAGAAACGAGGAAGCCTGACTTCTCAAAATTTGTCTAAATAATTCTTGAATGCGTTTGTTGGTCGGACTGATAATTCACCACTCAACATATTTAAAATTAATTGAATTTTTGGCATGTATAGAAAAGCCATCCTAGTTCAACTGATGTATTTAGGGTATGCACGTTTTCAAAAGACTTAGGCTGTGAGAACTTTTACCCACACGTAATATATACAGAAAGGTAGACAAAAAATCTGACCCGATAAATTAATTTTGATTCATTCACAAAACTTTTGTGATAAACAATGATTTACATGGGATGGCAGCAGACACTGTTTAATAAACACGATACAAGCTAAGTAAAGGTTTCTGTCAGATAAGATTTTTAATCCACTTTTTCACCATCGCGTTGCTTGGGCCTGAAATCTACAGGATGGTCCGAAAGTCTTGTCACCTCCTACCAGAAATGAATGAGAATATAAGAAGACAATATTTCGATTCCATCTTATAATATGGACAAGAAGATCGAGAAAAAAATTGATTGTGAAGCTTAAGTTCAGAAAAAAAAAACTCCAGGTGAATAGAAAGAAAGGAAGATTTGGAAAAAAGAAAGAAAAAGAAAATATCTAAAAAATTAAATGAAAAAAAAAAAAACGAAAGTAAATAAATGCAAAATATTGGAACAATCTCCTCTCTTTTATGTGCCGTGTCCCTTCAGGACGTACTCAATCATGGCTCTCCACCTCCTCCTGTCCTTTATAACTCACAATAGGTTTTGTCTTTATTTCTAACACCCTGTTTTTCCATACACTTGCTCAAGCCCATTATGCCACGCGTTGCTTTCCCCTGTCCCTCTTTCCGTCTGTCTGCCCTGTGAGTATCAGATTTTCCAAGCCCTCCTTTCTCATTACGTGTCCCTAAAACTTCAGCTGCCTCTTCCTGATGTTAAGTATAAGTTTCCTTTGGTTTGCATCATCTCCAAAACCTCATCGTTGCTCATATGTTCTGATCATGGTATCCTTAGTTCCTGTAGAACCCAGCTTCTGTTGACTCGAGTTTCTTTTTCATTCCTTGAAGAGATTGTCCAACATTCGCTACCGTAAAGATGTGAAAAAGAAAGAAAAAAGTACGAGAAGGGAAAAGAGAACAGAAATGGGAATCAAGAATGAGAAGAAAATAAAAGAGAGAAGTGAAAGAAACAAAGAAGCGAGGGAGAAGAAGAAAATAAAAGAGAGAAGTGAAAGAAACAAAGAAGTGGGGGAGAAGAAGAAAATAAAAGAGAGAAGTGAAAGAAACAAAGAAGGGGAGGAGAAGAAGAAAATAAAAGAGAGAAGTGAAAGAAACAAAGAAGTGGGGGAGAAGAAGAAAATAAAAGAGAGAAGTGAAAGAAACAAAGAAGGGGGGAGAAGAAGAAAATAAAAGAGAGAAGTGAAAGAAACAAAGAAGGGGAAGAAGAAGAAAATAAAAGAGAGAAGTGAAAGAAACAAAGAAGGGGGAGAAGAAGAAAATAAAAGAGAGAAGTGAAAGAAACAAAGAAGGGGGAGAAGAAGAAAATAAAAGAGAGAAGTGAAAGAAACAAAGAAGTGGCGGAAGAAGAAGAAAAGAAAAGAGAAAGACGCAAAAACATGTGACATATGATATTGAAGGCGCGGATTTATTTCACTTTTATAATATAACTGCGATTAAATCGATTCTCTTCGATTCACGCATCAATCAGGCAATGATTTTGGCCTCCTTTTCTCGACCAACTACAGAGGCACGAGATCCGTAGTATTTTTCTTTCTTTTTTGTTTTTTGGTGCCTGGTTGCTACGGAAGTGGTCAAGATCGATTGCCTTTATCACACGAAAGGATACCAATCGTCCTGTTATTTAACCATAGCAGGATTGGAAAGACGTAGATTGATATCTTTTCCGGGGCTAATAGTGCAAATTGAACGCAGGATATCTCAACCGAAGTTTGAAATCGCTTCGTCGATTCCATGTCCGTTCTGTTAATACTTAAGAGACTCTCATCTATATACAATGATACTTCTGGCTATTTTAGAAATAACTCTCTCTCTCTCTCTCTCTCTCTCTCTCTCTCTCTCTCTCTCTCTCTCTCTCTCTCTCTCTCTCTCTCTCTCTCTCTGTATATATAGGAGGCACCGTGGGGTAATGGATAGCGGCTTGGATTGAGGAATCGGAGAGCCGAGTTCGAATTCCAGTCGAATCCATTGCATTCACTTACGTGCTAATGGCCTTGTGAAATCCTCTTCTTCTCCCTCCACCTATGGGTAAATAGCAGGATAGACTGGATAGGATAGCAACTGAATTCAAAACCTGCATAGTGCACCAGGTCTCTGTATTCGGCCCTTCAAAAAGTGTGGATGGTCCAGCACGAAACCTTCACCACTATAATCAAATCTCGTGTGCTGTTGTCGGGCTGTCGGCTTCCTAGGAACTGATTTGCTTGACCCTAATACGTCGAATTCGACGGGAGGGTTGAATATATATATATAATTGAATATATATATATATATATATATATATATATATATATATATATATATATATATATATATATATATATATATATATATATATATATATACCGTGAAGTTAGAACGTTCGCTTTCTAATCATGAGAACTGGGTTCGAACCTCACCATGGTCCATTTAACATTATCGGTCTGTGTGAGGCGATCCCTTAGGAAAGTGCCTGAAGAAGCATACCACGGGTTGACTCAAGTCTTGTGAGTGACGTTGGGTCGATGGAACTCTTTGTGGAGCCATCGAAGGTTGTGCTAGCACGAAGTCACAAGCCATCGTGACCGAGATCTGAGAGCCTTGCTCAGACTGTTGCTAGATAATCCTCTCTCTCCCAGAAACTATAACCGATCAGCATATTTGCAGTATAAACCACATATGTGAGTTCTGTGGGTGTTGAACAAACACAAACGTGCCTGAGCAGACGTCTACAATGGAGATTAGCTAGCGGCCTTGAATACGATTGGAGCCATATCTCTGACATCCACGCTACCCGGGTTTTAATCGCTAGTTCTCCTCAGGCAGATTGAAAAAGCATTAGTATAGTGAACTCCACAATAACCTTATAGATCACCGGAAGCTGGATGGCACTGGTAGAAGGGGGAGGGTCAGAAAAAAATAAAAAATTCAAAATAAAATAATTTTAGGTGAAAACACTAATCCGGGCTCGTAAATGTTCAATAAATATTTGCGTGTGTGCTTGCACTTAAGTAATACTTCATTCCTTTCATTGAGCAAGACTTGCTTGTTTGGATAAGTTGCCGATGCCAGCTCCTCCTTCTGACTTACACGGGAACCTATATATATATATATATATATATATATATATATATATATATATATATATATATATATATATATAATGAAACGGATTAAATCGGAAAATCATTTAATATATTTTCTGTTTAAATGTTATTGTCGGACTTAGTCGATTTTATTATAAGTTGTCATTGTTTCTGTAAATATGCGTTTCGTGAGCTGAAAAATCGCCCAATATTGTGTTTATAAACAGTAATTTAAACTTTGCTAACCAGCCGCTTCTCTGTCGCTAAATGCTATAGCACGTTAGGTCAAATGATGGTTTCTGTATAGGAGTACATGTTCGATCCTGTCGGAAAAAAAAACATATTTTCTACGAAATTTCTCGAACATTCAAGTCGGTAAATGTATTAATACTATTTAATTAAAAATAGAAAATAACCTTAAATAAACTGTATCTATAAAAATAACATATAAGCGGAATATATATATATATATATATATATATATATATATATATATATATATATATATATATATATATATATATATTAGGTTGGTGGAAAAATAATGTCGGTTTTTGACGTATTTTTTAACGTCAAAAACCGACATTATTTTTGCACCAACCTAATATATATATATATATATAACTTTAAACGTTATTATATATATATATATATATATATATATATATATATATATATATATATATATCACTTTAAACGTTATTCTCAGTGGATACTCATTTTTGAGTAGACGCTCGGTTTACTTGAAACATTATTTTATTTCGTCTACCGGCCTGAATATTCGAAAAATCTCCATAAAGAAAAATGCATCCACCGACAGGATTCGAGCCTGCGTCTCCCTTTGCAGGAGAAAATATCATTAGACCTCACGTGCTTTACCTAATTCGGGCACGAAGAGCGTTGTGATTAGGCAAGGCTGTGTGATGCATTTGCGCAAATACCGTAATTTCTTGAAAATCCATAAATAACACGCACCCCAACAAATGATCCCAAAAATATATCTATCCCAATGTATAATACGCATCTATAAATTTTGTCCAAAAAAAAATAAATAAAAATAAATAAATAAATTAAATAATTACGAAGACATTTTTTCGACCTTGACATTAAAAATAAAATGGAAACTAAGCTGCTAAATTAATGTTTTTCTGCTGGTGGAAACAGTAAAAAGCAGAGTTGGAACTTATTGTAAAATAGATTCAGGAATCTTTGGATTCCGTCAGTGAAGATGTTATAATATAAAGAGAGGTTTCAAGAAGTGTTGTCTCATGACAGCCATGGATGGCTGTGAAGATGACATCCTTTGGTAAGTGAATGAAGAGGATGAAGATAATTTTGAACAGATCGAAAATAATATTGTGAATGATAATTTTTTTTAATGAAAATTTAGATATTAATTCTAAAATTGAAAGTGGTGATGATGATGAAAATTAAAATTTCAATAAATTGTTAACTTGATATCCTCTTTTCTTTGAAAATGGCTTTTTTATAGATTTTTTTTTTTTTTCGCTAAATGTAGTTACTGATAAACATAAATTTATTGACAAAAATGTTACAATTATTATTGTTGGATTTAAAATGAAAATTGAAATAATATATTTCTTATTTTAGAACAATAAGTACGTATTTATTAATATAAATCAATAACGAAAAAATTTTTTTGTTTAAACTTATTTATAATACCACCCCTATTATCACCTATTATTGACAGTAAAAAAAATTGCGTATTATTTTCGAGAAACTACGTTAAGTTAATGGCTCAGTTTCCTACCCGGAACGCAAACAAAGCAGTTTCTAAAAATTAAAAAAAAAAAAACTCTATAAATAATCCTTAGAAGGATGTAATGGAAATAATTGCTTGAAGTAAGGAAATAGAGTGTCGAATTCGGTTTTATTATAACCACTTACGTTCAAATTCTCTTGGAAAAGGTGTAAATTCCTTTATTCCCTCCCCAGCTATTGGCTAATAATAGGACAGACTGTTTTGGCAAAATATGACAACTCTGAATTTTATAACCTAAGAAGGATTGTTTTGAGACCTTGTGACATACGATGTCTCACCAGTTCTCTGAATTTCACCCACCTAAAAAAGAATGTAGGTTCTACACAAACCTTCACAACTAGAATCAAATCAGATGTGTGGTTAGTGTGAGGGTTCAGATCTAAGAACAGATTTGCTGTATCATCATCCGTCCAAAACGATGAGAGAGTCCAATATGATACTTTGGCAAATAGACATATTTGAGTAGACATGCCTGTTTTTTTAAAAAGAATAATTAATATCTACTGGCTTGGGTTTTTCAAGAGCCTTATCTACAAAACATCTTAACGAGAGATGTAGTTTCTTTCTTACAGATAAATGAACTTTGTTTCACCTTGAAGTGCTTCGTAGCTGAATCGGCGTAAAAGCACGCTGAGCTGTTCAATGGTTTTCCGTTGTAAGGAAACCTGCCTAAGAGAACAATTTAATTATTAAGTAATATGACTCCGAACCATTCTCAAGCGATTTATTATAATTAAATTTAAAATTTTAGTTTCTGTTTTGAAACATAGTAATGCCTGTGTAGCGATGGAACCATATTTTTAAAATAGAAAATAATTATAATATATATATATATATATATATATATATATATATATATATATATATATATATCGCGGCTTGACGATTGCGTCTAGCATCAAACAGCCCGTCGCCTCTGAATGTTGACTTCAATGTTCACTTTTATATTTATATTTACATACGCTCTATCTCTGATATTGAGCACTTTATCCCATAAATATACCACACCTTAAAACTATATTTCTTCATATGTGTGTATATATATATATATATATATATATATATATATATATATATATATATATATATATATATATATATATATATAAGGTGACAAATAAGAGTGTGCCAGAAAGCATTTATCTATACATAATTCACGTAGGCGCACATAAAGTTCGCTTTTCCCGAATGTATTTTTTTACGTCATCGTGTGTCGTTTGATTGCCAGGTACGTTTATGGAGCTGTAAACATGGTTTATTGCCAAGGTAAAAAATTATTTCCAGACGATTAAAATATCTATTCCATTTGAAGATTTCTCATTTTTACAGCAATATAAACACAGATCGTTTATATTATTATTATTATTATTATTATTATTATTATTATTTTGTATATTTGGCTGTTCGCATTTAGTGTCGGGTGGTAATCGTAGAATCTTTGGTGGCCAAAGCCACCTAAACACACCGAAATCTTCTGTTTCTCCGCAAACACTACTAACGTCATAGTCTTCAGATTGCCTTAGATTTCCAATTCATGTAATCCCAATTTCAATATTTTTAAACGATTCTGAGCCCTGCAATATTATGGACAAGACTTTCATATTACATCTATTTTCTCTCCAGCAAGGTCTTGGAATTTTTCTTTTTTTTTTTTTTCTTTCATTTTTGACTCTCCTTCATGTTTTTCTCAGGACTACAGACACAATCAAGTTGATAGTTTCTTTTTTTCTCTATTCCCTATTATCAGCTACCCTGCTTGAATCGGCGGGGAGGCGGAGGTCTTTCTGGAAGTGGGAATCGCATAGTGGGTGTTTACCCACTGCCCTACGAAGCAAGATGGGGAACAAGGCCGAGTAGGGTTGCTGTAATAGCTGACCCGTAGGCTCGGGCAAAAATTTCCTGTAGACCTCATCAAAACGGAGTCAGTTTCCCGAGACGAGACTCTGCCCTTTGACATAGCCTCGTCTGGGGGATACCCTCTGACATGTGCCAGAAAGTATTTTGCTAATTTTGCTTAAGAGGACAGTCTGTTGGTTGTGAGCTTGACATTGATCAATACAGTCTGAGCCAAATTCCTTTGCACGGTTCCATTTTCTCTCGTGTCTGTTTTCTATTCTTTGTTACATTCTTCATGATTTATCGTTTCATCTGCTTTCTTGTCAACATTATGTATCTTTTCTTGATGCACTTGTACTGTACCTGCAATGATGAGGGAATCGATTTCCCTTTTCAAATACCCTCTGCGTAGCCCTATCCAAAAATTTTCATTCGCTATATTTGAATACTCATGATTAATCAGTCGCAGTTTCCTTTTCTCATGTAATGTCTTTTCTCGTCTTTTGTTTATAGAGCTCTGTGTATGATTGTTAGTTGCTATGTCTTTTGGTTCCCATAATTTGAGTTCGTCTTTTGCCCAGCTTGGGAAGGGTTCTGAGTATCTTAAAACCGAAACCGCTGAATGTCTTCGACGAGCAACATTTCATTTTATTTCTTTTTAATTAGTCGCATGTTCTTTCTTTTTATTTCTACTAATTTTTCCTTTCTTTCTTTCTTTCTTTCTTTCTTTCTTTCTTTCGTTTTTTTTCCAGCAACTATTGCAGCAATACGGCTGGTCGTGGGTCAAAAAGTTTATCGATGTAACTATGGTGTACTAGAGCTGGATTTTGTCCAGGCTCTAGTTTGGCGTCTCTCCCCGCCCCCCCCCCCAAATCTCATATTTCATTCACCTTCGTCCTTGTCGCTTTTCTTTTGACTCCTCTCCACCCCATGCTCCTCCTCTCCCACCCCATCCTCTTCCCCAGTCTCTATCTATAATACCATCATCTCGATTCCCCTTCCTTTTCGCTTTGACGCTCCTAAACTTATATATATATATATATATATATTTTAAAGAGTTTTTTTTTACTTAATCCGTTTTCATCACAAGAAACTCTTTTCTCTTCGTCACTGTTATAAAATAGTTTCTATATCATTTTTGTGTTTGTGTGTTTGTTTTTTTTTGGGTTTTTTTTGGGGTTTTTTTTTTTTTTGTGTGTGTGTGTGTGTGTGTGTGTGTGTGTGTGTGTAGGCGTATCTCGTTATCTATTGGTTAAACCTGAGTTCGGTAAGTCCTGCCTGAAGCCACAATAATGATAGAAAAAGAAGCAAGTAACAATTTTTAGAATCGGTGAATGCAGACATTGAGCCGGTTTTCAGTTTTGATTACATATTTGATTGACTTTAGAAAATTTCTCGGAATATTCCATCATTTCCGGGAACTCTTTATTTAAAGGAGCCATATTCCGTTTTTTGATATTTTCAAATTTCTTCCAACTTTTTCAATCGGAAAAGTATCTTGATATAAAAGAGACAAAACATATTTTGAATGGTATGGATAATTATTTTGGTGCAAGTAATTATTACATTAAGAATATTGGAGAATAACAATGATTTTTCCAGATAAAAGTTCTACTGTTTAATCCACAGCTGCGCGAGGGAAAAGATGGATTTATTAAATCTTTCCCAAGGGCATTTCTGTGTAAGTCGATGTAGGGGAACCGACTAGCATTCGAACACGACACTCCAAACTCTTACAGAAGAAGAAGAAGAGGAGGAGGAGGAAAATAAGAAAAAGAAGATGAGGACTAGAAGAAGAGGAGAAGTGGGAGAAGAAGAGGAGGTGGAGAAGAAGAAGAAGAGGAGAGCAAGAAGAAGAGGAGGAGGAGAAAAAGACGAAGAGGAGAAGTAAAAGAAGATGAGGTGGAGGATAAAGAGAAGAAGAAGAAGAGGCGGAGGATAAAAAGAAAAAGAAGAAGCGGAGGAGGAAGGTGAGAAGAAGAAGAAGAAGAAGAAGAAGAAGAAGAAGAAGAAGAAGAAGATGGAGATGGAGAAGATGACGACGACGACAATGGTGATGAGAATGTAATAAAAAAAAATTAAAATGAGAATTGTAATTCACGGGAGAAGATGAGCTGAATCGAGTTCTAAACGGTTACCAATTTCCAGTTGCTTTGAAATGTTGGCGTTCGATCCCAAGTGAAACCTTTCATTTCGAATGCTATAATAAGAAGTACCTTGCGTGATAGATTATTAATACAAGGCAATATTTTGATTCCATCTAACAATATGGACTAGAAAATCGAGAAGAAATAAAAGGTATGCGAGGTTCAAGTCCAGAAAAGAATTTAGGTAAATGAAAAGAAACGAGAAAGCCTGACTTCTCAAAATTTGTCTAAATAATTCTTGAATGCGTTTGTTGGTCGGACTGATAATTCACCACTCAACATATTTAAAATTAATTGAATTTTTGGCATGTATAGAAAAGCCATCCTAGTTCAACTGATGTATTTAGGGTATGCACGTTTTCAAAAGACTTAGGCTGTGAGAACTTTTACCCACACGTAATATATACAGAAAGGTAGACAAAAAAATCTGACCCGATAAATTAATTTTGATTCATTCACAAAACTTTTGTGATAAACAATGATTTACATGGCATGGCAGCAGACACTGTTTAATAAACACGATACAAGCTAAGTAAAGGTTTCTGTCAGATAAGATTTTTAATCCATTTTCTCACCATCGCGTTGCTTGGGCCTGAAATCTACAGGGTGGTCCGAAATTTTTGTCACCACCTACCTGAAAGGAATGAGAACAGAATAACAAGACAATACAGTAAATAGAAAGCACATTTTCTAGATTCAGTTTATTCACGTTCATTGACGCTGTCTGTCACACATCGAGAAGGTCTGTATGAACAGCATCATTTTCGTCGGATTCCAAAGACACTCGAGCGGCACTATTCAACTGATCCGAAGTCAGTCCAGTCGAATTCGTTACATTCATTACATACAATTAACCTTGAAAAAAACATAAATCCATCTCTTCTCCCCCCCAGCTATAGGTTAAAAAGTAAGACTTGTATCTGGAAAAAAAATTGTTATCTCCCAAAAATAGTTACTTGAATATTACTCGCAAAAGAAGAACTATGCCTTCAATCAAAAATATGTTCTGGTTTTAATAACCCACTATATCATACTAAGGGTTGTTAAACCATAAAATCAAATCGATTAATCAATTCTTCACAGTCTGGTGAATGCTGAACGCGAAGCATGACCAGACATTGTATATAAACTCACATGTACAACAGCAGTTTCCAATCAATGGGTCACAAGAAATTTTGTTTAGTTTTATTTTTGCTTGCCTGTCCTGGGTTTGACGATAAACTACATCCGGCAGCAAGGCCTCTAATCGAGAGATTGGAGATTTGGAAGAGCGTAGAACCACCTCTTAATTGCTGTTATTTCCAGCTTCACAATGAGGGGGGGGGGCTCGCTACAATGGGCGTGGAACTAAGAAATAACTAATACTTGTGGAACTAAAAAATGTCGTTCTCCTGGACACTTTTCCTGAAAATAACGATAGTGTAGCGAAATGCTTGCAACCTTTCGTCTGTGGAAAAGGGGTTATAGGTTGGAAAATAATTTATCACCCACATAGCCGCGGAGACATAAAGAAAAAGAACGAAAATAATTCATCACCCTTTAAGGCCGCGGAGACATAAAGAAAAAGAACGAAAATAATTCATCACCCACAAGGCCGCGGAGACATAAAGAAAAAGAACTAAAATAATTCATCACCCACAAGGCCGCGGAGACATAAAGAAAAAGAACGAAAATAATTCATCACCCACAAGGCCGCGGAGACATAAAGAAAAAGAACGAAAATAATTCATCACCCACAAGGCCGCGGAGACATAAAGAAAAAAGAACGAACTCCCCACGGCGAAGCGAAATTATCCCTAAGCGACGAATAAGCCGTTTAACTCGAAATCTTTCCTTTTCATCATTTCAAATAATCTTGCTTTTTCTCTATTTTGTCCTGTTTTGTCATCTCATAAAATTCTGCAGATATAACTATTTTTAGAAAACACTTGGAAAAATTCTTTAGAAAATTGGAATTCGCAGACTTCTGGCTAACAGTCTTCAGAAAGTGGAATGAATGCAATTAAATGCCTTCTAACCTTTATAACATTTGATGTATTTGTAGCTGTATTCTTCATGATTTAGACATACAAGAATACATTTTCTGAAACTCCTTTTTCGACACTAAATCTGTTCACGTGTTAGAATCAGCCTCTGTTTTCTATAAAGCCAAAAAGTTTCTAACAGGCAGCGTTAAATTTCACATTCATTCGTTTGACTTAATTTACTTTGAAAAACGTTATACAATAAGAAGTTGACAGCGTAAAAACAATCTCTCCAAATTCTATTACAAAATCAATTTGCTATTAGGTTGTGGGTATCACTGCATTACAGATAGATAATAAAGATTCTTACTTTGTGCAAAAAATGACGCTTATTACTTAGTGTATAACAATACGAACAAGTCAAAGCAGATGTCAATTTGGTATATGTGAAAAATATATTTACTTATGTCGGAATTTTTAGATGAGGAATTATTATATCATAATATTATTATCATATAATTTTACGGATTTCGTCCAACATGCCCCTGTTAATTTTGAAAGCTGTGAGTTCAATCACTAGGTCTGGTAGTGCTGAAAAGTCACATACCTTGATTCGGTGAAAAAAAGATGAACAAGCAAGACAAAAGTGTATAAAGCATTCCATGGTTGTTTGCTGGAGAAGTGCTTCCAAGGTTGTTTGATGAGTATTTCCGAGGCAGTATGTCCGAGAAGTGCTCCCAAGGCTGTTTAATGAGTGTTTCCGAGGCTGTATGTCCGAGGAGTGCTCCCAAGGCTGTTTAATGAAGCTGCGTTTCTGAGGAGTTCTTCCAAGTTTGTTTGATGAGTATTTCCGAGGCCCTATGAATGGGGAGTGCTTCCAAAGATGAGCGTTTCTGAGGCTGTGTGTCTGAGTAGTGCTCCCAAGGCTGTTTAATGAGTGTTTCTGAGACTGTATGTCTGAGGAGTGCCTCCAAGGCTGTTTCATGAGTATTTCAGTGGCTGCGTTTCTGAGGAGTTCTTCCAGGGTTGTTTGATGAGTATTTCCGAGGCTGTATGTCTGGGGAGTGCTTCCAAGACTGTTTAATGAGTGTTTCCGAGGCTGTATCTGTAAGGAGTGCTTCCAAGGCTGTTTGATGAGTGTCTCCGAGACTGTATGTCTGAGTAGTGCTTCCAAGGCTGTTTGATGAATGTTTCTGAGGCTTTATGTCTGAGTAGTGCTTCTAAGGCTGTTTGAAGCTGTTGGTCTAATGTGTGGTTCGGTGCCTGTTTATCTGATGAGTGCTTCCAAGGCTGTTGGTCCAGGGAGTGCTTCCAAGGCTGTTGGTCCAGGCAGTGTTTCCCCTGTTATTTGTCTATGGGAAGCTTCCTAAGCTGTTGATCTAACAAAATCCCATATTGTTTTTCTCGTCTCTACTTTTGCTTCAAAAATCGGATTTTGACTTCAGAAAGAAATATTTACGCATAGCCAGTTGTATGTTGCATGCTCAAGAGTAAGAAATACCAAGGATTTAAAAAGGAGGAAAGAAAAGTTTCTTTAAAAATAATGTTTACAGTGAAGTCCTATAAAATTAAACTGAATTAAAGAAATTATTAAACCGCTAAGTAGGTTTTATTTGTCAAAATATTTTTCTAAAGAAATGAGCATATTCAAATTTCCTCGCTTGCTTTTCGAAATTGAACGAAAAGTAGAGTTTGTAAATCTCGACAAAAAAGTTAACGATAACTTCAACAATACTAAATACTGTGAGAATTTCTTCACGCATCAGCGTGTTGCAAAAAAAAATAAATAATAGTTTATAAAATTATCGGAGCCTTTTTTTCGTTATACGAGATAAAAACCTGTCTAAAACGCCCTACTTCGTCATAGAACACTAAGCAACTCTTGTCCAACTGAATAATAATACTATGAATTTCAATGAAAAAGTTTTTTTTTTCAAAACGTTGGAATCTCTTGTATGACCCTAATAATTAATCTCTCTTAAAATCTATTCAAAGTTGTGTCAATTAGCATTTCACTTTAAAATTTTATTTTTTAAATTCAGTTATTCAATTATTTTTATTTATTTACTTGAATTATGTTGTATTCATTATTTGTGATAATTTTTAAATTTTATTTTTTAATTAATTTTTAAATTTTATTTTTTTAATTAATTTTTAAATACTTACTTTTTAATTAATTTTTAAATAATTATTTTTAAATTTAATTTTTAAATAATGATATGATATAAAATACGTTTATGAATTCATTTGCCGACAGAATGGAAATCTCCAATAAGTATGGAGTCGGCTTTCACATTGACAAAGTCAAGGACAAGTCACAGATAGGCGGGGGCGTATTTAGACTTGTTAGCAATTGAAAGCTATTCATTTAGTCACTTAACACTTTATTGTTAATATGAATTCAGAATCACGATTTTCATACAACCGGATAATTATGTATTGAAGCTACTATCGCTTTTATATCTTGCATTTTCTCTCTTTAGCATTCAAAAACGATCTTCCTTTCAGAGGCAAGAAGAAGAAGAACACTGTGAATATTGGATTAATATCTTTATTGTGTGCATTTCTTTTTATTATTTAATGCATTGTCATGATTTGAACATTTGCCCAGACAAGACATTTATTAAATTTTCTTCTCTTCTTTTTACAAGGACGGCTAATGAAAATGTAATATCTTTATTCCACGAATTCGGGATAATATCATAATCTTTGTTGTTTTAGTCACTAGGCTTATTGGCATTTAAATTTTGATGCATTCATAAATTTTGATTAATTAATTAATTTAATAATTAATAATTTAATAATTAATTTTGATGCATTCATTAATTTTGATGAATTAATTAATTTAATAATTAATAATTTAATAATTAATTTTGATGCATTCATTAATTTTGATTAATTAATTAATTTAATAATTAATAATTTAATAATTAATTTTGATGCATTCATTAATTTTGATGAATTAATTAATTTAATAATTAATAATTTAATAATTATTTTTGATGCATTCATTAATTTTGATTAATTAATTAATTTAATAATTAATAATTTAATAATTAATTAATTAATTTTGATGCATTCATTAATTAAATCCCGTCCTAATTTGGTACCAACTTTCCGAATAGTATCTCTAAAACAGAAAATGGAAAAGTCCGATAGATTAGATTACTTTTGGCATTTGTTCCTATGTATGCAACGAATCCCAC
The DNA here is from genome assembly GCA_963932145.1 of Acanthosepion lycidas. NCBI lineage: Eukaryota > Metazoa > Mollusca > Cephalopoda > Sepiida > Sepiidae > Acanthosepion > Acanthosepion lycidas. The sequence goes on from OZ010588.1 coordinate 9,132,844, forward strand.
TTTGAATTCGGCCTTGTGCCATTCCTTTCTAGAAGATATATAAATTACATTTCGGTTTGTACTTCATTTGGTATTCGTCAGGAGAGTGTCACGTTCGATAATATTTCAGAGATAAACAGAATCTACTAAGCTTAGATTTGTGTATTACAAAGCAAAATAGGGACGGCTAATTGAGATCCGCTAAGTAGATTAACCGCAGCGGACACTTTTATTCCTCTACGGTTGAGAGGCCGTCAAATGTCACCTAGAACTAGACTGGTTTCGTTTCGTTTCGTTTCTTTTACGGCATATCAACCTCAGTGGGTCATTTAATGCTAACTTTATTGTTTTTTTCCTGGTAATATTTTTGTTTTGTCAAAAATCTATTTCCGTTAATATTGTTTTCCTCAAAAATGTATAGCGGGTAATATTATTTTTTCAAAAACGTATAGCGGGTAATATTATTTTTTCAAAACCTCCTGATCAGAGACCTTTTGCTGTTAGACGTAGTTTATCGTCTTGCTCAGGACGCTTATTTAGTTTAAAGTCATACCCAAGACGTTACTAGACTGGTACTAAAACGATTGTGAGATACAAATCTAAAAACAAATGTAGATATGAATAGGAACTTAGCTGAAATTAATAAAATCTAATCTCAAAATCATCCTCAAAATTATTTCAACTACAAATCAGTGTGATATCTCATGTCTATATTTCTGAGATGAGGTATTATGTACACTATTTACATTATTCAGACTATCGTCCTCATCTTTGTTGCCATATTTATTACAAAGTTTCGGCCCTTCAGTATCTGTCTATATTTCTGGGATGAGGTATTATGTACACTATTTACATTATTCGAACTATTGTCCTCATCTTTGTCGACATATTTATTACAACGTTTCGGCCCTTCAGTATCTGTCTATATTTCTGAGATTAGGTATTATGTATACTACTTACATTATTCCGACTATTGTCCTAATATTTGGCGCCATATTTATTACAACGTTTCGGCCTTTCAGTATCTGTCTATATTTCTGAGATGAGATATTATGTACACTATTTACATTATTCAGACTATTGTCCTCATCTTTGTCGCCATATTTATTACAACGTTTCGGCCCATCAGTACTGTCTATATTTCTGAGATGAAGTATTATGTACACTATTTACATTATTCGGACTATTGTCCTCATCTTTGTCGACATATTTATTACAACGTTTCGGCCCTTCAGTATCTGTCTATATTTCTGAGATTAGGTATTATGTATACTACTTACATTATTCCGACTATTGTCCTAATATTTGGCGCCATATTTATTACAACGTTTCGGCCTTTCAGTATCTGTCTATATTTCTGAGATGAGATATTATGTACACTATTTACATTATTCAGACTATTGTCCTCATCTTTGTCGCCATATTTATTACAACGTTTCGGCCCATCAGTATCTGTCTATATTTCTGAGATGAAGTATTATGTACACTATTTACATTATTCGGACTATTGTCCTCATCTTTGTCGCCATATTTATTACAACGTTTCGGCCCATCAGTATCTGTCTATATTTCTGAGATGAAGTATTATGTACACTATTTACATTATTCGGACTATTGTCCTCATCTTTGTCGCCATATTTATTACAACGTTTCGGCCCATCAGTATCTGTCTATATTTCTGAGATGAGGTATTATGTACACTATTTACATTATTCGGACTATTGTCCTCATCTTTGTTGCCATATTTATTACAACGTTTCGGCCGTTGTACGTCCCGGTCTTCTTCAGGTGGTTGGAATGTCGAACTGAACACTTCATTTCGCTCACTGTCTAATGAATGCCAGTTATCAGTTATCTCCTGTTAATTCACTTCTCCGAATTCTCCACTACCTTAACCAGGTATTGAACTCACAACTCGTTGGGTCCTGTCATTGCATCTAACCAACGCCTTTGTCCTTAAGGACACATGGTGCAGTGGATAAAATCCAATGACAGGACCCAACGAGTTGTGAGTTCAATATCTGGTTAAGGTAGTGGAGGACTTGGAGAGATGAATTAACAGGTGATAACTGATAATTGACATCTATTAGACATGAAAGGTGTAACTAGAACAGTCTACTCCAGTGAGCGAAATAAAGGGTTCAGTTCGACATTCCAACACCTGAAGAAGGTCGGAGCGTACAACAGCTGAAACGTTGTGATAAATCTGACAACAAAGATAAGGACAATAGTCCGAATAATGAAAATAGTGTGATATCGCATCTTCGACAAATTTGTAAATATTTCCCATCAGTCCCCTCCAAGCTTCTGTATTCTCTGTTAAATCACGACAGTGTTGCAGGTCTTCTTTCAAGATCTGCAAAATCTTTAACAAGAAATAATGGAACCATATTGATCTTACTTTAGCGGTCCTTGTTCAATGTCTATACTATGTTTGTTCGACGTATTCATTTAATTTTCTTCTTGCCATTTGACACCAAGCAAGGTGATAAAGCCACTTAAACGAAAGGGTTTACTGAAAGTTCGAGAAAACTCTGAGAAGAAGGGACATTAAAAAAGATCAAATTTCATCGCTATTTTTTAAGATTTATACATTCAGTCGAGATACATTCAAATTCCTTCCGAGTTGTGTCGAGTTGCAAACTTAATATTAGTTCTGAGACTTTCCATTGTCTATCACTTTTCTATCTGGTATTGGTAAGAAAACCATTTTCATAATATGTACCGTTTCCAAAGCTACTGACTTGTGCTGTCTAACCCTGATATTTCAAGACTTTCTTTGTTTTTGTTGAGGAAAACAGGCAGACATTAATGTTATAACCATCAACGTTCCATACCAAAATTTCCTGTTTTTCTTTTCTTAACTCATTAAATGTCGGGATAGTAAAGACTTTGTGACTGGAGTCATTTACAAAGTCTTAAATAAAATTTATATTTTTTTTAAGGTTTTATTGAAATTTCATTTAAGTTTCCACATGTCCTCCATCATTAGCAATACAAAGGGCAATACGATTTTGCAGTTCACGGAAAACATTTGCCAACTGATTTACAGTAATGCCTAAAATCATATTAGTTATTTTAGCTATACTTAAAACTAGGTAGATTAAGCTTTATAACATTTTTTACAGATTATTTACATCGCAAATACAAATAAAGTTATAAATTTTTTAAAGTGCACACGAACTTTATGGACACCCTGTATTTCCTTGAGTTCAAAACATTCATGCCCGAGTGTGCTGATCAGACACCGAGACAAGATCACCCGATTGGGAGAACTAAAAGAACCACGGGGAGAAGAGGAATCGCAAAGGTTGTTCGGGGACAAGCTGATAATAAAATATTCTTACCAAATTCCCATATAAAACGTCCAGGATTTCTTATCATTAATACAACTTTTTCGATTACAAGAAGAAATCATGGACGTTTTATATGCTATATATTGCTGGGACACTACCAATTCCAAGAGCTACTCAAAGTAGAGAGTTACTGAATAAAGTTGTTGAAAGACCGTACAAGAAGGATTAAGAGGTGCACATTATGAGGATATGTAGGATAGATAACGGTTAACCATAGACTTGACGAGATTAAGATTATAGTGATCAGGGAAATCCTGTCCAGCTTTTTATCCACAAAGTAAGAGTTCTGGGAAGAGGTTGATTGAAACTTCCTCTTTACCAAATGAATACGAGGAAATGAGGATTAGATGATGTGTTGTATGACGACTCCTAGCTGTGAAGGCCTGAACTGGTTGAACAAAGGAATGTAGTTCGTCTGAATATCTGCCGGATAAAAAGCGAGGGGCTTACAACGTTTCGTCTGAGGGAAAGATATTATGGGGGTGGAAATTGCTTATCACCCACAAGGGTGGGTAGATGCTTTTGAACTTTGGAAAATGAGTATTGAGCAGCTCCATCCCAGATATGACAGCAATGCTCCATTTTGGGACTGATGTGGCTACTGTAAGGATGAAGCGTAGCAGAATGTCTCTATCAAAGCTGAAATGGTAGGATTGTGCAGCTCCAGCCCAGATATGACAACAATACAGTATATTGGGTCTGATCTGGCTTTTATAAACATGAAGCTTAGCAGAAGGACTCTTATCAAAGCTGGAAAGTGAGTATTGTGCAGCTCTAGTCCAGATAAGATAACAGTACTCCATTTTTTGTCTGATCTGACTCTCGTAAAGATTCAGAATAGAAGATGGTGTCAGATACTTTCAGTTACTTTTTTACATGCAAAATTTAGTTTCAACAAAAAGATAGCAACTGAAATACTATAGAATAATTTGACAACCATATAATATAAATAATATAACTTCACACACAATCTAACCAATCTAGACAATGTCGAGGAAATTTTTTTAAAATTATATCATGACATTAAACAAGATCACTTCATTAAAAGCAGCTACAAGAGAATTTATATATTTGTAAAAGTCTTTCACTAACAATGCCTAACATTAAACCACTTCCCCATCGCAAACTTTTTATACCATGCACTACGCCTACATTATTTACATTATTCGGACTATTATCCTCAACGTTTCAGTCGTTGTATGCTCTAACCTAATTCAGCTGATTGGAACTTCGAATCGAACCTTTATTTCGTCCATGGGGGTAGATTGTTCTAGTTCTACGTTCTATGCCTCTTCTGTGTGTCTCAGTTATTTCCCTTTAACTCAACACTTCAAATTTTGGTTCACCACTGCTGTTGCCTGGTATTGAACTCACAACTTTTTGGGTCTAGTCACTGGATCTAACCTTACCATCTGGGCCAATCATCGGAAGAAATCCGGAGCGTACAACGACCGAAACGTTGTGAATATGGCAATGAAGATGAGGATAATAGTCCGATTAATGTAAATAATGCAATTAAATATAAAACCTCATCTCAGAGATATAGTCAGATACACTACGTCATTTTTACGATCATCTTGGCAAAATGTCCATAAAAAAAGAGACATATCTATTTACCCCATAATAAACCATTACGATTTCGACATGAAGTTCCAAATCTTCTCCAAAAATAAATTGGCATTCAAAAAGCTTTTAAGAAATTTTGCTGACTTAAAAATCTCCATAAAATTATCACTGCTAATAATGTTGAAAATTGACCGGACATAATTAACCTTGTTATTTATACGCAAAAGCAAAAATTCCTAAAATTGACAGTAGATTAACACTCAATATATCATTAATTCTCACTCCATTATTGTAATTGCATATATCACTCAATAATATTATTTTAATAAATCTAGTAAATGATTACAGTGTTAATTCAACACTCGATTTTCTCTGGGTTTTATGCCCCACTAAATCTAGTAACCATATTTTATCTTCATTCGTGGTCGAAAAACTTTTTACAAAAGTTCCTGTAAAAAGTTATTGATAATGTATCTTATATCAATATACTATGTTTGTGAACATCCATTACAATCAGCGCCTAAAATTGAAGCTCTTCGCAAAACATTCGCAACATACACTACGGAAATTGTCGTTTACGGCCAAACTTTTACTAAGAACTAGCAATAAAGAATATATATTACAATGAATATTTAAGTCTACGTAATGTCATTTTGCATATTTTCAATAAATATTTTTTATAAATCGAACAGGCAGTTTTTGATCAGTGTAGATCACAACGATTAAGATTTTACGTAAGGATTATATTCTTTCAAGATAACAAGGATTATATTCCTTTAAGACATCAATGATTATATTCCTTCTAGACATCAATAATTATATTCCTTCAAGACGTCAAGGATTATATTCCTTCAAGACATCAATGATTATATTGCTTCAAGACATCAAGGATTATATTCCTTCAAGACGTCAAGGATTATATTCCTTCAAGACGTCACGGATTATATTCCTTCAAGACAAAATTGATTATATTCCTTCAAGACATCAATGATTATATTCCTTTAAGACATCAAAGATTATATTCCTTCAAGTTGTCAATGATTATATTCCTTCAAGGCATCAATGATTATATTCCTTCAAGACATCAAGGATTATATTCCTTCAAGGCATCGATGATTATATTCCTTCAAGACATCAAGGATTATATTCCTTCAAGACGTCAAGGATTATAATCCTTCAACCATCGAGGATTATATTCCTTCAAGACGTCAAGGATTATATTCCTTCAAGACATCAAGGATTATATTCCTTCAAGACATCAATGATTATATTCCTTCAAGACATCAAGGATTTTATTCCTTACAGACAGCAAGGATTATATTCCTTCAAGACAACAATGATTATATTCCTTCAAGAGATCAAGAATTATATTCCTTCAAGATATCAAGGATTATATTCCTTCAAGACATCAAGGATTATATTCCTTCAAGACGTCAAGGATTATATTCCTTCAAGACATCAATGATTATATTCCTTCAAGACATCAATGATTATATTCCTTCAAGACGTCAAGGATTACATTCCTTCAAGACAAAATTGATTATATTCCTTCAAGACATCAATGATTATATTCCTTCAAGACATCAAGGATTATATTCCTTCAAGTTGTCAATGATTATATTCCTTCAAGGCATCAATGATTATATTCCTTCAAGACATCAAGGATTATATTCCTTCAAGACGTCAAGGATTATATTCCTTCAAGACGTCAAGGATTATATTCCTTCAAGACGTCAAGGATTATATTCCTTCAAGATATCAATGATTATATTCCTTCAAGAGATCAATGATTATATTCCTTCAAGACATCAAGGATTATATTGCTTCAAGACGTCAAGGATTATATTCCTTCAAGACAAAATTGATTATATTCCTTCAAGACATCAATGATTATATTCCTTCAAGACATCAAGGATTATATTCCTTCAAGTTGTCAATGATTATATTCCTTGAAGGCATCAATGATTATATTCCTTCAAGACATCAAGGATTATATTCCTTCAAGGCATCAATGATTATATTCCTTCAAGACATCAAGGATTATATTCCTTCAAGACATCAAGAATTATATTCCTTCAAGACATCAAGGATTATATTCCTTCAAGACGTCAAGGATTACATTCCTTCAAGACGTCAAGGATTATATTCCTTCAAGACATGAATGATTATATTCCTTCAAGACAACAATTATTATATTCCTTCAAGAGATCAAGAATTATATTCCTTCAAGACATCAAGGATTATATTCCTTCAAGACGTCAAGGATTATATTCCTTCAAGACGTCAAGGATTATATTCCTTCAAGACATCTATGATTATATTCCTTTAAGACATCAAGGATTATATTCCTTCAAGATATCAATGATTATATTCCTTCAAGGCATCAAGGATTATATTCCTTCAAGATATCAAGGATTATATTCCTTCAAGATATCAATGATTATATTCCTTCAAGACATCAAGGATTATATTCCTTCAAGACATCAAGGATTATATTCCTTCAAGACCTCAAGAATTATATTCCTTCAAGACATCAATGATTATATTCCCTCAAGACATCAATGATTATATTCCTTCAAGTCATCAAGGATTATATTCCTTCAAGACATCAAGGATTATATTCCTTCAAGATATCAAGAATTATATTCCTTCAAGTCGTCAATGATTATATTCCTTCAAGACGTCAAGGATTATATTCCTTCAAGACAACAAGGATTATATTCCTTCGAGACAACAAGGATTATATTCCTTTAAGACAATAAGTATTATATTCCTTCAAGATATCAAGGATTATATTCGTTCAAGACAACAAGGATTATATTCCTTTAAGACGTCAAGGATGATATTCCTTCAAGTTGTCAAGGATTATATTCCTTCAAAAATCAAGGATTATATTCCTTCAAGACATGAATGATTATATTCCTTCAAACGTCAGGGTTTAGATTCTTCAAAACTACAAGGATTTTATTCCTTCAAGATATCAAGGATTATATTCCTTCAAGACAATAAGGATTATATTCCTTTAAGACATCAAGGATTATATTCCTACAAGACAACAAGGATTATATTCCTCCAAGACAGCTTTTCTTCTAGCCAAATTGATGATTGTCCTTGGCGAAAAAATCCCAATAGTGGTAAATTAATTTAATACCTCCCCATTATCTCCTTTCAGTAACTCAATACCAAATTATCTGGTCTATCATTGAAAGATTTGCAAATAAGACTGAACAATAATATTCAAGCGAAGAACGTATATGGGAGATCAATAATATTTTCATGAGACCGATATCTTTTTGAATTTACGTTTGACTTTTTTTATGCATAATAAAACCTCACACCTTCAAAACAAATTATTATCAATATTAGTATAGTATAGTATAGCTGGCTGGATTAGGACGGCAAGCCAATTCCTATTGCAGACTCTTACTCAGGCTTAATTGAGTTTATTCAACACCCAGAGAGCCCAACTTTGGTTTATACTGTAACTATGCTGAGCAGACCTTAGAGTTTCTAGGAAAGAGCGTGTTATCTAGCTTGATCAACAATTTGAACGAGGCCAACATTCTCAAGCCCTCGGCCCCAATGACTTGTGACTTTCTGCTATCGATGGCCAGCAAGGGTTCCGTCTACCCAATTTGACTTCAAGGCCTGGATTAACCCGTAGTATGGTTTTTCAGGTACTTTTCAAAGGTGCCACACGTTGGGATCGACCCCTCCAGTCCGATAACATCATGAAGTCTCCTTCCTGACAAATCAACCATTGTGAGATTCGAAACCGGGGCTCATCAATATTATTAATAAAGGTATCTACTATAAGCTGAAACACATAGACAATATTGTTAGTATAAATATAAGATGTTAAAAGTCTTGTTACCAGTTGGTTAAGGCGCATCGGGTTGCATAATAAAATCTGACATACGGTCATTGTTTAAAATAAGCAGCTGTCTGAAAAAACGTCTTTTTAGGAAGAAAAAGCATCGTGCATAAAAGAAACAAAGATATTTTTTAAACAAATCTCTTTTTTTTTTCTTCGAATGTCATTTCAGTACGAAACAATCCGAGTTCTTTTCATTATCACGACTTCTCGCTTATTCATATATATTAGGTTGGTGCAAAAATAATGACGTAATAATGTCGTTTTTTGACGTATGTTTAACGTCAAAAAACGACATTATTACGTCATTATTTTTGCACCAACCTAATATATATATATATATATATATATATATATATATATACCTTCTCTTCTATAGATTATATTCGAATAAAGGTCTCCCCTTACTCTTAGTTCTTTTCATACGCAGGTCTTTTGTATTCTTTATCCACTTGCTGGTTAGGTTCAGTGATGAAAACTGCGGGTGCGAGGCTGGGAAACAACAATTTCACTGCCTCTGTTCTTTTGTGGATTTATAAGAAAGCGAATCATGAAATGTTCATGGCCGGACAAAGAAGAGATTTTTTTTAAATAATTCTAATGTTTTCTCATTTAGACAAATTTTTGGAAGTGGATCGGCCTAGAGACCTTTCACTTTCCGCATGCCCCCATATATATAAGGGGCTTATAAGGAAACTGAATGTTCGAGAAATTTCGTAGAAAATATGCGTTCGCCGACGGCAATCGAACCTGTGTCCTATACGAAACTGTAAATTGATGTGACATGCTATACCACCGCTACAGTGAAGCGCTTGTTTAGCAGAGTTAAAATTACTGTTTGTAAACGCTTCTCTGTATCTGTGTGATAAGCTTATATCAAGGAGTAGCATAATAAATAAATATCCAAATGTTGGGCAATTTCTCTCTTTATTTTCTCCCGAAATCAAAGCAACTATACGAAGTTTAGAACGGCTCATGATGAAACATAACAGACATTCATTGTGTGTTATATTTAACAACATATATTTGAATAATGACCTGCTGCTCCAATACACTATATATATATATATATATATATATATATATATATATATATATATATATATATATATATATATATATATATATATATTAGTGGTATATATATAAAAATTCCCAAGAGTATAGAATCCAGGAGGAACTCAATGTCCAGGACAGAGTAAGAATATAATATAAAAGGCTCAAACACTAATATTCCATTTATATATATATATATATATATATATATATATATATATATATATATATATATAAATATATATAAGATATATGTACTAATAATAAGAAATTCGACAGAGCCTAAATATAATGCAATAATATTATAAATAACAAAATAATACATACACACACACACACACACACACACACATATATATATATATATATATATATATATATATATCCTTGTGCAGGTATGCAGAAAATAGAAAAGAACACGTTGGGTGCATAATCCGGGGTTCCTTAGTATTTTTGTTTTTATTTTTAAAAAACAGTGCTCCATACAGAAGTAGAGCTTATATTATAATAATATTTTTTGTTTAAAAATATGATTCCTTCGCTACATAAGAGTTCTCATGTTTCAAAAACGTGAGCCGAAATCATCCAAATAATTAATAAAATTAAGTTGGATTGAGGTGTTTAGTCACGTTTCATCTTCAAGCGAAATTAAAATTTCGCTTGAAGATGAAACGTGACTAAACACCTCAATCCAACTTAATTTTATTAATTATTTGGATGATTTCGGCTCACGTTTTTGAAACATGAGAACTCTTATGTAGCGAAGGAATCATATTTTTAAACAAAAAATATTATTATAATATTATATATATATATATATATATATATATATGGGGGCGGTTGACTCTTCCTTAGAGATTTTCTTTCATTTTTAAAATACCTCACACAAATAATGAAAACATCAACACTCAAATAAAACATTTTGTATCAACCTGGTTTGGAATCAATGTTGTATAAGATGCAAGTTTTATTGATCGTTTTGTATCTTATTTTCGTTGGAATATCGATATGATTTTATTGCACGAAAGTCTCTTGAAAAAACTAGCAACTTCTTTTATGGTAGAATGAGTCATGATTTCAGATGATTCGGTTAGGTTCCAGTGTCCGTGAAGCCATGGATTGCTTTTCTTAACAAGGCACCATATAGGCCATGGCCTCGTAACGGTGTAGGGTATGTTCAAGGTACGTCCGCCTAACAACCTCATTATCCGGTGATTAATACATTGAGCAGTGACCACTACATTGCTCTTCTTGGTAGCCCTTTGCACCTCACTATACGCTCCATGAATCCCATTAACAATAAATTATTCCAGTGGGATAAGACACCATGTCATCGAATCCCAATTCCTTTGGTCTGAGAAGCACTTTACTGACTGACAACAAATGGTGTGGTCACCCCGTTTGTCCAACAATCGAGGATTTATGGGTCGTGGCGTGGGATACTTTCACACACTAGATCCTGCACCTTCAAAGATTTGTAGACAACTATTGAGAGGATATGGCCTGAAACTCTGAAGAGATATAACCATTTGAAGAATAGCTGCCATGCCGAGCTAGAGTGAGTCTTACACGATATTAGGTACAAATCTCATTACAATTGATATGCCAGTGTACAGTCCTAAATGTTAAACCTTGTCTTCATTGTTAGATCAAATTTGGCTTACCGATTCCGTCAATCTTGGAGCTTCAGTCATTCCATCAATCAGTTTTCATATTCTTTGCAAAATAGCGACGCGTAGCTTGTAGAGTATTGTACAAGCAGCCACGTCTTTGTAACATTCTTTTGTTAACTGAAGAATTACAATATGTCCCAATAATGTCCATCCCATCTCTATAGCATTAAGGTACAGGAATATCTTTATAGTTTGTATGTATGTTTTTGCTTTTAATATTCAACTGAAAACTAAAGAACTTGTTTTGTGTTCTTAAATTCGCTCGACAAATCTAATCTCTCATATGCATGGCGTGCAACCCGTTCAGAAATATCTATCCATATAAAATCGTTTTCTATTATTAATGAAAAAAAAACGACGGACACTTTCACTTTTAAAGATGATAACCCTTCATCAGATTTTATAGACAGACGCTACAGAATTCCATATAAAGAAATTTATCAAATATCAACACCAATTGAAGACTTCCAGTTGCAGCAACAACTAAAATAAATAGCATATGTAATTAGAAGGAAGAGTAATGCTATAATCAAGATGTTCACTTTCCCCACTACATTAAACAAAAGATTTGGAAGAAAACTCCCATCAATATTAGAAAGAGCTATAATATTTCGTGGACTTGAAATGTATATTTTCTTGAAAAATTGTTTGTTAGAAAGTTTTTATAAATTTTAACTGGCCGCTAGGTTAAATGTTCGATTCATAAATGGCGCGTGTTTTTTCTTGTTAACGGCTATTCTCAATTTTTGCCATTAAATAATTTAAAAAAAAAAATTATATTGTTTGTAATCAGAACTTAAACCTTTCTATTATACCTTTCATCCGTCCAGGGTAAGACGATAAATTACATCCAACAGAAAGCCTCTGATCAGCAGTTTCTGAGGAACATGGAACCACCTCTTAATTGCTGGTGTTCAGAGGTCGACCTTGACCCAAGGTGGTAGCACCTATTAGGATCCGAGCTATGTGCAAATAATTTAACCCCTAAACTGGGGTCAAAACGTGTAAAAATAGATTTAAAAATTATTACCAGCAATGAATTTTTGAAGAAAAAAATTATTACAGATATTAGATTATTACCAGCCATACATTTTTAAAGAAGAAAAAGTATTACCAGGAATCCATTTTTTGAAAAAAACAAAAATATTACCAGTAATACAATTTTTGAATAAAAAATAATATCCAGCAATAAAAATCTTGTCGGCATTAAATAACCCATTGAGGTGTTGATATGCCGTAAAGAAAACCAATCCAAACCAAATCTATACCTTTCATTCTGGGGTCATCAGGGGACTTATGGGTCAAACAGGATTAAAAAAAAATATTATTTGTATTTATTATCGAACCCTTTATAAAAAATATATATTTTATTATAGTGTCATCAGGAGGCCAGCTTTTCAAATAAGGGTGTTGAAGTGTTTGTCAAGAACTGGTAATCTCATCCTGAGGGTCTACTCAAATCGAACAATCGCTGAATAAAACGAAGGATGATATTTAGAAGGTGTTTCTTTTTTTCAACGAAAAACGAATGTCATATATGGCGGGAATGTCACTATATCACGTGATGTACTTTTTATTCACGTCTTTCGTTTATTTAGGTGACCCCAATTTCTCATCCCCACCCGCTATATGCACACGTAAAGGCATGTTTTGTTTTATTTTCTACCTTGCCTATTCGAAAACCTGTCCAGCCCGGCATTGAAAAGGAGCAGATGTTCTCTTACCAAAATATTCTTTTGCAGCTTAAATTAAAGGAACTTTGAAAGGCTCTTTTTTTGTTTCATTTTTCATTCACTCCCCCACCACTTTGTATCATTCATCCGTTCTTTGTCTTCCCCTATCAAGATTCGCCCTTTTAGCAAACTAGCCTCCCCCCAATTTCTTTCACGCTTTACTCTCAGCTCAGTAATACACCGGAAGTAGAGGACATTCTCATCCAACGTACACAATAATTACGCAACACCTTAAGATGGACATATTACACGTCAAACACACTCACGTATACAGAAATATGCTCATTTACACACCACCCAATGTGCTGATCTCTCTATATATATACACCTACGTTATTGAAAGAAAGTAATTTCTTACTCGCTAAATTTAGTAATCAATTGACAAATGCAGGTAAACAAAGTTAACTAGGCAAGAAGAAGAAGAAGAAGAAGAATATATCGCTGGGGGGTAATTGTACATTACTTTTTTTTTATCCAGCCACATATGTACTTAAGAAAAATTCTCTAATATGTTAGAAGGACTTAAGACTTGGGATATCTGGTTTAAAAGGTTTTTTTAAATGTCATAATTACTAAGGTTGAAACCAAGATAACGGATTTAACCTCCTGATTTTTTAATTAAAAAACTTATATGATATTTTTACTTTTATTTTATTTTTTCACACTTTTTAATATTGCTCTTTCCTGGTCTGATTCAACTCTGACCATTAATTTTTGACGTACCTCTTTCCGCAGTGACTGATATGTGGATACAAATTAACTCTTAGGCTACTCATCAAAATGGTCGCCTCAGCCGTTTCCATAGTAATTAATTTTGCGAATGAACATGCTTATAAAGATGCGTAAATTTCAAGATTGGTTATTCCTAAATTTTCGTTTGAGGATGAAACAGGCCTTGATATTTTAATTTAATTTTAATAATTATATTGAGGTTTTCGGCTCTCGTTTTTTAAACATGAGAACTCTTATGTAGCGAAGGAATCATATTTAAAAAAAAATAATTATAATATATATATATATATAATTAAAGGTTCATGTATTCATACTATGAGTTTCGCAATGGTTACAGTCCCTCGGGTGATTGGATTGTAAAATTCTTTACAATCAATTCTACTAACGAGCAGATACAATCTCTGCGAAACTCAGAGTAGGGACAAATGAGCATTTAATTTTTGTATGTTTAAAATTTAAAGTTTAACACATCTCGGGTCCAACTCGTCCGGAAATATTTAAAGTATCGTCGGTATAAAATCATCTTCTCATACCAATGAAAAAACGATTTAAAGCCAAAAAAAAACTTTCGGTCTTAAAGAAGACAAACTTTCTTAAAAGACTGACTCTCTACAATACTATTAAAAGATTTAGAGAATTACAGTCACAAAGATCGCTGAAATTAAGAATGTTATTTTTCCAAAATTAACCAAGTTGCTTGAATTTTTTAGTGAAATACAATCGTTGTTCATATGCCGAAAAGTTGTGTTATTTAAGGAGAAAATTGAGATCATAATCGGAAATAGACCTTTTGTAATCATACACAATGTAGATATATAATTGAACTCTTCGGAACAAGACACTACTCCTTTTGCGGGTTCTATATATAGACCATTGAGGGATTAAAGAAAGTGGGTGCTTTCCCAGCCCTTCCAAGTTCTCATAACGTAAACATATTGAACATTACTTAACTCCAAACACTAATATTTAATACTGAAAAACTTCACAAAATAATCAAAACTATATAATAATTAACGTAGTGTATTTATTTATCATTTTATATATTTCGTGTCACGCTCTGTGTAATATATATGACTGTTATTCCGCATACTAAGCGAGTATTTCTTTTACTTTTTATACAGTTAAATTTCAATAAATTAAATTTCTATCAGCACTATATAATAAGTATGGTTGTGTATATAATTATTTATATCTTTCGTGTCATGCTTTATGTAAATAAATAAGACAAAATACTGTTTATATTTTACTTAACTTCAAACACTAATATTTAAAACCGGAAAAACTACACAAAACAATCAGCTCTATATAATAATTATCGTTGTGTATTTATTTATCTTTTTATATATTTCGTGTCACGCTCTATATAATAGATAGAACTGTTATCTCACTTGGAAACAAATGTTACTTTTACTTTTTTATATAGTTAACTTCCATTAAATTTAATTTCTATCACAACTATATAATAAGTACCGTTGTATCTGTCTAAATTTCTGAGATGAGGTATTATGTACACTATTTACATCATTCGGACTATTGTCCTCATCTTTGTCGCCATATTTATTACAACGTTTCGGCCCTTCAGTATCTGTCTATATTTTTGAGATCAGGTATTATGTACACAATTTACATCATTCGGACTATTGTCCTCATCTTTGTCGCCATATTTATTACAACGTTTCGGCCATTGTACGCTCCGGCCTTCTTCAGTTACTTGGAATGTCGAAATGAACCCTTTATTTTGCTCACTATGGTAAACTGTTCTAGTTCCATGTTTAATGGATGTCAGTTATCAATTATCTCCTGTTAATTCCCCTCTCCAAGTTCTCCACTGCCTTAACCAGGTATTGAACTCACACTCTTTGGGTCCTGTCACTTACCAACGCCTTTAACCACTGTGCCATGTGTCCTTGAGGACATCTCTGTATGAATTTCGGGGTATTATAAAACTAATGTCTTCAGCCACCATTTTTTACCAGTGCTCATATTGCAATTTTTGCTGTTATCATTGCATGTTTTTTTACCAGAGCTCATATTGCAATTTTTGTTGTTATTATCGCTTTTCCAGGGCACTCCTTATTACTGGTTCTCATCTTGTAATCATTTCTATGATTGGTCGGCTCAGGAGATTTTTGTGGCATAGAATATGTGCTGATTCCTTAAGTTTACGAATTTTCCAATGGTGTTCTTTGTCTATGATCTCAACCTGATCATACAGAATTTCATACACAGATGTCGTCAAGGACACATCCAAGGCTATAGAACCCAGTTTGTTACGGAGTCGGCTCTAATCGGGATCATCGAGTCAATGCGAACGATCCTTTCCTTAGCTGTATAGTACGTGCTACGCCAGGGGCTACATACAGTTTTGAATTCAAAGTTTTCCTTCTAGACCGGTTGCCACCTAAGGCTATACAACGCAGTGTGAGGGGGGGGGTGGAAGAAAATGTTATATACACATCCCTCTCTATACGCACAGCGGGTATATATGTACTCTTCAGACTGAATATTGTCCCAACACGATGTTTCTACTTCTGTTAGTTTATATAGACAAAGCTAAGTTGGGTTTAAAAATTATAAACTTGCAAATAAAAAGGGGGGTAAAAGACAAAAAGATATTCGCATATTTGCGGAAGCAATTCATATGCTACCATTTCCACAGCAATATTGACAAACATGTCTTGTCACTGGCATGCCACAAATGCTGACGGTTAAATATTTTGGGACTTGAGCGCACACCTAAAACAACTGCCAGTCACTATATATCGTTGATTTCTATGTCCACGCTCTGATACTGAGCTTTCTTCTTTTACAATAAATAGATCAAATTTTAAACACACATTAACACACCCATATGTGTGTGTGTGTGCGTGTATTGCTAATGTTATCTGACTATTGATATAGTATATAGTATATGAGTACTTTAGTGAACAGTTGACCTATATCCACTTGAAGACAAAGCATATGTATTGAAAGATATATCAGTTTATGCGTACATATATACACACATACTTAGGTACACGTGCCCTTACAATCACGTGTAATCCGACCGCACACACGCAAATATGTGTCTGTATTAGAAAGATAATTATTCAGGAAAAGAGTAAAATCTCTTGGCCGATAACATTTGAAATGTAAAGCAAGAAGAAAAATAAAAGAAAAAAAGTCTCCTTTTATTAGGTTGGTGCAAAAATAATGACGTAATAATGTCGTATTTGACGTTAAAAAATACGTCAAAAAACGACATTATTACGCCATTATTTTTGCACCAACCTAATACAATAATGACGTAACTAGACTTTTCTGCGTTATCTTTGCTAGTATAACCTAAAAAGAAAAGGAAAAAAGGATAATAGCTTCAGTGATTTGTGAAAAGGAGGCTTATTTCGACCTCAACGCGTTACTCTCTCTCTCTCTCGCTCTCTCTCTCTCTCTCTCTCAATCTAGCTCTCACTCATTTCTCCCTTGTTCTCCCTCTCTCAGCCTCGCTCTCAGCCACTTCTCTCTCGCTCCCCCTCTCTCTTTTCCTCTCTCTCTCTTCCTCTCTCTCTCTCGTACATTTTCTAACGACGAGGGTCAGTCCGAAGTACACTATTTTATTATGCTAATCCGCAACATTACAAGCGGATTTTGGGTTGTGGCAATAGACCGTGAACTTTCACGCCTTATTCCCTTCTTATATATAGCAGCTGAGTGGCATTCTGGCAAAATCTATCTGACATGAAAGTGCGTACGAAGCAGTGACACGTCACTGAATTGCTCCATGCAAAAAAATTACCCAATGAAATATATCGACTCCTGATGATGGAGAACAAACAGTGGAAGTGAACACAGACAGGCCTTTCATCAGTTGCAACACCGATCGGGACGCAACATATTCCTGAAAAACGGCATTGATACGATAAAAAAATGATTGTTTCGGATTCAAATGACCCCCACCCTCATAGGATTGATAAGACGCAAAAGATCAACCGAATTTAAGAAAAAAATGTTTTCTGTAACTTTAAAAATACTCTACTCAGCATTATTATTATGAAGTCAACATTCAGAGGCGAGAGACTGTTTTATACTAAACGCAATCGTCAGGCTAGATGTTTTTAGCATGAAACAGCCTGTCGCCTCTGAATGTTGACTTCAATGTTCACTTTTATATTTACATACGCTCTATCTCTGATATTGAGCACTTTATCCCATAAATATAGAATACCCTAAACTATATATTTATATATGTGTGTGTGTGTGCGTGCGTGTGTTTTGAACAATAAAAGATATTAAAAAATTAAAATTTTCAGACACACTGTGTTGTATATTAATATTTTATGTTTTATTATTTCAATTAGATTCTCGATTAGTTTCGGCCAGCATGGCCATCATCAGGAAGAAGAAAATTCCTGCTTGTCAGTAGTAGGGAACTACAGAAATGAATGACTATCTCTGAAGAAAGTGAACTTTATCTGTAGTTTTCATTTGTTTTTTTTTTATCGTTAATATTAGTTAGACTGTATGCTGGTCAAACGGCTTCTTTCAAGTTATTTTTGAAGATAGAGGATGAGAGATGTCTGAATTTAAGAATTCCCTCCTTGGTCATTTTTGACTGTTTTGGAATGTGTGTGTTAAGTGTATGTTATCTTTTAGTTTTTGAGAAGTGTGTGAGATGTTTGTATGTGTATATATTTATGTGGGTGTGTGTATAAATTTATATATATATATACATATATATATACATATATATATACATATATGCCGCGACAGAGACCTCTCTCATCTCCACGATGTTCTATTTAAAATGGGCAATCACCAATCACTCGCCTGGATGATAGAGATAATAGACATAGAGGCACCTCAGAATGGAGAACAGTCGGATATCTGTCCTCGATTCATCCAACCCCGTTACACACTTGCTAATGAACCAATGTACTCACCTTTTCTCAAATCGAAGTCCTACATGCCAGACAAGAATAAGGCAAGTCTTGTTCGCCATTTCTGCTATTCAACTCCGGTTTTGTTTCACTATGTGTGCCACAACATTCTAATAGGAGACCTTCCATCATGTCAAATGCGTTAAAAGACTGGCTACGTTTAAAAGGAATCACTACGATTCGAACAACCAGTTACAACTTTGGGGGAAAACAGACAAGTAGAAAGGCTAAAAAGAACATTCTAGAGGTCAGTATAATTAGCTCTTAAGTCAAAACAATTGTCCCTATCCATGTAGGATGTAGTGCGACTAGATGCTATGCATTCCATATAATACCTACTATGTACTGCCATTAACTGCATCCACATGACAGACTACCAGCGTAAATCAAGTGGTGAATCTTCCATATCCAGCTGGTAACTCAAAGACGGTACACTTACGGAAACATGTCAGAGAGAAAAAAAATATTAACTTTGTGGAGATAAAATTACTACAAGCCAACCCTGAATACGCTTATATACAAAAGGAAAACATGTTGGACAACAAAGAAGAAGGGTCTCTTTTGACGGAACGACGTACTCGCCTTCTCTCAAATCAAAGTTCTACATGCCAGACAAAGACGAACTTTCTTTCGTCGAGAATAAGGCAAGTCTTGTTCGCCATTTCTGCCATTCGATTCTGTTTCCGGTTCACTATCTCTCTACCACACAAAATTTGAAGTAGCAATGAATTCTATCACCTGCAATAAATATCAAAAGTACATGAGAGTAACGTCGAAGAATTTAAATAAAATATATGAAAACAAAATGAATCTTTTACAAAACATTACACAAGATGCATTAGTTTTTCAGCGTAATGAATGTTAGAATAATTTTGATTTAAAAACATCTTACTTTAAAAGAGAAAGCAATTTACTTGTTAGTTTCTTAGAGTTTGTTAGATTCCCGTGTCTTTTTAAACCAGCTTGGTCTTGGACAAAAAACTGCTGCACAAAAAACTGCTGGACAAAAAACCGCTGCACAAACTACGGTTACTGTATGAGTTTTGGAGACTTATAATCTTAATGTCTCAGTAAGCATTTTAACCAGAGCTCATATTGCATTTTTTGTTATTATCATTGCTTTTCTCTAGCAATCCGTATTACTGATTCCGATATAGTATTCATGGGATTTGTAGCATTTTTTTTATTTGAGGTCATACACTAAAGACAACCAAAATAATTAAAAGCAAACGCCGATCAAAAAACCTAAAAACATATTAACATTATCCAAATTTAGTAAACACACAATACAAGGGGTCAAAAATGCAACAAGAACAGATGTATGCTTTGTGATATCATGAGAAAAGGGAATTTCTATACTTCTGAAAACCCCACAATAACATACACAATAAAGTAAAACGTATATATCTATTATGTCATTCAGAGATAGTACTGTTTCGCTGCATTACAGCTCCTCAGTGTAACTAGCCAGGATCGAAAACTTAACTGCTTTGGTGTCAGTCAGAGCTTTTGCCACTCAGCTATCTTCACTCAACAGTGTGAAACAGCTAAATCTAGTGTATTGTTTTTACGAATGTAAACAAATGCCAATCAGCCGGAGTGCTCTATTCATCTTACTGAAGAGTTTTGCAATAACGCAGGTGGCTGTTGTTTATAGAATTAGCTTATCACTCAACAGTGCTCAATTGAAATATATTTTCAAGAACTAAATTATGTATATAAACAGTAAAATCATAAATCACTTCACATGCGGAATAGTCTATTTCCCCAGAGGAATATATAGGTCGTTTGTCTTATCAACTCTCGTAAAGCTAAAAAAATAAATAAATAAAAATAAAAACAGTCGAAAAACTAATGCAAAATTTATTTTAATGTTTCAGTCAGACGAAAGGCACGAGGCAGTGGTCAGTGGAGGGTGTCTTTAAGTGAAGAAGTTTTCTAAAATTAAACCCGAAAATTAACATTAGAACATTAATTTGGGGTTATATAAAGAATGAAAAATTAAAACTAAAAGTGGAAGAAAACCGGTTTAACTTTAAAATATATAGATAAAAGGATGTAAGGGATTTCGTCTGACATGAAATTGATAAATTTCGTCTGATAATGAAATGGATAAATTCTACATTAGTTTTTCGACCATTTTTTTTTTTTTAGCTTTCACAGATAAATTTCTATTTCTGACACGAATTCATCTCGGAGTTGATAAGACAGACGACAGGTGTTTTCGTCTGGCGAAATAGGCTATTCCCCATATAAGGTGATCTGGTATTTTATTGTTTATTAATTATTTGATCTGTAATAATAAATACATTGAGCTCTTTTTGTGGATCAGTTTTAATATTTTATATTACTAGGATCCACTTGGATTATATACCAATGGATTTGTTACCATTACCGCACACACACACACACACACATATATATATATATATTATAAAATAGGATAGATAAGTTGGTCAGTAAAATAAAATCAAACGAAAGCGTACCGATGTAATCAGTACGAAAAACATTTATTAATATTAACCACGTGACAAAAATTTCAATTATATATATATATATATATATATATATATATATATATAAAGGTTGGACAAAGTAATTGGAACACTTGTTAAATTCAAAGAAAATTTATTTAATATGGAGTTGGTCCTCCTTTAGCCTCACAGACATCTTTAATATGTCTAGCAATGGAATCATACAGCTTCCTGACTTCATCCAGAGAAATTTTCAGTCATTCTTCCATTAAAAACTTCTCCAGCTCTTTAAGACACGACGGTGAAGGATAGCGGCTCCTGACTTGTTGCTCCAAAATCCACCACAAATATTCAATAATATTGATATCTTGAGATTGGGGAGGCCACTCCATGTGTTCTAGCTCACTTTCATGCTCTTCATACCAATTCTTAACCACTCGAGCGGTATGCATTGAAGCATTGTCGTCTTGGAAGATGCAGTCACCATCAGGGAATAAAGTCTTGGCCATTGGATGAACATGATCTCCCAAAATGTTCAGGTAATCGTTGCTGTTGATTCTACCATGCAGGACAACTATTGAACCGAGAGATTTCCGTGATATGGCGACCCGAACTATCACTGACCCACATCTATGCTTCACTGTTGGAAGAAGGCAGTCAGGGTTGTAAGCTTCTTTGGGCTGCCTCCACACATAAACTCGCCCTGAAGTTGGGAAAAGAGAAAAACTGGACTTGTTTGAGAATATGACTTGCTTCCATTGGTCTGCAGACCAGGCATTGTGATCTCTGCACCACTTCAACCTCTTTTGAATGTTGCGAGTGGAGAGAAGAGGTTTCCTCACAGCGGCTCTTCCATGATATGCAGCCTTATGGAGATCATGGCGAACAGTTTTAGTAGAAACTGAACTATTCAGATGGTTATTCAGCTCAGCAGTCACTTTGGCCGCATTTGTCCGATGATTTTTTTGCCACATTGCGTTTCAATGCACGTCAGTCCCTGTCAGTTTGCAAGTCCGGTCCGAATACTACGGTTGCTAGAGGTCTTGCTCTGTTTCTCGAATTGCATCAGTGTTCTTGATATGGTAGCTCTTGAAAATCGAAACAGTTCAGCAAACTTAGTGATCGAGGCTCCTGCCATGTGAGCTCCAACAATTTGCTCTTTTTCGAACTCGGAGAGGTGACGCATTTAGCTTAAATTTTACTAAATTCTAAAAATAAATAAGACAAATACAGTAAATTAGATAAATAAACGTATTTATAATAGATATAACCTGCAATTACGAAGTTTTAGTTAAAGTTCTTAATATAATAGGTCTTTGAAATATAGGAGTGGATTTTGCAACTGTTCCAATTATTTTGTCCTACCCGTGTGTGTGTATATATATATATATATATATATATATATATATATATATATATATATATATATATATATATATATATATATATATATATATATGAGAAAAAGTATATATATATTTATGAGTTAAAGTGCTCAATATCGGGGCTAGAGTTTATGTAAATATAAAAGTGAACATTGAAATCAACATCCAACAGGGGTGGCAGTCATGCTAAATAGTGCGCAGGTCTCCAAAGAAGCCTCCTCAGCAGAGTTTTCCTTCTCCTGGACTGGTTGCCAACCATATAGAGTCTGTCTATATGGCAGAGGAAATGGATTCAGACCTTTCCCAAGGTTAATTGTGCGGAAGTGAATGTAATAAATCCGACTGGAATTCGAACTCGTTTCTCTGATTTCGAGCCGTTGTCCACTATGCATCGACCTATATTTTTGCATTGTACATATGTATGCGGCATAATTAGACATCAAGAATTCATTTTAAAAATTTTGTTTCATTCAATTAAGTTTTTCTGTTTATTTTTTTATTGTATTTTACATCATTATAAAAATTGTAAACTGTCCAATGTTTCGTTCTTTTTTGTGCAAGTGCTTTCGACTATCTTCGTCATTAATAAGAACTAGCTGTTGATAATATGGAAACAAAGATTTTGCAGGTATTTTTGTAAACGCTAGAATTTAACCCTTTGAGTCCTATGTTCCTGGACAATTTTAACCCTTCTACTTGAGCTCTTGAGTCAAAATTCGCAAATAATTAGTATGTAACGTTTCACGGTAGATATAAAAACAGTTACAAGTGTTTATACACCGTTCAACCGATAGATGGGCATTACGTCATTTTTCTCTACCACTGTTCAACCGGTGGCTAAGAATTATTAGGTTGGTGCAAAAATAATGACGTAATAATGCCGTTTTTTGACGTATTTTTTAACGTCAAAAAACGACATTATTACGCCATTATTTTTGCACCAACCTAATACGTCATTTTTCTCTACCAGCGGTAAAGGGCTGATCAGGACTCAAAGGGTTAACATATATGCGTGTCATCTATTAGCGCCATGAGTAATATAATTTCCTGACTATCCCCCAAAAGTATGTTAATAGGTACTTCTCCATTATTTTATGTGACTATTATTCATTTTTTAATACCCACTTTAAAATATCGTCTCCAAAAAGATATTTTATTTAATGTGAGTTCGTTCTTTTGTATACTAATAGCTTCTAGAATGCGTAGGCCAGTGTTATAAAGTATTTTGGTATTATCTACTAATATTTTTATTATGTCCATAGCTATATTTTGTCTGTTATATTATGATCAATATATGAGGCCAGTTTTGCGAATTCTAACCTCGTTAGAAGTTGAGCGTCTGTTTATAAAAAATCTTGTCAAAGAAACTATAGACATTGTAATACAAACCGTATATAAAAACCTTTTCTTTCACCTCGTAATATTAGAGCAACAATTATGAGTAAACCTCTATCTTGCACGATACAAGTATCTTTTTAGGCTCCTTATCGCAACATTTACCCGCAGACTAACAGCGTAGCTTTTGATCCCACTTTGTTTTTTGTTAATCGTTTCACGAAGCAAGGCAACAATGCCACTACGGGTTACAGGAAGTGAAAAAGTGTGAGAAAAATTCAGTGAGGCACAATAAAGGAAGATGATTTTTGAATAGAGAAGATGGCGTTTGACGTTGCATTTAAATTTTTGAAGATTATAGTTATCAGGTAAGCAAGAAATAGGAATGGAGTTTCACAGGTGGGAAAAGAAACTATTAGAATAGAATTGATGCGGCACAAGCCCGAAGACCTTAGATGTGGTACCAGCCCGAAGAACTTAGATGTGGCACCAGTCCAAATAACTTAGATTTGGAACCAGCCCGAAGAACTTAGATGTGGTACCAGCTCGAAGAGATTAGACGTGGCACCAGCCCGAAGAGCTTAGATGTGGCACCAGCCCAAAGAACTTAGGTGTGAAACCAGCCCGAATAACTTAGATGTGGTACCAGCTCGAAGAGATTATATGTGGCAACAGCTCGAAGAGCTTAGATATGGCAACAGCTCGAAGAGATTATATGTGGCACCAACCAGAAGATGTGGCACCAGCCCTAAGAGCTTAGATGTGGCACCAGCCCTAAGAGCTTAGATGTGGCACCAGCCCAAAGTGCTTAGATACGGCACCAGTCCAAAGAACTTAGATGTAGCACCAGCCCGAAGAACTTAGGTGTGGCACCAGCCCGAAGAGCTTAGATGTGGTACCAGCCCGAAGAGCTTAGATGTGGTACCAGCCCGAAGAGATTAGACGTGGCACCAGCCCGAAGAGATTCGATGTGGCACCAGCTCAAAGAACTTAGGTGTGAAACCAGCCCGAATAACTTAGATGTGGTACCAGCTCGAAGAGATTATATGTGGCAACAGCTCGAAGAGCTTAGATGTGGCAACAGCTCGAAGAGATTATATGTGGCACCAACCAGAAGAGCTTAGATGTGGCACCAGTCCTAAGAGCTTAAATGTGGCACCAGCAAGAAGAGCTTAGATGTGGCACCAGCAAGAAGAGCTTAGATGTGTCACCAGCCCGAAGTGCTTTGATGTGGCACCAGCCCGAAGAGCTTAGACTTGACACCAGCCCAAAGTGCTTAGATGTGACACGAGCCGGAAAAGCGTAGATGGGGCACCAGCCCAAATAACTTAGATTTGACACCAGCCCTAAGAGCTTAGACGTGGCACCAGCCCGAAGAGCTTAGATTGTGGCACTAGCCCGAAGAGTTTAGATGTAACACCAGATCGAAGAGCTTAGATTTGGCACCAGCCAAATAATTTAGATGTGGCATCAGCCCGAAGAGTTTAGATGTGACACCAGCTCGAAGAGCTTAGATTTGGCACCCGCCCGAAGAGCTTAGTTGTGGCACCAAACGAAAAAATTTTGATGAGGCACCAGCCCGAAGAGCTTACATATGACACCAGCCGAAGTGCGTAGATGTGTCACCAGCCCGTAGAGTTTAGATTTGGCACCAGCCCAAAGAATTTAGATGTGGCACCAGCCCGAAGAGTTTAGATGTAAAACCAGCTCGAAGAGCTTAGATGTGGCAGCAGCCCAAAGAACTTAGATGTGGCACCAGATCCAAGAGTTTAGATTTGATACCAGCTCGAAGAGATTAGATGTGGCACCAGCCTGAAAAATATCGGGCTCCTAGTGGGGATTGAACTCACTACTCAATCGTAAATATTCTAACGAGACCAGCCTTCTAACCATTACACAACGTCGTTGAATGTTGCATCTTAGGTTCATATCACATTGAATTATTGGTTAGCATACCATCCACGAAGTTAAGCAACATCTACCCAGGTCAGTACCTAGGTGGGTGTAATGCCAGACGATTTAGACTTGGGTGTTTAAGTGATGTAATGGATAATGGCTTAGAATTATGAATCCGAAAGCCGAGTTCCAATTTCAGTTGGGTTCGTTATATTCTATTACGAGCAAGTACACTTAGGAAAGGTATGAATCCATCTTCTCTGACTCCAGCTGTGGGTTAATTAGTACCAATTGTATCACTTAATCATTATTATCTAAAAAAAAAGTTTCTTAGAATCTAAAACTATTTTCTCTCTTTAAATAACCAGCAAAGTTTTAATAAACCGTAAAAAACGAATCAATAAATACATAAATATATATAGGAATCATGTAGAAAACAAAATGTTTCATACTTTTGGCAGAACTACAATATATGTTCGATATAACAATGATTGATTAATTATATTTGCCTGTTTAACGACATATCAACACCTTTATGGATCATTTAATGCTGAAATTTAATTTTCTTGTGTACTTTGATAATCATAATGAATATGTTATTCTGCTTCCACAATTGAATACATGGTAGATGATACTCAGCTTTTGTGCATATACATGTTTGTGTGGACAGAATTACTAGAGGCGGTGATATGTGTGTTTTATGTTGTAGTTTTCTTGAATTTATATTTTGGAATACAGTTTGATTTCTTTAAGAAATTGTAGAATATTATATAGATTAATGTCATGAAAGAGTTCTTTCATGTTGGTTTTTTGGGTTGGTTGATTTTGTTTGACGGCATATCAACCTCTACAGGTTATTTAATGCCGAATTCTAAATATTTTGCACATAAATTTATACTTTCAGAGTAAAGGTAGGTTTCTAAATATATTAGGTTGGTGCAAAAATAATGACGTAATAATGTCGTTTTTTTGACGTTAAAAAATACGTCAAAAAACGACATTATTACGTCATTATTTTTGCACCAACCTAATATATTTTGTAGATCATAAAATGTATTGTTGGTAATTCTACTATAAAAAAAATGGCCATTTCCTTATAAAACATGTACTGTTCATTTTTCTTCGGGATTTAACTAATTGACCCCAACAAGAGCTACCACCCCGGATGAGAGTAGACCTGGTTACAACAGTTGTTCTACACTCCTGAAAACCTCCCGATCAGAGGTCTTGCTGCCGGATGCAGTTTATCGACATACCCAGGACGAGATATAACGATGACATGAGATAACAATGAAGAACCTAAAGCAAATAAAAATATCTTAAAGAAGTCTTCGAGAATAAATCTAAATTTATGAACATAAAATTAATAATAGAACTTCTCTATCCCTGAGTTTCTAGTTGACGCCATCTAGCTTCAATTTACAACTTCACAATAATTCTCTGCCTTCTCAATCAAAAAGGCGAATACCTCCCTGATAGATATAAAATAGCTGTCATGAAAAGTATAAATAACCGTGCTAAAAGAATTTATTCCTCGGACACTGAGTAACATAAAAAATCATTTATCAGTAATAATTTCCCGAACTACAGTAGAATCCCTGACAACCAGATTAAAAAGGCCTTCCGGATATGAGGAATTGTTTACAAAGTCCGGTTATGAGCGGTTATATTTAAATTAAAATAAAAGAACTGAAATCAGATTTAACATTTATTTTCAATGTTTTATAGTAAACAAAATAAGCTAATGGTGAATGAAATATAACGGAATTGATTTTAAGGAAAAAGAAATAAATTATGTAATGTTAATGAAAATTCATTAAATTAAATGCAAAACAAATAATGTAACGAGCATTTTTTAATCACTTCTTTAATTTCTAATGTCATTCTAAACTTTTTCCGCATTTCGTTTTGATTTTGTTCTTGAAATTTTTTAAACGAAAGACATTTTTAACTCTGCGTGCGTTATTGCAATCGTCATCGCTGAATGCTGGCTTTCTTTCCATAAAACTGATAGGTTTTTCTATAGCTTTTTCAATTTCAGTCCCGGTTTTATTTCCTTTTTCATCGTAACAGTGAGGAACTCTGTAGAATGCCTTCCGGATATGAAAAATTGGTTATAAAGTCCGGATATGACGGGGTTTTATTTAGATTAAAATAAAAGAACTGAAATTAGATTTAACATTTATTTGCAATGTTTTATAGTAAACAAAATAAGCTAATAGAAGATACATGCTCATTCTATTGGTTGCTTCTTTTAAACCACCCAAAACAAAACGCGTGTTTCCACTGTCTTGACATGGCCTAGATTTGTTTTAAATTTATATTGAGCCTTTAAACAAAGTTCATCAATTTTTACAATTTTCGATTTGGCGTATTGATTTCAAGTGACTTTCCTGTTTGTGTGAAATCGTACTGATGACATTATAAGGACATGACATACTCTTTTAAACAGACAATAAATCACTTTTTTATTTAATATTGGTCTCCCAATGCAAAGGCCTAAGAGCCACTAAAAGCAGAGGGTTATTAAATTAGGTTGTTGAAACGGGCTACAAGGAGAGAGAGAAAGACGAAAATAGAAAGAAATAGCAAAGTTTTTAAAATTGTGAAAAAGGAAGAGAGAGAGAGAAAGAAAGATAGGTAGATAAAGAAAGGAAGAGAGAGAAAAAGAGAAGTGAGAGAGAGAGTAAGATAGAAAGAAAGGGCAATGACTAAAAAAGAAGAAAAAAGAAAGAAAGAAAGAAAGAAAGAAAGAAGGAGGGAGGAAGGAAGGAAGAGAAAAAAGAGTGAAAGGAAATGAGAGAAAGAAAAGGGAAGGCAGAAAGAAAGGGTAATGTTAACAAAAAGAGTGCGGAAGAAAGAGAGAGGAAGGGAGAAAGAGAAAGGAAGAGAAATAAAAAAGAAAAAGAAAGTGAGAAAGAGAAAGGAAGAAAGAAAGGGAAAAGTTTACAAAAAGAGCGCGAAAGAAAGAGAGAGAGAGAAAGAGAGAAAGAGAGAAAGGAAGCGATTGAGAGAGAAAGGGAAAGTTAGAAAGAAAAGTGAATGTTCAAAAAAAGAATGAGAAAGAGAGAGAGAGAAAGATAGAGAAAGGAAGAAAAAGAAAAAGAGAGAAAGGAAGTGACAGGGAAAGGGGAAGGGGGAAGAAAGGGCAACGTTTAGAAAAGAAAGAGAAAGGAAGATAAAAAGAGGAAAGAAGAGTGAGAGAGAGAAAACTAGAGAGAGACAGAGAGAAAGAGACAAGAGAGTGAGATTTGATGTCCGTGTTTGTGGTATGTTTCATACATTTCATGCCATTTTGGCGTTTAAATCAGAGGCTGAAAAACTGAAGTGAAAGAAAATTTCACCATCGTATCATTCAAATCCCCCTCTCCGTCTTTATTCCTTTCTTTCTCTCTCTCTCTCTCTCTCTCTCTCTCTCTCTCTCTGACTTTCTCTCTTTCATCCTTTTCTCTCTTAGCTTTCTTCCTTTCTGTATCTTTCTTTTTCTCTTTTTCCGTCCTCTCCCTCAATTTCATTCTATCTTTCTTTCTCACGTTTTTTTTTTCTTTTTCTCTTTCTTTCTCCCTTTCTTTTTTCACTTTCTTCCTTCCTTTCTCTGTTTTCCTTTCTCATTCTGTATTTCTCACGCTGGTTTTCTTTCAATCTCTCTCTCTCTTTTTCTCTCCCCCCTCGTCTTCTTTTCTCACTCGCTCCACTTTTCTCTCTTCCTTTCTATCACAGTTTGTTTTTCTTCTTTACTTTTTTATTCTATCTTTTTTCTGTCTCCCAGTTTCTCCAATTCCTTTTTCTCTTTTTCTGTCTCTCTCTCTCTCCCCGTATCTTTCTTTCTCTCTACTTTATTTCTCTCTCTCTCTTTTTCCGTTTTCCTTTCTTTCTTTCTTTCTTTCTTTCTTTCTTTCTTTCTTTCTTTCTTTCTTTCTTTCTTTGTCTTCCTTATCCTCTGTGTCTCTTTATTCCATTGACTCTCTTTTTTATTTCTCTTTCTCTTTTTAGTTTCCCTGTATGTAAACCGGTTCTTCTTACAGTTTCGAATTGACGCGATGTTCATCTCAAAGAAACAATTTCTTGTCGCTGTGGAAAAACTGGTTACCTGGTTCCAGTGATAGGGGAGGGCTGTAGCAACATGGCCGTGTATCAGACATTGAGAAAAGCTGCTAAGAAAAATTCATTACAGGTATTAATCAAAAGATTTTTTTTACGGTCATGTTAAAAGTAGAATCATTTTAGTTGACATTTTCTGGCCTCGAAACTCCAAGAAGGCACCCACGACGAAACACTAAATAACGACCCACCCCGTTATAATGATTACATTTTTTTTCAATTGGCTTACTTCGTAGTTCCCGAATGGGGCTGTGAACGAAATTTTTATTGAAAATTGAAGAAAATCATTCCCTATCCTCATGCAACCAATTTGAATCTGCACATCAAATACGGAAATATCCACAAGACAATTATAAAGTTAACCGGTACACATAAGATGCGTAATATATTCACAGATGTGTGAGTCACTTGTTTTTTTTAATATTATATTAATTGTTTTGTATTATATATATGATCTGATGATTGCTTACGGTGTGGAATTGCCAATCACAATGAGGCATTGATTTCTAAGGCTGAACAATTTATATTAGGTTGGTGCAAAAATAATGACGTAATAATGTCGTTTTTTGACGTTAAAAATACGTCAAAAAACGACATTATTACGTCATTATTTTTGCACCAACCTAATATGTACAAATTCTCGGTCTTCGAACATGAGTAATTATATCAAATAAAAATAGCAAATTTTGAACAATATACATACAGTGAGGGAAGCAAATATTCTTACACATACAAATTTTCAATTTATTGTAGTTTTCAACAGTTTTGAGTTTTTATATCTTGCAATGAACTAATGGTAGGAAATGGAATATTCAGGTTGTCTGAGATTTTCCTCTAACTTTTACATCCTTTTCAAAGCCAAAAACCATATTTTTTTGGGGGGGGGGGCGAATTTGTCAATTCATTACCTCTTGCTGTGATGAAAACCTTCTTGCACGAATATCAATTACAGAATGTTCTCTTTGTATTTTTAGGCTAAAAATAATTATTAATAATATTATTGGAACATTCTAGAATATTCCACTTGAATAATCTAGAGTATTAAAGCAATTTAAAAGTTTTAAAACTGAAACTTGCATTCTACGAATATTTTTCATCCATTAAAATGGATAAATGGGATTTATTTCTATTAAAATAAAATTTTTTCTGTTTTCTATGCATTTTTAATTATTACGCATCTGTGTAGAGTTAATTATATGAAAAGTATGTTTATTCATTAGTTGGAAATATTAGGTTGGTGCAAAAATAATGTCGGTTTTTGACGTATTTTTTAACGTCAAAAACCGATATTATTTTTGCACCAACCTAATACAATAACTAAAAAATTGTGTGTACGAATATTTGTTTCCTCCAATATATATATATATATATATATATATATATATATATATATATATATATATATTTTCCTCCAATATATATATATATATATATATATATATATATATATATATATATATATATATATCGGTGGCAGACTCCCATGACACGTTGATGAAGCAACATTATTAATGTTGATGAAGCAACAGTATTAATGTCTGATGCATAAACCAACTGTTTTACGTGATTCCACAGATAAAAAATCCAAATGATTGAGGTCGGAGGAACGTGCAACCATGGAACTGGACCTCCTCTACCCTATCTGTCTTTCATGGTCGATGGCAGCAAGTGTATCGCGAATAATGGGACAAAAATATACTGGAGCCCCATCATGTATGAACCAGATGCGTCTTCGTATTAGTAGGTGTACATCCTCTAGCAGGCCTGAAAATGTTTTCGAAATAAAGTCCCTGTAGACATCTCCTGTAAGACGTGCTGGGAAGATCACTTACATTTCCACCCAACACATCAATCGTAAACTGATGCTGGTGCCTAGCCTGTATTGTACAATAGATATTCCGATCTGCTGACAAACGTTGATCGTGTAAATTTGTTATTCCATCTCTTCCAAATGTTGCCTCACCCGTAAAGAAGACTGAAGAGACAAACAACTGATCGGCTGTTTGTGCAATAAACCATCGGCAAATGTTCTCCCGGTGAGTGATCAGAGGACGAAAGACCCCGCACACGTTGCAAATAGTACGGATACAGGAGCTACTCTTTAAGTACTCTCCATGGGGTACTATGAGGTGTATGATATGCTAGGGCCACTTGACGTGTGCTGATACCAAGATCGTCTTCGACAGCCTGTAGAATGTGTTCATCGTAGTCAGGCGAACGACCGGATATCTCGATCCATAGTTTGTGGTTCCACGGATCCTGTCTCAGTAACACGACAATAAACAGCAGCAAAGGTTGGATGATTCGACCGCCTTCGGTCTGGAAACGCAATCAGAAACAGCCGTGCTGCCTCACGTCCATTACCATTCACGTGGCTGTATGTAAAAATCATATCTGCCTGCTTACGATATGAATATCTTGCCATTGTTAAATGGAACACTTTGCAGTTAACTCAATACTACACATTAATCGTTAAAGACAGACTGGCCTTAAATGTACAAGAATGACAAATGTAAGTTAGTCTACATGACAACACAGCACCAATAAATTTTCTTTAGATTTACTAACTCAAAAACGAAAGATTTGCAGAAATATGATTACATGTTTGGTGTGAGGAAGACATAACCTGTATTGATGCACACACACACTATTTACATTATTCGGACTATTGTCCTGATCTTTGTCGCCATATTTATTACAACGTTTCAGCCCTTCAGTCTATATTCAGATGAGGTATTATGTATATTATTTACATTATTCGGACTATTGTACCCATATTTGTCGCGATATTTATTACAACGTTTCGGCCGTTGTACGCTCCGGCATTCTTCAGGTGGTTGGAATGTCGAACTGAACCCTTTATTCCCCTGAGCGAAATAAGGGGTTCAGTTCGACATTCCAACCACCTGAAGAGGGCCGGAGCGTACAACGGCCGAAAACGTTGTAATAAATATGGCGACGTAAATTCGGACTGTTATCCCCATCTTCAATGCTATATTCACAATGTTTCGGTCGTTTTGTCACTTAACACATGGCACAGTGAATAGAGGTGGTTATTTAGATCCAGTGACAGGACCCTAATAGTTGTGAGTTCAATATCTGGTTAAGGCAGTGGAGAACTTGGAGAGGGGAATTAACAGGTGATAACTGATAACTGACATCCATTAAACATGGCACGTAGAATTAGAAAAGTCTACTCCAGTGAGCCAAATAAAGGGTTCAGTTCGACATTCCAACCACCTGAAGAAGGCAAAATCGTACAACGGTCGAAACTTGTGATAAATATAGCAACAAAGATGAGGACAATAGTCCGAATAATGTAAATAGTGTACATAATACCTCATCTCAGAAATATAGACAGATACTGAAAGGCTAAAACGTTGTAATAAATATGGCGACAAAGATGAGGACACTAGTCCAAATAATGTAAATAGTGTACATAATAACTCATCTCAGAAATACAGACAGATACTGAAGGGTGATAAATATGGCAACAAAGAGGAGGACAATAGTCCGAATAATGTAAATAGTGTACATAATACCTCATCTCAGAAATATAGACAGATACAGAATTAGAAGTTTTACCAAAATTCATTATTGGTTGGCACAAGTTTAACAGCATAAAATATGCAGCTGACACAGTTTCGATAGCAGACGCAGAAACGAAACTACAAGAACTTAGTGAAGGAAAGCAAGAAGAAAGGACTAATCATCAATATCAAGAAGACAGAATGTATGTTTGTTAGCAAAAGGGACAACCCAACATACAAATTACAAACTAGGAATAGAAAACTCAAACAAGTACAACAATTTAAATATCTGGGAAATGTTTTAACAGAGGATGAAAAATGAGACACTGAAATCTGAAGGCGCATTGGGATAGCGAAAGATGTCTTCCAAAAGCTAAGCAAAGTATTAAGAAACAAAAAAATCTCGTTAGAAACAAAGAAAAGACTACTGAACCGTTACGTAATATCAGTTCTCCTGTGGGGTAGAGAACAATCACCTCAAAGAAGAGACTTGAAGCAACAGAAATATTCTATCGAATTGAAGCAACGGAAATGTTCTAGAGAAGGATGCTGATAAATCCATAGACTTAACATGTAAGCAACGTGGACGTTTTAGAAAAAAGTACGTAACACCAGAAAGTAACAATTGAAATTTATAGGACGCATAATGAGGAAAAAGGGTTTGGTAAAATTGATACTCACAAGACAGTTTTAAGGCAAGAGGAACAGAGAAAAACAGTGTATAATCTATCTATTGAGTTTAAGTAAATTAATAGTAGAACAGGATTTAGAAGATAACAAAAAAATCAAATTTATTAAGAGCAACAAAGGACAAGAAATTGTGGAGAGCCATGATCGCCAACCTTCTGTAGGGACACGGTACATAGAGGAAGAAGACTAGCAGATGGATATTTGAAATATTACTCAATAAAAGACACGAATAAAAAATGAATTTATAGACCAAATAAGTGCCATTATTTTCTAAGTTAACCTCAGTATATCACAAATTCACAAATAGGGAAAATATTTTGCTGCCCTCTTCAAATTAGAGAAGACCTGTTGGCTTTCACAATGAGTAACCTATTAATTTTAGCCTTAATATTAACAATTACGTGATATCGAACACCTGCCGTTGTCAGTGTTAACAAATAAATCATTTTATCAGACACCATACAGTTCAGGTGGTGTTATTAATTATAGAGAAATCAACTGTAATTTCAAATCCCCAGAGCTCGTCTCTCATCGAACCTGACCTTCGGCGAGACGCGGAATCTACAGTTACTTTGCCACCTGTCTTGTCGAAATTTTGATTTGTTTTGACGACCGTGTAAAATCCATCTTTTTTTTTTTTTAGCTGAATCGTTTTCATTGTTGATTTTCTTTACAATTATTTTTATTTTGAAAAGTGACCAAAATAGACAATCATATATTTCAAATATTCTTCATTTGAGGCATTTGTGATTGATTCTGATTCTCTTTCTTTATTTTTTTCTTTCTTTCTTTTTATCCTTTTCTTTCTCCCATTCTTTTTTCTTTCTTTCTATCCTTTTCTTTCTATCCTTTTCTTTCTTTTATTCTTTATGCTTTCATTCGTTCTTTCTTTCTTTCATTATATTCTCTTCTCTCTTTCTTTCATTATTCTTTCTTTCTCTTTTTGTTTCTTTCTTTCTATTCTTTTAATTCTTTTTTTTTTCATTCTTTTTTTTTCTTTCTTCGGTACTTTCTTTTTTATATCCTTTTCTTTCTTTCTTTCTTTCTTCCATTCTTTTTCCTTTCTTTCTTTCTTTCTTTCTTTCTTTCTATCTATTTATCTTTTTCTTTCTTTCTTTCTTTTTTCTTTCTTTTGTTCTTTCTATCCTTTTCTCTTTCTTTCTTTTTCATCCTTAATTTGGTTCTTTCTTTTTTTTTCCTTTCATATATTCTTTCATTTCCTTTTTCTTGTTTTAATTCTTTCGTTCTTTCTATCACTTTCTTTCTTTCAATTTTCTTACTTTCTTTTTTCTCTAGTTCTTTCTTTTCCTTTCTATTTTTTTCTTTCTTTCTTTCTTTTTTATTTCGTATTCTTTCTTTCTCTTTCATTTTTCTTTCTTCCTTTATTTCTTTCTGTCGTTTTATTTGTGTCCACGTTGTTTAATTCTTTCTTTCTTTCTTTCTTTTACTCAAGTTATGTTCAACATTTCTCCCAGCCGACCAATAAAAGATGTTCTTCCAATTTTACGTCTTCGTTTGATTTCCATTTTTGTGTTCATTTTGCAAAAGATCTTCTCTAACCTCTCAACCGCCATTTCCATTTTCAAACATTATTCCTATCTTTATAGCTTGATTTCTTTCCTGTTTTTTTTTTTAACAATTTAGGGAAAGCTTTTTCAAGCTTCCAACCAATTTTAACATTTTAATATATATTCTCTTTTTGCTTTTGGTAGATACATTTTTTATCAGGTATTTGCATCCAGAATTATCCAAGAATCCCAACCAATTTTTGTATTTAAGAATATTTTTCTCTTTTTATCGAGATTATTTTCTTTTTTTATCAATTCATTTCAGAAAAAATCTTCTAACGCATCTTCGAATTTTCTGAACCTTCGTTTTATTTTGATCTCTTCTTTTCTCTTTTTCTCTCTTTTTCTTTTCTCTTTTTCCTTTTCTCTTTATTCT
The DNA here is from genome assembly GCA_963932145.1 of Acanthosepion lycidas. Lineage (NCBI taxonomy): Eukaryota > Metazoa > Mollusca > Cephalopoda > Sepiida > Sepiidae > Acanthosepion > Acanthosepion lycidas. The sequence continues at coordinate 9,169,084 of OZ010588.1, forward strand.
TTTCTCATTTTTCTTTTCTCTTTTTCTCTCTTTTTCTTTTCTCTTTTTTCTTTTCTCATTTTACTTTTCTTTTTTTTCTTTTGTCATTTTACCTTTGTCTTTTTTCTCATTTTTCTTTTCTCTTTTTTCTTTTCTCTTTTTCCTTTCTCTTTTTCCTTTTCTCTTTTTTCTTTTCCCTTTTTCTCTTTTTTCTTTTCTCTTTTTCTTTTTCCTTTTTTCTTTTCTCTTTTTTCTTTTCTCTTTTTTCTTTTTTCTCTTTTCTTTTTTCCATTTCTCTTTTTTCTTTTCTCTTTTTTTCCTTTTATCCTTTTTCTCTTTTCCTTTTCTCTTTTTTCCTTTCTCTTTTTCCTTCTCTCTTTTTCCTTTTTTCTTTTTTCTTTTCTCTCTTTCCGTTTTCTCTTTTTTTCCTTTCTCTTTTTCCTTTTCTCTTTTTCCTTTTCTCTTTTTTCTTTTTTCTTTTTCATTTTCTATTTTTTATTTTCTCTTTTTTTCTTTTGGAGTCGGGTTCTTTTTCTTCTTCTTTGCTTCATTCCTGTGGAAATAAATTCTGGCTTCTAATTCCTGTTTGTATTTTACAAGCATTGACTTTTTCTTTTTACTTCCTTTTTTTATTTTCCCCCCATGTTTCTTTCTTTTTCACATAACCAGTTTGCTTTTTTCTTTTCCCCCATTCTCTTTTTGAATATTCTTTCCTTGCTTAACTTTTTCTTCACTTTGTCCTTTTTTTTTTTACATTTATTCTTTCTTTTCTTGTTACTCTATTTTCTTTTCATTTTGTATTTTCTTTTATTTATTTCTGTGTCTTCTTTCTTTTCCTTTCTTTCCTTCTTTTTCATTTTCTTTTTCTTTTTCGGCTTTTAATTTCATTTTTGCATTCATAATGTTTCCTTTTTCTTTTTCTTATTTTTTTTGACTTCTCATTTACACTTTCTTATCTCCTTTTGCCTTTCTTTCATTTTTCACTTTTTATTTTACATTTCTCTTTCTTTCTTTCTTTTTTCTTTCTTTCTTTCTTTCTTTCTATTTCTTTCTTCCATTATTTCTACCTTTTTCTTTCTTTCATTCGTTTCATTTCTAGACGATCTATGTCGGGGCCAAGGATGGCATTCCAATCTCCCGTTAAAACTACCCAACGAAATATTGTTAAAAACAAAGAATGTCGCTCAGAGTGGGCATTGGGCGCATAAACCCCAATGAGACGAAGAGCCTTATCCTTTATGGTAACATCCAGCACACAAAGCCTGACCGGCGGATCTGCGAAGACAAGAGTACATGCAGCCTTTAAAGACTTGCTCACCAGCCAAGAGACACCTCTCGAACGACCATCAAAACATTCATAGAGGGAGAACCCTCTAGACAGAAGGTCCTCATTAAGGGGTGAACAAAAAGCGGGAACCTCCTTGAACAAAATCGTTGCAATTTTTCACCGTAGCATTATCAAAACAAGGCATGAGCGGAAACATTCCGAAGACTTCATTAGCCTCCGCATCTCTGGCCCAAATTTGTTGACCTGCTTACAACCCTATAAGACCCTTTTTGCATTGGGAAAATTTCTTGGGTCTTCGATATCTAGGTTGTTAATTTTCCTGAAATTAACCAAGAATTTAATGTTCCTCTTTTTTTTTAATATTGTAGGACCTTGTCCTCTAGTTTTTTGGATACCCGTCATACGTCTTCCCCTGTGATAAATATTGGTTTAGGTTCTTTTATGAGATGAAGGATCTATGTTTTTTGGTAATGGACTTCTTTCCCTTTTGGAATTTTCAGTCTTTTTCGGTGTAGCTGCAGGGGATGGTTTGGGGCTAATAGCGATAGTAGAAAGATCGTCTTTAGCAGGTAAAACTGTGATGGGGGCCTTTTTTAAGGTTGTCATTTTTGTGAGAAAGGGAGATGAGGATCTTACGACTCGAGGAGGGGTCTTGATGTGTTGTTTAGCTGACGGGGAAGACGGTGCCGATGAGTTAGGGCCAGATTTTTTTTACATGATTATTCCGGTTGAGACAAACTTTCAGTTGCCGCAATTTTTACGCTTTCTCGGACACTGGCAATTTTGCTAACGTGTGACAGATTATCTGGGAAACACACACACGTATATTTTTTAGTGAAATTGGAGTGGATTTGAACAGCGAAATTAGATCAGAGCATTTTTGTTTACTGATGGCGAAACCTGATCTAAGGGCAGAAGTTGTACCCATTGGAACTGGGTCAATAGCAGACAATGGAAATGGTCGAAATATTTTTTATTGATTAAAACTTGGAATAGAGCTGAGTAAGCAAGGAAAACTTTTAGAATTCACATGATTTTGGTTGAAACAGCCATAACTCCGTGAAGTAGTAGGGCCAAGGTTCAGTTGTAACCAGCCGGATTTTTCTATATAAACGCGTAGTTGTGCTGAAGAAGATGTAGACGGAAGAGAGAGACGGAAAAGACAGACAGGAGAGAATTAGCCCGGGCAAGAGTTGGGCTAGAGACAGTGGAGAGTCAAGTTGGAGACTCAAGAAGGAGAGAATGTGACGTCAGAGATTGGAACGAAGCGTCCGCTAATATGTACTGTTGATATAAGTACCGCTGCTTCTGCTACCACGTATATTACTACTACTGTTACTACTGCTAAGGAGGAAAGCCACTATAAACTTATTAAATAATCTTATTCCCCCATCGCAAGCGTCGTATATCGTTCTGAGACGATTTAACAAGTTAATCATAACACACACTCTCTCTCTCTGTCCAGAATCCAGTGAATGCATTTTTCCGTCAATTACTTTTCTTTTCTGTAACTGGTTTCTTTTCTATACTATTCTTTTCTGCTATATAAAAGACATTAATAATTCAATCATTGAATAGTTGTTTGTCCGCCTTTCTGCAGATACATTTTTTTTTTTTTTGCTGCATTCTAAATTTCTTAGCGCAGACTCTCCAGCCATGTCTACATCTTCAGTCGACCGTGAATGGAGGAACATCACTTCTGCTTTCTGGATCAAACCAAACACAACGTGGGCAGGAAGCAGTATTAAACCAGTGGACCCGTCAAATAATCTACAGATGCTCAGGGGACTTACGGCCACTCCCTTAAGTTCGGTTAGGACCGAGTAGACACCTCAACCCAGAGAGTAAGACGTCGGAGGTTGAGGGGTTGGAGTAAAAGTGTTAGAGACGTAGCTTTTCCGAATAGCTGTTCGGGGAGTCACCCTTAGAACTGGTAGAGGGAGTGAGACCGTTTATGCCGTTTCCCGTTGTGGCTTAATTGGGACGAAGACGCGCTGCCCGGAGCTTCCCTCTAGCCTTACCAACAGCTTGCCATTCCCCTTTACCTACTCCACAACCACACTAGCGGCGAGCAAAGACTTTTCGGGGAATGGGGGCCGTGAGATAGGCCCAATTGTGGGTTTACCACACCGGTCCCGGCTGTTGGCATGCCCATTACAGGCAAGACGGAAAAACAGACTCAGCCCGTGGCCTTCATCTCTGGGCAGGAATAGGACAAGTGACCAGTCTTCCCACACTTCCAGCAAGCCGGTCTTCGACCTGTGACTATAATCGGCAACTTCTGGCCCTCTGCATCCAGACAGTTGGGGATGGAGACGAAGTCCTTACGATCTAACATTATTTCAAAGCTCTATCCCCCGGTCATATCTCAGAGGAAGCACTGAGTATCCGGCCAAATTAGCACAGATAAGCGGCCATGTGTTCCCCACATTAGGAGAGACCTCATATACTGAAATATGGTCCTTCGCCTACATATTCGGTCCTCAGCATGAGATATTTTGTTATAAGATTACGGGTGCTAACCGCTTCACAGTCAGTAGTCGTAGGTAACAGTATGTCCCACATGAAGAAGTTTTTGCCTTTTATGATTCTCTGTGGTTTAATCCCTAGGGACGTCAACGATTTTATGACGTTGTCTTTTGTGGAGCGATAAATTTTGCGCGAACTCTTGTCCACCACAAAGACTGACAGAATTCTTTTTCACCTTTCTATAGTTCATCAATATTTGTCAAGAGCCCATCTTTTGTAACAAGATGGGCGTAGCTTTTAGCTTTCTCCAGGAACTCTGTAATGTCGATACTGCATTTTGGTGGGGACGACCGCTACTTTGTCTTCTTTGTTGGTATTGTCTGTGATAAGATATTTTCTTGTAGAAGAGTCTTAGCCTGTTTCGGCATCCATATTATTTTCCTTGTGTTGAATATTTTGGCATGATTCGGCCTCCATATTTTCAGCAGGAATGTGAGCATTTTGGGTTTTTCCGTTAAAAACTTTTCCTTTACATTTTAGCAATTAGCGGCCGCCATACCATTTCCGTAATTTTATTTTCGTTAGATTTATCAGGTGGCTTAGTCTTTATTTACTAAGTCCAGAATAATTTGTTTTTAACCTTCTTCTTGGGAGCCATTTTTACCCCATTTTTTTTTCCTATTTTGCAAAATAAACTCTAAAGTAATACAAGAATAAATAAATCACAAAAACAAATACATCATGACAATTGGGCGTGCAAAAGACAAAAACTTACGCAAATAAATAAACCTTGAACTTTTAAAAAGCGGACAAAATTAAATATGCAAAAAAAAACACAAATTTCCTTTAAAGGAAAAAAAAGGTTACACGCACGAAAAGGAATAAAGATACACAAAGAAAGTCAAGTAACAACGATGAAATAATTCAGTAGTAAGACTAGAAACATAAAGAAAATACGGAACTAATACGAAACTAACAAATCACAGAATCAAATATGGCTGCCGTAAAAATCAAGGCAGCCCGTTAACGAAGAAAAACAAAAATGGAAAAAACGGACAGATTAATAAAAAAATTGCAGAAACAAGAAAATTAAAATATGTGCACAAAAGACTTAACAAGTACAACACAGAAGACTTAACGGAAAAAAAAAAGACAACAAAAAATAACAAGAATAAAACAAAATAACACGTAATAAAATAAACAAAAAAAAATAAAGTCAGACGTAAATAACACAGATAAACTCTATCGGGGGATTACAGAAACTTAAAAAGAAACGGAAAATCTTAATTTTCAAATAAAATAAAATCAAAAAGCAAATAATAAAAGAATAATAGCAGAAAAAAGAAAAAATTAAAATGGGGAGGGTAAGAAATTGAAAAAGAAAAAATCAAAAAATTTTTCAAAGAAAATTCAGTAAAAAATTGAACGTAAGAAAAAGTAAAATAAAAATATACTTAATAGAAATGAAACGGGGTTCATAAAATATACCAATTAAATAGTAGCACAAATATTCAGGTATCAAACACCGGTCGGTATAAAGTCTGTATAGTTAGACAGATTATTGATATTTATTGTAATAAATACAATTATGGCATGAGGCCGAAAAGGGGAGGGGTTAAGACTGGTCTTCACTGACTATCTTATAACTAGCTAATCCGATTCACGACCCATTCACTCATTACAATTTTCGTATTCACCATAAAAACTCGTCCGTCATCAAATCCTCCATCCACCATAATACCGCATCCTCTCAAGGGGGACCTACAAAACGCACCCAATGCCATAAAAATTTAATGATAATAAATTATTATATATAAAAATCTAATGATGAAGAATGAGAGGGGAGGGAATGAACCCCTAATCAAACTAAATATCAAACCAAAGTATATTAGACATATCTGATGTTAATAGGGCCCGTCCAACCCTCAAAAAAGAGAGGTCGCTGTATTCTGCCCATTGGACAAAATCAAGAGGCTCTCTCGCTAAGGGAGTGGGAAAAGAGAAAATGTATACGAGCATGGGAAATAAATGCTGATCCAATCGAGATGAAAAGGGGACAAACAAACTGGGGAGGTTGGGAATCTCAACATAATCAAAGATGCAACCGAGAGTGGGCCAGGAACATTTAATCACATTAACTAGGTACACAAAGCTTGTCTAACCTAACCAAGGGGAGGGCTCCACAGGAAACCACCCCGATTTGACGTAGGTTGACCTAAAAGAGAAAATCAGGGCTAGCCCCGTTGAAACGAACCAAGCTCGCCTCAGTCACCCACCTTTCGCTAAAGACTGTCGAATGCAAGCGTTTTCTATCAGTTCTGATCTTCATCTTGAGCTGATGCTCAAAGAATTAGATCAGATCCTGATGAGAAAGACAGTTGCCTCGCAAGACTTCCTCCTGTCGCTTTGTCCAAATGACCATTCGGGCCGTGGACAGCAGTGTAAGAAACACCATTCGTTTGACTCCAGAATACGGGGGCGACGTACTGTCACGCGCGTATGCGCGATCAATGACCCCAAGCTTTTCGGGAGCGATACGAGCCGTGAACTCGCCGACATGGTCCCATAGGGGGTGAACCAAAGGACAATGGTAGAAGGAGTGCGAAGCCGTTTTCTCTAAACCAAGGTCACATCGTTCACAGCCTGGCAAATCCGCCAAGCCCCATATGAATGCTTTGTCATTGAGAGAGCCTATTCCGAGTCAGTCGCCAACTAAGCGAAAACTCAGGGTTACTGAGGTATTCCGCCGCTGGCACCCAAGACCAGAAAGAGTGTAACTCCTCCTCCGACAAGTCGAGAAGCTCACGTAGAGGTTTCTTCGCGACCCCCTCCAGTAAATAACGATAGAAGACTTTCCTAGGCCGAGAAAGGTTACTGGACCGAGGAATGATTGTCAAGGCATATCGACATTCGCGAAGGAAATCCAATTGAACCTGTGGTTTACGATGGCGCTCAACCCGCGAGATGGGAAGACTGATAGTAAGAAAAAGGAAAGCGTTCCTTACAATCCCCGGCATAATCGAATCTCCTGTGAACGAGCGGCGTGGGAAAGCCAGCGTCGAGGCGAGCTTGTGACTCGCCAAGTGTGGCATTCCCAGCCCCACCCTCCATGATACTGGCGTTGTCCACAGACTTGATGCTTGCGCCCCCTCCATAAAATGGTGGATAGCAAGCGCTCGGGCGGCTTCTTATGATCTTTACAGAGAGAAAGTACAGCCAAGCAATAAAGGACAATCAGGAAAACGTAAGTGGCACACGCCTCCGCCCTGCCCTTTACGTACAACCTCCGTCGACGCCAAGTCTGATCGGCCGCGTCGACCTTTGCCTGTATTTCAGACCAATTTTTCTCCAGCTGGAGGTCGGGTCCAAACCACACTCCAAGAACGCGGACAGGACCGTCCGTCCAACCAACCTTTAATACTTTCGTATGAAGCAATTTTACCGATTGATCTGAGGAAACGGTTGTGTATAGTTTGGACATTTCTGAACATGTTTGACATCATCTGGAACATTTATTAGAACGTCTATATTCTTCTTATTTTACTGTGATTTTCACACTGTACAAGGCACGGGGACACTCAAGGTAGAGTAAGAGGTACAGTTTATGCGGATAAGAGGGGAATATAACAGTTACCCCTACATTTGAACAGGTTAAGATTATAGTGTTCGGAGAAACATCCTCTTGGGTGTCGATTCCACAGAGCAGTGGATCGCAGGAAGAAGCTGTTCGAGTGGGACTTACATCTCAATACGAAGGGAATGAGGGTGGTTCGCTACAATGTGCGTTTCATAGAGGGTCCTAGCCGTGAAGTGGCACTTTTCATGGGAGTAACAAGAGAGTACTGAGAGGCTTTGCCCATCCCGTCTGAGAGAGAGGTGCTGGAAGGTGGAAAAATAATTTGTCACTCGCAGACATCAAAGTGAGGGCTGGGCAACTCCAGCCTAAATATGACCTGGTCTTGTTCTTGTAAAGGTAGAGGATATCGCGAGGAGTCGGCTACGTACTGGAGCGGTAAAGGGAACCCGACCATCTATAGCGAGAGATCGTATGTACGAGTTCCACTTGCTGTCATGGGTGAGTGTAAGGCACAATAGTCTCTCAAGGCACGTAGCCTCCACGAGGTGACGTCTATTTATCGTTATTGGTGGTAGTTTAAAATTGATTTTCGAAGCATTGAATGTAAACAGGTAGTTTTTCCCTCATTGAGCTGTTAGAAGTAAATCGGGTGAGAGATCAGCTGCCATTCTCTGAACATCTCTTTCTTTCTTCTTTTTCCCTTTTATTTATTCTTATCTCTTTCCTTCCCTCTCTTTCCATTTATTTCTTCTTCTTCTTTTTCTTTCTCTCATTTTCCTTTAATTTATTCTTTCGTTCTATTTACATTTATTTATTCGTATTGTCTTACCTTCTCTCTTTTTCCTTTTATTTATTCTTATTCTCTTTCTTTCTCTTTTTTCCCTTTTATTTATTCTTATTCTCTTTCTTTCTCTTTTTTCCCTTTTATTTATTCTCTTTCTTTCTGTCTTTTTCATTTTATTTATTCTTATTCCCTTTCTTTCTACCTTTTTCCTTTTATTGAAACTTTTCCTCTTTCCTTCTCTCTTTTTCTTTTCATTTATTCTTATTCTCTTTCATTCTCTCTTTTTCATTTTATTTATGCTAATCTCTTTCTTTCTTCCTTTTCCCTTTTATTTATTCTTATTCTCTTTCTTTCTCTCTTTAACCTTTTATTTATTCTTATCTCTTTCTTTCTCTCTTCTCCCTTTTATTTATTCTTATCACTTTCTTTCTCTCTTCTCCCTTTTATTTATTCTTATCTCCTTCTTTCTCTCTTCTCCCTTTTATTTATTCTCATTCTCTTTCTTTCTTCCTTTTCCCTTTTATTTATTCTTATCTCTTTCTTTCTCTCTTCTCCCTTTTATTTATTCTTATTCTCTTTCTTTCTCTCTTCTCCCTTTCATTTATTCTTATTCTCTTTCTTTCTCTCTTTTCCCTTTCATTTATTCTTATTCTCTTTCTTTCTTCCTTTTCCCTTTTATTTATTCTTATCTCTTTCTTTCTCTCTTTTTCATTTTATTTATTTTTATTCTCTTTCTTTCTCTCTTTTCCCTTTTATTTATTTTTATTCTCTTTCTTTCTCTCTTTTCCCTTTTATTTATTCTTATTCTGTTTCTTTCTCTCTTCTCCCTTTTATTTATTCTTATTCTCTTTCTTTCTCTCTTCTCCCTTTTATTTTTTCTTATTCTCTTTCTTTCTCTCTTCCCCTTTTATTTTTTCCTATTCTCTTTCTTTCTCTCTTCTCCCTTTTATTTTTTCTTATTCTCTTTCTTTCTCTCTTCTCCCTTTTATTTTTTCCTATTCTCTTTCTTTCTCTCTTCTCCCTTTTATTTATTCTTATTCTCTTTCTTTCTCTCTTTTCCCTTTTATTTATTCTTATTCTCTTTCTTTCTCTCTTTTCCCTTTTATTTATTCTTATTCTCTTTCTTTCTCTTTTTTTCCTTTCATTTATTCTCATTCGCTTTCTTTCTTCCTTTTCCCTTTTATTTATTCTTATCACTTTCTTTCTCTCTTTTTCCTTTTATTTATTCTTATGTCTTTCTTTCTTCTTTTTCCCTTTTAGTTATTCTTATTCTCTTTGTTTTATTTCCTTTTTCTTTTTATTAATTCTTTTTTCTTCCTTTCTACATTTTTCCTTTTATTTTCCTTCAAAAATATTTTTGATATTTCTTTATTCCTCATCGAAGCGCATCGTTTCTCATTGTTTTTCTTATTTCTGTGACCTTCTGTTTCAAACTTTCTCCAAACTTCCCTTTAAACCCATCATGGTTGGCAGATATAGGTCACTCTCCTCTTTTTAGCCTAAATGCGCTTTGGTCTAATGTGTTGATTTGAGCGAGGGTTAAATTGGCAAGAATCGTATTCACACAAGCTGCCATTTGCTCAAGTCAAAATGATAGAACTAAGACGTCTATGGTAATGGCATTTATAGAGCTGGATGGTGGTTTTAATGAAAAGGCCACAGTAAAGTAACTTGTCGTAAAGGTTGTGATCAGATAAGTAGCAGTAATGTTTGCAATATTGCTGGGTACTGAAATGATCACCGCTGAACCAAAAAACCTTTTTAAAATAAATAATGTTTGGCTTGATTTTTTTCTTTTCAAGAAGTGGGTCACACCAATAATTTTTCAGCATGCCCCTTCTAGAACTTTTAATGGCGATAGACTTGAACTAGTAATAATAGAAGTATAATGCAGTAAATACACTTTCTCAATTCGTAGAATATTATTTCAAAGCGAAAACCCCTAAATATTGCCAGTTGTTTGCAAAACAACTTTTCGAATGTTTTCAAAAATTCTTACATGAAGTTTTTATATTCTATTCATTTGTTTCCCAAAAAAGGACATGGAATATTGAAAAAAAAAACCCCGTTATCCTTGATTCTGTTTTTGTGATTGCAAAAATGCCACATCATTTGTTTAACTCATTATTAATCAGAAGGACCTTCTAGGGTCGTTTGTAAACAGCTGATTTATAACTTTTGGAGAGACGTATCCTGATATAGATAGACTGAGAGAAAGAGGGGGTTGAAGAGAAAAGTAGAGATAGATAGATAGATAGATAGATAGATATGAACAGGATGAGATAGATAGATAGATAGATAGATAGATAGATAGATAGATAGATAGATAGATAGATAGATAGATAGATAGATATGAACAGGATGAGATAGATAGATAGATAGATAGATAGATAGATAGATAGATAGATAGATAGATAGATAGATAGATAGATATGAACAGGATGAGATAGATAGATAGATAGACAGATAGATAGATAGATAGATAGATAGATAGATAGATAGATAGATATGAACAGGATGAGATAGATAGATAGATAGATAGATAGATAGATAGATAGATAGATATGAACAGGATGAGATAGATAGATAGATAGATAGATAGATAGATAGATAGATAGATAGATAGATATGAACAGGATGAGATAGATAGATAGATAGATAGATAGATAGATAGATAGATAGATAGATAGATAGATAGATAGATAGATAGATATGAACAGGATGAGATAGATAGATAGATAGATAGATAGATAGATAGATAGATAGATATGAACAGGATGAGATAGATAGATAGATAGATAGATAGATAGATAGATAGATAGATAGATATGAACAGGATGAGATAGATAGATAGATAGATAGATAGATAGATAGATAGATAGATAGATAGATAGATAGATAGATAGATATGAACAGGATGAGATAGATAGATAGATAGATAGATAGATAGATAGATAGATAGATAGATAGATAGATAGATATGAACAGGATGAGATAGATAGATAGATAGATATGAATTAATGAATCGGTAATGATAAACTGATCACAATATTTATCCGATGAAAATCGTTAGATACAAAATCGTATCGAAACACCGTGATTGCAAGATGAATGCAAGACAAATCAAGTCGTTTTCTTATCTTCTAACATCCATTCTGATCACAGGACCTATATCAATTTTCATTCTAAACAATCTGGATAATATACGACTATTTTACTTATCTTTATGCATGACATTACCTTGTACTATTTAGTTTTTATCAGTTTTAATCAGAACTAACGATAAGTGCCGGCATACTAGAACGAAAACGGGGCGTAGCAGACATGCGTTTGTATATTATTTTAAAAGATAAAGTATAGGCTGTCTACGGTTAATATAGCGGGCTGCTGTGTATGTTTAGTTATTAGCGACATCAGATGCGATCTGCTTTTCTGATAGATAGAATGAGATGTGATGATAAGCGGTTACTATGAAGAAAATGGCCGAAACGATAGAATCAAAAATAGGACATTTTTGCTGCTTGATGCTGGCATACAACGACTAAATTAAGGGTCCCCCTCTACAAGGATTCTTCTTCTAAATGACTGTGGGCACAAAATGAGTACTAAACAGGGCGTTAAAGAGAATTGCGTCGGGTGAATCAGGGTGATTCGAACTCCTGAATGTATGGCAAGAATGTTCGGTTATTCACAGATAGATAGATAGATAGATAGATAGATAGATAGATAGATAGATAGATAGATAGATAGATAGATAGATAGAAACTGAGATAGATAGAAACTGAGATAGATAGATAGATAGATAGAAACTGAGATAGATAGATAGATAGATAGATAGATAGATAGATAGATAGAAACTGAGATAGATAGATAGATAGATAGATAGATAGAAACTGAGATAGATAGATAGATAGATAGATAGATAGATAGATACAAACTGAGATAGATAGATAGATAGATAGATAGATACAAACTGAGATAGATAGATAGATAGATAGATAGATACAAACTGAGATAGATAGATAGATAGATAGATAGATACAAACTGAGATAGATAGATAGATAGATAGATAGATAGATAGATAGATAGATAGATAGATAGATAGATAGATAGATAGATATGCAGAAACTAGGGCAGATAGATAACGTGAACTGAGATAGTAAAGTAGATGGATGTGCCACTTACAATAATCTATCTATCTATCTATCTATCTATCTATCTATCTATCTATACCTATTTGTTCATTCTATCGACTTAGCTCTCGCTATCTACATATTCATATATATATATATATATATATATATATATATATATATATATATATATATATGTGTGTGTGTGTGTGTGTGTGTCTGTGTGTGTCTGTGTGTGTGTCTGTGTGTGTGGGTGCGTCTATTAGTATTTCTATATATGACTTCATATTTATCGGTCTAGAACTCTATCTTTAACTTTGTGCGTGTTCATATGTCAGGCTGTATATTTTAACTTCTTTATCTATCTATCTATCTATCTATCTATCTATCTATCTATCTCTCTCTCTCTCTCTATATATATATATATATATATATATATACTTTACAATTGTAATTAAGATAACAACAATTGGAATTAAGATACTTTCTTTCCCGAACTAACCTCTATCCCACTACAAACTGATACCATAAACAGTTTGTAAAATCCTGCGAAGTTTAAAATTAGAATTCGTAGGTAAAAATGGTCATTAACTAAATGTATCTTAATTCCAATTGTAAGAAAATTTGCTCTGTTTAATGAGATAAACATTGAGCGCTCTTTTGTGAGTCAGTTTTAACATATTTCAAATTTTATATTGTTTTCATAGTACTCGCCTGGTTTATACCAACAGATTACTAGATATATATATATATATATATATATATATATATATATATATATATATATATATATATATATATATATATATATTAATGTATATTTGGGCAGCAACCTTTCTTTTGAATATCTTTCATTAAATACGCAGACAACGAAGATTTTATTAATTTTTATCAATTTTTTCGAGTATTCATACATTTTCTTGTTTTCTAGCTGTAAGGGGGTACAAAAACTTTTCATAATTTTCATTGTCACAAGCACTTTCGGTCACTTCTGTAGCCATTTTCTATCTTGTTTCTTGCCAAAAATCAATTATCTCTATTGGACGTACTACTGACTCAAGTACAGAACTTGCAATTTACAAAAATCCATAAGATACGTTAATTAATTGTATATAAATCACATTACCGGAAACAGCTCGCTATTAGAGAGGGCTTTTCTATCAAACATCTCTCTTCTGCTATCAATCTCACCTTATTTAAGAATCGAAATGGAGTTTTAATAGCTGTTTATACACACACACACACACACAGAGATAGATAGATAGATAGATAGATAGATAGATAGATAGATAGATATGAGTAGACTGAGATAGATAGATAGATAGATAGATAGATAGATAATGAAAGGACTTAGATAGATAGATAGATAGATAGATAGATAGATAAGAATAGTGAGATAGATGTGAATATATGTGTGCTTTGTGTGCGTATGTGTAAATGTTTGTACATCATTTCATCTGGCAGTATATATCTATCTATTAGGTTGGTGCAAAAATAATATCGTTTTTCGACGTATTTTTTAACGTGAAAAAACGATATTATTTTTGCACCAACCTAATATCTACCTACCTATCTACCTTTATTTAATTCTCACAATGTTTATATGTCACTCTTTCTAAATCTATTTCTGTTCATATATTTGTTTCTTAATTGCTAACCATTTAAATAATACCCCATACATATATATATATATATATATATATATATATATATATATATATATATATATATATATAGTCTTTACTTATGCTATACCTATGGTTGAAAGTGCTCAAATCAGGAATAGAGCTTTTGTAAATATCAAATCTGGAGGTCATCTGTTGTTGACCACAGTGTCAAATTTCACACACACACACACACACACACACACACACACACACACACATACATACATACATATATATATATATATATATATATATATTGTGTGTTTGCGCAGGAATCCGTCTTTTATACATGTCTCATTGAAGCCCACAGACAAGGAACTACGATTAAGCATTTTTTTTTTAATAAAATGATCGATACCTTAATAATAAAAAACAAAAAACCAACACAGAGTAATATAAAAAATATGCCTACGAGGTTCGGAAAATAAAACATTCCTATAACTCTAGAAACATACACACAACCCATGCACCCAATTTAAAAGAAAATATAAAATCATTCTTGATAATGGCTAAAAGTATAGCCGAAAGCGCTCGGAATTACAGAACATTTGGGCAGTTTTTGTGTCCAGAAAAGAAAACACTTGCTCGAACACAAAAAATTAAAAAGCTTAATCTTAGTACCTTGTCTATCATCTTTAATGAAACATGTATAAATGAGCGATTGCTACATACATACATACATATATATATATATATATATATATATATATATATATATATATATATATATATATACTGATACAAATTATTAACACCCCACCCCTGCCGATTCCAGACAATCCGCCCTTGATGTTACCATGGAATTTTTTGATTTCAATTTTGACCATATTATTAAAACTCGTAAACTTCAGAAATAAGTCATTCCCAAAAAATTTCGCTTGAAGATGGAACAGAGCCTACTTTAACTCAAGTTAATTCAAATATTATTTTGAAGTTTTCGGCTCTTGTTTTGAAACATGAGACCTCTTATGTAGCGTGTTGGAATCATATTTTTAAATAAATAATTATATATATATATATATATGTGTGTGTGTGTGTGTGCGTGTGTGTGTGTGTGTGCGCGCGCGCGCATATTTATGTATGTGCAAGTAGATATAGACATGTTGTTGTATATGTGTATATCTATGTATGTGTTTTTTGGGGGCATATAAATAATAGGGTCCTTAATAGATTAAATATTAGTTAGATTTTATGTTTATGCTAAATTTGTAACCTGTAGGTGATATTACTTGCTCTGTCAAATTTTCTTTATTACACATCGGTTTTCTTATAAATGCTCTTCCCCCCCACCTCTTTCTCTCATTTCAAGTTTAGATCATATCGTTTTTTATTGTGCGTAGTGCAACCACAAATGTATCCACACGTTTCCGGTGTTTGTACTTTTTTAATTTCAATTTTAGGTCAGCGATTCGATAGCGAATTATGCATTTGAAAATAATTCATATTTATCTGTATCTCACTCATTTAAACCATTATTTAACTCCTCTCTAAAACTTCTCTCTGTTAAATTTTAACCCCCACCTTCACCTTTAGGCCTTTCCTGTTCTTCTTTCTTCTATTACACCTCTCCCTAGAGCTTTCATACATTTTCCTCTCACACTTGTTTCCCACTCCCGCACATACACTCTCACTAAAATTTTGTTTTTATACCCAGAGTTATATTTTCTGATTTCTTTTTGAATTTGTAGATGTGATGAATTGGATCGTGATTACGAAACCAATGTAATAAATTATAACCACGGAACACTAGTGCTTAAGTCTTTTTCATTTTATATATATATATATATATATATATATATATATATATATATGAGTTTCATTAAAGACGTCTGACAGGGCACTGTAGTTAAGCTTGTTATTAAATTTTCTTTGTGTTCGTACAAGTATTTTCTTTTCTGGACACAAAATGTGTAAAAACTGTCCAAATGTTCTGCATATTCAAGCGCTTTCGGCTATTCTTTTAGACATTATCAATACTGATTTTTATTTTTAACTGAATGTGTGATTTTTTTATGTATGTACCTGAAGGTATAGGAATGTTTTTATTTTTCCAAACACGATCAGCACGTTATGGCCGTGTTCATAGTTAATGTTACTGAGTGTTGGTTTATCGTTTTTTATTATTAATGCTTCCATTATTTTTAATCTTTTGTTGCATGTGGATGGGGCGATTATACTTTTATTTTCTATTAGTATATTACGGATGCAGTTTCGTAGGTTTCCGTGTGTGTTTAAATAAGTCCTAATGGAGCTATAGTCAGAGAGGTGTAATGTAAATCGTTTCGATAGGTATGTAGTGGAACAATAAAAAGAAAAATGAAATAGAAAGCTTAATCGCCGTACCATTAACGAACTTTGTATAAAAGAAATTGCTACCCAAATACACAATATATATATATATATATATATATATATATATATATATATATATATATATATGTGTATATATATATGTATATATGTATATATATATATATATATGTATATGTATATATTAATATATATATATATATATATTTCTTCATATATATATATATATATATATATATTTCTTCATATATATATATATATATATATATATATATATATAGATATATATATATGAAGAAATATAGTCTTAAAGTGTGCTATATTTATGGAAGAAAGTGCTCAATATCGGAGACAGAGCGTGTGTAAATATAAAAGTGAACATTGAAGTCAACACTTAGAGGCGACAGGCTGTTTCATGCAAGACGCAATCAGCCTAACGATTGTGTCTATCCTGAAACACCGCTAAGTGTTGACTTCAATGTCCACTTTTATATTTACACACGCTCTGTCTCCGATATTGAGCACTTTATCCCATAAATATAGCACACTTTAAGACTATATTTCTTCATATATATATATCTATATCTATATATATATATATATATATATATATATGAAGAAATATATATATATATATATATATATATATATATATATACAGAAAATCAAATCATTTATGAAAAAGCAGAAAAAAATATCGTGCCCTTATCTAACTCTTAAAAGGTTAATTTTGTCGTTATAAGGAAAGCAAGTCCCTCTTTCTGTCAACCTATCAATCTATCGTGAGAATCTCTCTTGCTAACTGAACATCCTAATCACCTTTTACAAGGAGACCGTAAATTATGTGGAACGTTTGAGAAAAGAAAAGAAAGTAAAAATCCGTTTTAGTCGTTTGGGTCCTCACCTGACTTGTTGGCGAGACAAAGTGAAAAAGAGTCTACTTATATAGTTGTCTTTACATGTTAAATATCGTCTTTCATTTTTCCGTATTCCAATTTCTAGGAGATAAGTATCATTTTGATTCATACCGTATTTTTATTTGGCCTTCTCAAAATATATATACATTAATTACTTCTTTTATCTCAAGAGGATTAATTATTTCTTAGTACCTCTTGTTCGTAATGCTTTCTTTTTACCTCTTTCTCTTTTAAGCTTTTTAAACATATTCTGTTCAGCTTATTTTGTTCCGTTATGTTCCAAACATCGTTCAATCACCTCGTGGGTACAATAATCCCGTCATATCTTCTTTGTAATCAACTTTTTTTTTTTGAGCTCCTTCTTTCCTTTGGACAAACACACACGCGCACGCGCAGAAGCCTGATATATAAATGTATTTTTTTTATGTTTATACGTTCTTTTTATAGATACAAATATTTAAGTAAATGCTCTGCTTATAATAAACAGTATTAACAACATTTACCGGTTTGAATGTCCGAGAAATTTTTCATAGAAAATATTCGTCCTCCGACAGGAATCGAGCTTGTATCCTATACGGAACCGTCATATAGCCTGGCGTGCTTTTACTGATTGAGCCACAGAGGATCGTTTTGGTCGGCAAGTTCGATTTTACTGTTTTTAAACCACAATTCCGCATTTAATTAAATATTTGTATCAATAAAAAGAACTTATGAACAAAAAATGTCTCAAAATAATTGTCGGACTTTGTCCATTTCATAATATATGACGTCATTTGTTTACATTTGGATACGCATCGAGCAAATATGAATGTATGAGAGAAAATCATGGAGAATTCTTGTTTAAAAACAGTAAAATCGATCTTGCTAACCGAACGCTCCTCTGTGGCTCAATCGGTTAAAGGCACGTCAGGCTATATGACGGTTCCGTATAGGATACAGGTTCGATTAATGTCGGAGGATGCATATTTTCTATAAAAAATTCTCGGACATTCAGGCTGATAAATGTTGTTAATACTGTTTATTATAAACTGAGCATTTACTTAAATATTTGTAGCTATAAAAAGAATGTATAAACATAAAAAATGTCTTAAAATAATTGTCGGGCTTTATTCATTTTATTAATGTATTTATAATGTGTTATAAGTTCAACTAATACAGTAACGTAATAATGAGCGTCAGAAGGTTTTTCTCGCCTGAGTCCATCCTTCAAATCTAGAAACCCACCATTCGTCCATGCATTGAATACTGTTGCCATATATGGTCTGCTTCCCTACTGTTCATCTAGAGGTCCTCGACAAAATCCAGAGACGAGTATGTAATGTTATAGGTCGTGATCTGGCATCTCGTTTACAGTCACTTCCTCACTAACGTAATGTGGCTTCCGTCTTTTCTACATATACTTTCATGGCATTGCTCTGACGAGCTATTTTCACTGGTGCCCCAACTGCATGAATTTAAGCGTGCTACTAAGTTGGCATGTAGGTCCCACTATTTCACTGTCGAAGCATTTAGATGTAACCGCCTCTTTTACTCCAACGGCTTCTTCTCTCGCACTTCCCGACAGTGGAACTGTTTTCTTCTTAATTGCTTCTCTGATAACTATAATCTTAAAAAAAAATTTAATGTAATGTCAGTCGACATCTTCTGATGCCTTGATCTTGATCCCGGTCCTTCTCTTCATCCTTTCCTCAATCACAACCTCTTTACTCTTGCACTAACTCTCTGTAACACCTTACGTGCTAATGGCACTCCCGCCTTGCTTGGAATGAAGCGCTTAATCATACTTATTAATCATTATACTGTAAAATCAACATATGCGTATATATCATATATTTCTTATCAAATATTTGTCTATATCTGAGATGAGTTTTTATGATTGCGTAGATTGAAAGATCAGAAAATGACGCACAAGGTCCATTACCAACCAGTAAAGGCAACATCATCTGAGTACCTCTGGGGAATCACTGCTAAACAAGAGTCTGAACTTCACCACAACCATCAGGCGGATACAATACTTGAACGTCGAATCGATGAAATAGCCTGGAATATCCCTTCAGAGTCTCAGATGGATGAACTAAGATGGTTTGGTTTGGTTTATTTTGTTTAATGGCATATCAACCACAGTGGGTTATTTAATGCCGACAACATTTTTAGGATAGATTCGTATGAATAGCGTATGTATTCTTTGGTTTAGATTGGTTTGGTTTATTTTGTTTTACGGCATATCAACCTCAATGGGTTATTTAATGCCGACAACATTTTTAGGATAGATTCGTATGAATAGCGTATGTATTCTTTGGTTTAGATTGGTTTGGTTTATTTTGTTTTACGGCATATCAACCTCAATGGGTTATTTAATGCCGACAACATTTTTAGGATAGACTCGTATGAATAGAATATGTATTCTTTGGTTTAGATTTGTTTGGTTTATTTTGTTTTACGGCATATCAACCTCAATGGGTTATTTAATGATGACAACATTTTTAGGACAGATTCGTATGAATAGAATATGTATACTTTGGTTTAGATTGGTTTGGTTTATTTTGTTTAACGGCATATCAACCTCAATGGGTTATTTAATGATGACAACGTTTTTAGGATAGATTTGTATGAATAGCGTATGTATTCTTTGGTTTAGATTGGTTTGGTTTATTTTGTTTTACGCCATATCAACCTCAAATGGTTATTTAATGCCGACGACATTTTTGGGATAGATTCGTATGAATAGAATATGTATTCTTTGGTTTAGATTGGTTTGGTTTATTTTGCTTAACGGCATATCAACCTCAATGGGTTATTTAATGCCGACAACATTTTTAGGATAGATTCGTCTGAATAGAATATGTATTCTTTGGTTTAGATTGGTTTGGTTTATTTTGTTTTACGGCATATCAACCTCAATGCGTTATTTAATGCTGACAAAAATTTTTATTGCTCGTAATATTTTGCATTTTCAAAATCTGTTTCTGATTTATATATTTCCTTCAAAATTGTATTGCTGGTAATAATTTTTTTCAAAAAAGTATTGCCGGTAATAATTAACTATTTTCCCATAGCTGGGACCCCTAACAGGTGCTACCACCCCGAGTCAGTGTGAAACTGGGAACACCAGCAATTAAGAGGTGGATCCACTCTCCTCAAAACCACCTCATAAGAGGCCTTTCTGCTGTACGTAGTTTAACGTCTTACCCAGGACGCGGATGTAGTTTAACGTCTTACCCAGGACGCGGATGTAGTTTAACGTCTTACCCATGACGGAACTAAGATGGAAAGTGAGACAGACACTGGAGAAAGCTAAGCAACCCAAATCAAACATCACAAAACGGGAGAGTCTGGCGATCAGAACTCTGCAGAGGAATGAAAGCATCATCATACTACCAGCTGACAAAGGCAATGCAAATGCAAGTGATTGACAAATCGGAATATACAGAAAAGCTGAAAAACCGAAAGTTAAACATGAAGCTTATGGCCTATATGTCCCCTTCATTCGTGTTCTCTTGCTGTCTGCATTCAATGTTAGAGTGACCGCTCCCCAACAATGCGTGACCATGGCTCTCCACATCTTTCTATTTTTTGTGGCTTTTAGCAGTTTTTCTCCCTTTGCTAAGAACCCTGAAAACAGCAGATCCTCATGGGATCGTATCAGAAGTGATCTCAAACTGTAGACGATTTCTTCAGCATCGACAAGATAATACGGACGAAATATACAACAGTGGCCACATACGGGTGGACTTCACTAAATATTCGTAATATTGCCTTAGAGACCAGCTGCAAATGAATGCGAACTCCGGAGGACTATTAAGTCAATGAGCCACATAATCAACTTAATGATCCGAATCCTGATGAACAGAGAAAGGAGCGGAATTAGACCGGAAAAAAGACACGAACAGTGCAGCTATGTCTACGACACCGGAACAAGAAAGGTCATATTCATGATCAAAATGATATCAGACAGAGAGTGAGAAAGAAAGAGAGAGTTAGAGAGAAAGAAAGTGAACAATACAAATATAGAAGGATATATGCAATTATGTTTTATAGATTACGCAAATGTATTTGACAATGTATGATATACGGGGATGTCTTACACTAAATTCACCAAACATTAGCAATATTATGATTTCTATCTAACTGTTTTGACACAGTGTTGCTAGAAGACACGGAAAATAAACTACGAGGACTCCAAAAGAAAGTAGTGAAGGAAAGCGAGAAGAAAGGACTAAGCATCAACTACAATAAGATGGAAATCATGATTGTTATCAAAAGGAACAGTCCAACATACAAATTACAAATAGGAGATACCAAAATCAAGCAAGTATAACAATTTAAATATCTGGAAAATACTTTAAAAGTGCGACACTGAAATCCGAGGTGCATTGTGATATGTCCCGGAAAGGGATATATTTGAACGAAGTAGCTAAGTGGTTTTGGCTACTGTAATCAAGTAGTACACGGTAGCAGTAATCGACTGGTACCCGTCCTAGTCGCAGGTAATAGGTGTAGACCAATAGTATAGCCAATGGCGTAGTCCAATGGGCGTCGTCATCGACTTAGACTCTGTCGTACCTACACATCCGTCTGTATTTATGACGGACAACAGCCAATCATATTCCAGTGAGAGGGAACTCAGGTGTAAGCATATTCCATTATGTCACATTGTGATAGCCAAAGAGGCTTTCCAAAAGCTAAGCAGAGTATTAAGCAACAGGAAAATTTCGTTAGAAACAAAGAAAAGAGTACTGAGATGTTACATAATATCAATTCACCCATAGGGCAGTAAATGCTGGACAATCACCTCACAGTTGAAAAACAGACCTGAAGCAATAGAAATGTGGTTCTATAGAAAATGCTGAGAATGCCATGGACCGAACATGTGAGCAACGAGGAAAATGGAAACAGGACATTAATATTTAACATCAGAAAATTTCTAGGGTACATAATGAGGAAAGAAGGTTTGGAAAATATGATACTCATAGGACTGATTGAAGTTAAGAGGGACAAAGGGAACCAACGCTAATAATGAGCTCGAGTAAATGGATAGCTGAACAAGGTTTAGGAGAGATAACACACAAACAAAACTTACAAGGAGCCACAAATGACAGGAAATTGTGGCGAACCGTGATCGTCTACGCGTTGAAGGGGCACGGCATGTAAAAGAAGAATGTAACAGTAAATTGAGAGAAATCTGTCAAATTGAATAGCAACTGATACAGCCAATTAACAAATATACTTAGGTTTCTTTGTAACGTCTTTCATCTCTGATTAACAGTAAAAAAAAATTATCATTTGAAAGACTGGCATAGTGCATAGAAAGATTGTAAACTCACATTTTCTTGCCAGACAAAACAGCTGGGAATTTAGAGAACGTTGTTCAGGTGTAAAATACAAGGCAGTTCTCGATGGATGTTTTCTCCGTTTCTTTACTGATATATTCCTTTCCGTCTAAGAAGTTCATCATCATTTTATTTAAAGTTCTCCTTTTAGTCACGCTTCAAGTGTTTATACTTGGCTCATGTAGCAGACTGGGTCATTTTTTTTTCCAGATGAAAGAAAGATCAATTAAACTCAACTCACAATGTTCAATATTATATTTTGCCCTGATCAGCATTTCCCACTGCATTAAAAACTTCGCAATCATCTAAATACATATCGATTTCCGATATCGATAAACTCTAATCGAACTCCGGGACTCAATCGCTCGCGTGCTTTCGATGAGTCTTCTTTCAGCTGCAATAGTTTCATATTTTGTTATTTTGTCCGGAAGAATATCCTTTCCCTGGCAGACATACCTGTTACGGTTTTTTGGGTGTATATATGACTAGTGAGATAATCCAGATGACTTAACTTCCTTTATAGTCTACCAATAGAAGTTTAACCAATCAGAAGCCGCAGAACAATGTATCCGTCGTGTATAAAGGCGGCCATCTTTGTTTACCCTACCGAAGGACCAGTGCCAACTTGACCAGGCGAAGATGATAAAAGGAAGAAATACGCCCTGCTACATTGCTACGATATCCACGGCGAACCTGAACTACGCTTTCCTACTGTCTCCGAAATATTCACTGCCAACCTCTGGATTCTATACTCGAAGACGACCGTCATGAATTTGTAACAATACCCGCATCTGTCATTTGGGAATTAAATCATCATCACCAGCAGCAGCAGGATCATCATCAGTCCCATGACTGTTTCTATAGTTGCGGAGAACTAATGGCATAAGAAACAGGGAACCTCCTCCAGGATGATCTGTTGGCGGTGGCTCTCAGGATTTCCGGCAATGTCCACTGTTTGGTGTTGTCTGACGAGCTCTTGAGTGGCGGTGACCTCATGGATGGATACGACCAGCGATTTGTAGAGCTTGAACATGGTATGGAAGCTGAAATTGTTCTTCCATATCATCATTTTCTGTCTGGTCATCGCGAGTGTTGCTTAACCTACTCCACGATGATCTGTTGGCGTTGGTTCTCAAAAGTTTCAGCATTATCATATCTGTTCGCCGTTTAATGTTGCCTGTCCAGCTCTTGCATTGCCGTCAACTCTATCGTCCGCCTACAACAGTACCTTGCATGATGGTCTTGCAAGGCCTGATATAACGCGTGACGTGGCCAAACAATGACATCTTCCGAACCTTAATAGGTCTTGCGTTGCCGTCACCGCTATCGTCCGCCTTCAACAGTACCTTGCATGATGGTCTTGCAAGGCCTGATATACCGTGTGACGTGGCCAAACAATGACATCTTCCGAGCATTAATAGCTTTTGCGTTGCCGTCACCTCTATCGTCCGCCTTCAACAGTACCTTGCATGATGGTTTTGCAAAGACTGATGTACCGCGTGACGTGGCCAAACAATGACATCTTCCGACCCTTAATAGCACTTGCGTTGCCGTCACCGCTATCATCCGCCTACAACAGTACCTTGCATGATGGTCTTGCAGAGCCTGATATACCGTGTGACGTGGCCAAACAATGACATCTTCCGACACTTAATAGCTCTTGGGTTGCCGTCACCTCTATCGTCCGCGTTCAACAGTACCTTGCATGATGGTCGTGCCGAGCCTGATATACCGTGTAACGTGGCCAAACAATGACATCTTCCGACACTTAATAGCTTTTGCTTTGCCGTCACCTCTATCGTCCGCGTTCAACATTACCTTGCATAATGGTCTTGAAGAGACTGATATAACGTGTGACGTGGCCAAACGAAGACATCTTCCGACCCTTAATAGCTTTTGCGTTGCCGTCAACTGTATCGGCCGCCTTCAACAGTACCTTGCATGATGGTTTTGCAAAGACTGATGTACCGCGTGACGTGGCCAAACAATGACATCTTCCGACCCTTAATAGCACTTGCGTTGCCGTCACCGCTATCATCCGCCTACAACAGTACCTTGCATGATGGTCTTGCAAGGACTGATATACCGTGTGACGTGGCCAAACAATGACATCTTCCGACCCTTAATAGCTCTTGCGTTGCCGTCACCGCTTTCGTCCGCCTTCAACAGTAGCTTGCATGATGGTCTTGCAGAGCCTGATATAACGTGTGACGTGGCCGAACAATGACATCTTCCGACCCTTAATAGCTCTTGCGTTGCCGTCACCGCTATCGCCGGCCTACAACAGTACCTTGCATGATGGACTTGCAGAGCCTAATATAACTTGTGACGTGGCCAAGCAATGACATCTTCCGACCCTTAATAGCTCTTGCGTTGCCGTCACCGCTATCGTCCACACTGAACAGTAACTTGCATGATGGTCTTGCAGAGTCTGATATACCGTGTGACGTGGCCAAACGAAGACATCTTCCGACACTTAATAGCTTTTGCGTTGCCGTCACCTCTATCGTCCGCGTTCAACATTACCTTGCATAATAGTCTTGAAGAGACTGATATAACGTGTGACGTGGCCAAACGAAGACATCTTCCGACCCTTAATAGCTTTTGCGTTGCCGTCAACTGTATCGGCCGCCTTCAACAGTACCTTGCATGATGGTCTTGCAGAGCCTGATATACCGTGTGACGTGGCCAAACAATGACATCTTCCGACCCTTAATAGCTCTTGCGTTGCCGTCACCGCTATCGTCAGCCTTCAACAGTACCTTGCATGATGGTCTTGCAGAGCCTGATATAGCGTTTGACGTGGCCAAACAATGACATCTTCCAACTATTAATAGCTTTTGCGTTGCCGTCACCGCTATCGTCCGCCTTCAACAGTACCTTGCATGATGGTCTTGCAAGGACTGATATACCGTGTGACGTGGCCAAACAATGGCATCTTCCGACCATTAATAGCTTTTCCGTTGCCGTCACCGCTATCGTCTGCCTTCAACAGTAACTTGCATGATGGTCTTGCAGAGCCTGATATACCGTGTGACGTGGCCAAACAATGACATCTTCCGACCCTTAATAGCTCTTGCGTTGCCGTCACCGCTATCGTCCACCTTCAACAGTACCTTGCATGATGGTCTTGCAGAGCCTGATATAGCGTTTGACGTGGCCAAACAATGACATCTTCCAACTATTAATAGCTTTTGCGTTGCCGTCACCGCTATCGTCCGCCTTCAACAGTACCTTGCATGATGGTCTTGCAAGGACTGATATACCGTGTGACGTGGCCAAACAATGGCATCTTCCGACCATTAATAGCTTTTCCGTTGCCGTCACCGCTATCGTCTGCCTTCAACAGTAACTTGCATGATGGTCTTGCAGAGCCTGATATACCGTGTGACGTGGCCAAACAATGACATCTTCCGACCCTTAATAGCTCTTGCGTTGCCGTCACCGCTATCTCCGGCCTACAACAGTTCCTTGCATGATGGACTTCCAGAGACTGATATACCTTGTGACGTGGCCAAGCAATGACATCTTCCGACCCTTAATAGCTCTTGCGTTGCCGTCACCGCTATCGTCCACACTGAACAGTAATTTGCATGATGGTCTTGCAGACCCTGATATACCGTGTGACGTGGCCAAACAATGACATCTTCCGACCCTTTATAACTCTTCAGTTGGCGTCACCTCTATCGTCCGCGTTCAACAGTACCTTGCATAATGGTCTTGATGAGTCTGATATACTGTGTGACGTGGCCAAACGAAGACATCTTCCGACACTTAATAGTTTTTGCGTTGCCGTCACCTCTATCGTCCGCGTCCAACATTACCTTGCATAATGGTCTTGCAGAGCCTGATATACCGTGTGACGTGGCCAAACAATGACATCTTCCGACCCTTAATAGCTTTTGCGTTGCCGTCAACTGTATCGTCCGCCTTCAACAGTACCTTGCATGATGGTCTTGCAGAGCCTGTTATACCGTGTGACGTGGCCAAACAATGACATCTTCCGACTATTAATAGCATTTGCGTTGCCGTCACCGCTATCGTGCGCCTTTAACAGTACCTTGCATAATGGTCTTGCAGAGCCTGATATACCGTGTGACGTGGCCAAACAATGACATCTTCCGACGCTTAATAGCTCTTGCGTTGCCGTCACCGCTCTCGTCGGCCTTCAACAGTACCTTGCATGATGGTCTTGCAGAGCCTGATATACCGTGTGACGTGGCCAAACAATGACATCTTCCGACCCTTAATAGCTCTTGCGTTGCCATCACCGCTATCGCCGGCCTACAACAGTACCTTGCATGATGGACTTGCAGAGCCTGATATACCTTGTGACGTGGCCAAGCAATGACATCTTCCGACACTTAATAGCACTTGAGTTGCCCTCACCACTATCGTCCGCGTTCAACAGTACCTTACATGATGTTCTTGAAGAGCCTGATATAGCGTGTGACGTGGCCAAACGAAGACATCTTCCTGCCCTTAATAGCTCTTGCGTTGCCGTCACCGCAATCGTCCGCCTTCAACAGTAACTTGCATGATGGACTTGAAGACCTTGATATACCGTATGACGTGGCCAAACAACGACATCTTCCGACCCTTAATAGCTCTTGCGTTGCCGTCACTGCTATCGCCGGCCTACAACAGTACCTTGCATGATGGACTTGCAGAGCCTGATATACCGTGTGACGTGGCCAAACAATGATATCTTCCGACCCTTAATAGCTCTTGCGTTGCCGTCACCTCTATCATCCGCCTTCAACAGTACCTTGCATGATGGTCTTACAGATCCTGATATACCGCGTGACGTGGCCAAACAATGACATCTTCCGAACCTTAATAGCTCTTCAGTTGCCGTCACCGTTATCGTCCTCATTCAACAGTACCTTGCATAATGGTCTTGCAGAGCCTGATATACCGTGTGACGTGGCCAAACGAAGAAATATTCCGGCCCTTAATAGCTTTTGCGTTGCCGTCAACTCTATCGTCCACCTTCAACAGTACCTTGCATGATGGATTGAAGTGCCTGATATACCGTGTGACGTGACTAAACAATGATATCTTCCGAACCTTAATAGCTCTTTCGTTGCAGTCACCGCTATCGTCCGCCTTCAACAGTACCTTCCATGATGGTCTTGCAGAGCCTGATATACCGTGTGACGTGGCCAAACAATGACATCTTCCGACACTTAATAGCTCTTCAGTTGCCGTCACATCTATCGTCCGCATTCAACAGTACCTTGCATGATGGTCTTGCAGAGCCTTATATACCGTGTGACGTAGCCAAACAATGACATCTTCCGACCCTTAATAGCTCTTTCGTTGCCGTCACCGCTATCGTCCGGCTTCAACAGTACCTTGCATGATGGACTTGCAGAGCCTGATGTACCGTGTGACGTGGCCAAACAATGACATCTTCCGACCCTTAATGGCTCTTGCGTTGCCGTCACTGCTATCGTCCGACTTCAACAGTACCTTGCATGATGGTATTGCAGAGCCTGATATACCGTGTGACGTGGCCAAACAATGATATCTTCCGATCCTTAATAGCTCTCGCGTTGCCGTCACCTCTATCCTCCCCCTTTAACAGTAACTTGCATAATGGTCTTGCAGAGCCTAATATACCGTGTGACGTGGCCAAACAATGACATCTTCCGACCCTTAATAGCTGTTGCGTTGCCGTCACCGCTATCGGCCGCCTTTAACAGTACCTTGCATGATGGTCTTGCAGAGCCTGATGTACCGTGTGACATGGCCAAACAATGACATCTTCCGACCCTTAAAGGCTCTTGCGTTGCCGTCACTGCTATCGTCCGCCTTCAACAGTACCTTGCATGATGGTATTGCAGAGCCTGATATACCGTGTGACGTGGCCAAACAATGACATATTCCGACCCTTGATAGCTCTTGCGTAGCTGTCACCGCTATCGTCCGCCTTCAACAGTACCTTGCATGATGGTCTTGCAGAGCCTGATATACCGTGTGACGTGGCCAAACAATGACATCTTCCGACCCTTAATAGCTCTTTCGTTGCAGTCAACGCTATCGTCCGCCTTCAACAGTACCTTGCATGATGGTCTTGCAGAGCCTGATATACCGTGTGACGTAGCCAAACAATGACATCTTCCGACACTTAATAGCACTTCAGTTGCCGTCACCTCTATCGTCCGCATTCAACTGTACCTTTCATGATGGTCTTGCAGAGCCTTATATACTGTGTGACGTAGCCAAACAATGACATCTTCCGACCCTTAATAGCTCTTGCGTTGCCGTCACCGCAATCGCCGGCCAACGACAGTACCTTGCATGATGGACTTGCAGAGCCTGATATACCTTGTGACGTGGCCAAACAATGTCATCTTCCGACCCTTAATAGCTCCTGCGTTGCCGTCACCGCTATCGTACCCACTGAACAGTACCTTGCATGATGGTCTTGCAGAGCCAAATATAGCGTGTGACGTGGCCAAACAATGACATCTTCCGACGCTTAATAGCTCTTCAGTTGGCGTTACCTCTATCGTCCGCGTTCAACAGTACCTTGCATAATGGTCTTGAAGAGTCTCATATACCGTGTGACGTGGCCAAACGAAGACATCTTCCGACACTTAATAGCTTTTGCGTTGCCGTCACCTCTATCGTCCGCGTTCAACATTACCTTGCATAATGGTCTTGCAGAGCCTGATATACCGTGTGACGTGGCCAAACGAAGACATCTTCCGACCCTTAATAGCTTTTGCGTTGCCGTCAACTGTATCGGCCGCCTTCAACAGTACCTTGCATGATGGTCTTGCAGAGCCTGATATAACGTGTGACGTGGCCAAACAATGACATCTTCCAACTATTAATAGCTTTTGCGTTGCCGTCACCGTTATCGTCCGCCTTCAACAGTACCTTGCATGATGGTCTTGCAAGGACTGATATACCGTGTGACGTGGCCAAACAATGACATCTTCCGACCCTTAATAGCTCTTGCGTTGCCGTCACCGCTCTCGTCCGCCTTCAACAGTATCTTGCATGATGTTCTTGAAGAGCCTGATATAGCGTGTGACGTGGCCAAACGAAGACATCTTCCTACCCTTAATAGCTCTTGCGTTGCTGTCACCGCTATCGTCCGCCTTCAACAGTATCTTGCATGATGGTCTTGCAAAGCCTGATATATCTTGTGACGTGGCCAAACAAAGACATCTTCCGGCCCTTAATAGCTCTTGCGTTGCCCTCACCGCTATGGCCCGCCCTCAACAGTACCTTGCATGATGGTCTTGCAGAGCCTGATATACCGTGTGACGTGGCCAAACAATGACATCTTCCGACGCTTAATAGCTATTGCGCTGCCGTCACTGCTATCGCCCGCCTTCAACAGTACCTTGCATGATGGTCTTGCAGAGCCTGATATACCGTGTGACGTGCCAAACAATGACATCTTCCGACACTTAATAGCTCTTGCGTTGCCGTCACCGCTATCGCCCGCCTTCAACAGTACCTTGCATGATGGTCTTGCAGAGCCTGATATCCCATGTGACGTGGCCAAACAATGACATCTTCCGACCCTTAATAGCTCTTGCGTTGCCCTCACCGCTATCGTCCGCCTTCAACAGTACCTTGCATGTTGGTCTTGCAGAGCCTGATATACCGTGTGACGTGGCCAAACAATGATATCTTCCGACTCTTAATAGCTCTTGCGTTGCCGTCACCGCTATCGCCGGCCTACGACAGTACCTTGCATCATGGTCTTGCAGAGCCTGATATACCGTGTGACGTGGCCAAACAATGACATCTTCCGACGCTTAATAGCTCTTGCGTTGCCATCACCTCTATCGCCGGCCTATGACAGTACCTTGCATGATGGACTTGCAGAGCCTGATATATCTTGTGACTTGGCCAAACAATGACATCTTCCGACCATGAATAGCTCTTGCGTTGCCGTCACCGCTATCGTCCTCACTGAACAGTACCTTGCATGATGGTCTTGCAGAGCCCGATATAGCGTGGGACGTGGCCAAACAATGACATCTTCCGACCCTTAATAGATCTTGCGTTGCCGTCACCGCTATCGTCCGCCTTTAACAGTACCTTGCATGATGGTCTTGCAGAGCCTGATATACCGTGTGACGTGGCCAAACAATGACATCTTCCGACGCTTAATATCTCTTGCGTTGCCGTCACCTCTATCGCCGGCCTACGACAGTACCTTGCATGATGGACTTGCAGAGCCTGATATATCTTGTGACGTGGCCAAACAATGACATCTTCCGACCATTAATAGCTCTTGCGTTGCCGTCACCGCTATCGTCCTCACTGAACAGTACCTTGCATGATGGTCTTGCAGAGCCTGATATACCGTGTGACGTGGCCAAACAATGATATCTTCCGACCCTTAATAGCTTTTGCGTTGCGTCACCGCTATCGTCCGCATTCCACAGTACTTTGAATAATGGTCTTGCAGAGCCTTATATACCGTGTGACGTGGCCAAACAATGACATCTTCCGACCCTTAATAGCTCTTGAGTTGCCGTCACCGTTATCGTCCGCCTTCAACAGTACCTTGCATGATGGTCTTGCAGAGCCTGATATACCGTGTGACGTGGCCAAACAATGACATCTTCCGACCCTTAATAGCTCTTGCGTTGCCTTCACCGCTATCGTCCGCCTTCAACAGTACCTTGCATGATGGTCTTGCAGAGCCTGATATACCGTGTGACGTGGCCAAACAATGACATCTTCCGACTCTTAATAGCTCTTGCGTTGCCGTCACCGCTATCGCCGGCCTACGACAGTACCTTGCATGATGGACTTGCAGAGCCTGATATACCTTGTGACGTGGCCAAGCAATGACATCTTCCGACCCTTAATAGCTCTTGCGTTGCCATCACCGCTATCGTCCCCACTGAACAGTACCTTGCATGATGGTCTTGCAGAGCCTGATATAGCGTGTGACGTGGCCAAACAATGATATCTTCCGACCCTTAATAGCTCTTTCGTTGCGTCACCGCTATCGTCCGCATTCAACAGTACCTTGAATGATGGTCTTGCAGAGCCTGATATACCGTGTGTCGTGGCCAAACAATGACATCTTCCGACCCTTAATAGCTCTTGCGTTGCCGTCACCGCTATCCTCCGCCTTCAACAGTACCTTGCATGATGGTCTGGCAGAGCCTGATATACCGTGTGACGTGGCCAAACAATGACATCTTCCGATGCTTAATAGCTCTCGCGTTGCCGTCACCGCTATCGTCCTCACTGAACAGTACCTTGCATGATGGTCTTGCAGAGCCTGATATACCGTGTGACGTGGCCAAACAATGATATCTTCCGACCCTTAATAGCTCTTGCGTTGCGTCACCGCTATCGTCCGCATTCCACAGTACTTTGAATAATGGTCTTGCAGAGCCTTATATACCGTGTGACGTGGCCAAACAATGACATCTTCCGACCCTTAATAGCTCTTGCGTTGCCGTCACCGTTATCGCCCGCCTTCAACAGTACCTTGCATGATGGTCTTGCAGAACCTGATATACCGTGTGACGTGGCCAAACAATGACATCTTCCGACCCTTAATAGCTCTTGCGTTGCCGTCACCGCTATCGCCCGCCTTCAACAGTACCTTGCACGATGGTCTTGCAGAGCCTGATATACCGTGTGACGTGCCAAACAATGACATCTTCCGACACTTAATAGCTCTTGCGTTGCCGTCACCGCTGTCGCCCGCCTTCAACAGTACCTTGCATGATGGTCTTGCAGAGCCTGATATACCGTGTGACGTGGCCAAACAATGACATCTTCCGTCTCTTAATAGCTCTTGCGTTGCCGTCACCGCTATCGCCGGCCTACGACAGTACCTTGCATGATGGACTTGCAGAGCCTGATATACCTTGTGACGTGGCCAAGCAATGACATCTTCCGACCCTTAATAGCTCTTGCCTTGCCGTCACCGCTATCGTCCCCACTGAACAGTACCTTGCATGATGGTCTTGCAGAGCCTGATATAGCGTGTGACGTGGCCAAACAATGATATCTTCCGACCCTTAATAGCTCTTTCGTTGCGTCACCGCTATCGTCCGCATTCAACAGTACCTTGAATGATGGTCTTGCAGAGCCTGATATACTGTGTGTCGTGGCCAAACAATGACATCTTCCGACCCTTAATAGCTCTTGCGTTGCCGTCACCGCTATCCTCCGCCTTCAACAGTACCTTGCATGATGGTCTGGCAGGGCCTGATATGCCGTGTGACGTGGCCAAACAATGACATCTTCCGACCCTTAATAGCTCTTGCGTTGCCGTCACCTCTATCGTCCGCCTTTAACTGTACCTTGCATGATGGTCTTGCAGAACCTGATATACCGTGTGACGTAGCCAAACAATGACATCTTCCGACAATTAATAGCTCTTGCGTTGCCGTCACCTCTGTTGTCCGCCTTCAACAGTACCTAGCATGATAGTCTTGCAGAGCCTGATGTACCGTGTGACGTGGACAAACAATGGGATCTTCCGACCCTTAATAGCTCTTGCGTTGCCATCACAGCTATCTTCGCCACTGAACAGTAACTTGCATGATGGTATTGCAGAGCCTGATATACCGTGTGACGTGGCCAAACAATGACATCTTCCGACCCTTATTGGCTCTTGCGTTGCCGTCACCGCTATCGTCCGCCTTCAACAGTACCTTGCATGATGGTCTTGCAGAGCCTGTTATACCGTGTGACGTGGCCAAACAATGATATCTTCCGACCCTTAATATATTTTGCGTTGCCGTCACCGCTATCGTCCGCCTTCAACGGTACCTTGCATGATGGTCTTGCAGAGCCTGATATACCGTGTGACATGGCCAAACAATGACATCTTCCGATCCTTAATAGCTCTCGCGTTGCCGTCACCGCTATCGTCCGCCTTTAACTGTACCTTGCATAATGGTCTTGCAGAGCCTGATATACTGAGTGACGTGGCCAAACAATGACATCTTCCGACCCTTAATAGCTCTTTCGTTGCCGTCACCGCTATCGCCCGCCTTCAACAGTAACTTGCATGCTGGTCTTACAGAGCCTGATATACCGTCTGACGTGTCAAACAATGACATCTTCCGACCCTTAATAGCTCTTGCGTTGCCGTCACCGCTATCGTCCGCCTTCAACAGTACCTTGCATGATGATCTTGCAGAGCCTGATATACCGTGTGACGTGCCAAACAATGACATCTTCCGGCCCTTAATAGCTCTTGCGTTGCCGTCACCGCTATCGCCCGCCTTCAACAGTACCTTGCATGTTGGTCTTGCAGAGCCTGATATACCGTGTGACGTGGCCAAACGAAGACATCTTCCGACCCTTAATAGCTATTGCGTTGCCGTCACCTCTATCGTCCGCCTTCAACAGTACCTTGCATGATTGTTTTGCAAATTCTGATATACCGTGTGACGTGGCCAAACAATGACATCTTCCGACCCTTAATAGCTCTTTCGTTGCCGTCACCGCTATCGCCCGCCTTCAACAGTAACTTGCATGCTGGTCTTCCAGAGCCTGATATACCGTGTGACGTGGCCAAACAATGACATCTTCCGACCCTTAATAGCTCTTGCGTTGCCGTCACCGCTATCGTCCCCACTGAACAGTACCTTGCATGATGGTCTTGCAAAGACTGATATAGCGTGTGACGTGGCCAAACAATGATATCTTCCGACCCTTAATAGCTTTTGCGTTGCGTCACCGCTATCGTCCGCATTCCACAGTACTTTGAATAATGGTCTTGCAGAGCCTTATATACCGTGTGACGTGGCCAAACAATGACATCTTCCGACCCTTAATAGCTCTTGAGTTGCCGTCACCGTTATCGTCCGCCTTCAACAGTACCTTGCATGATGGTCTTGCAGAGCCTGATATACCGTGTGACGTGGCCAAACAATGACATCTTCCGACCCTTAATAGCTCTTGCGTTGCCTTCACCGCTATCGTCCGCCTTCAACAGTACCTTGCATGATGGTCTTGCAGAGCCTGATATACCGTGTGACGTGGCCAAACAATGACATCTTCCGACTCTTAATAGCTCTTGCGTTGCCGTCACCTCTATCGCCGGCCTACGACAGTACCTTGCATGATGGACTTGCAGAGCCTGATATACCTTGTGACGTGGCCAAGCAATGACATCTTCCGACCCTTAATAGCTCTTGCGTTGCCATCACCGCTATCGTCCCCACTGAACAGTACCTTGCATGATGGTCTTGCAGAGCCTGATATAGCGTGTGACGTGGCCAAACAATGATATCTTCCGACCCTTAATAGCTCTTTCGTTGCGTCACCGCTATCGTCCGCATTCAACAGTACCTTGAATGATGGTCTTGCAGAGCCTGATATACCGTGTGTCGTGGCCAAACAATGACATCTTCCGACCCTTAATAGCTCTTGCGTTGCCGTCACCGCTATCCTCCGCCTTCAACAGTACCTTGCATGATGGTCTGGCAGAGCCTGATATACCGTGTGACGTGGCCAAACAATGACATCTTCCGATGCTTAATAGCTCTCGCGTTGCCGTCACCGCTATCGTCCTCACTGAACAGTACCTTGCATGATGGTCTTGCAGAGCCTGATATACCGTGTGACGTGGCCAAACAATGATATCTTCCGACCCTTAATAGCTCTTGCGTTGCGTCACCGCTATCGTCCGCATTCCACAGTACTTTGAATAATGGTCTTGCAGAGCCTTATATACCGTGTGACGTGGCCAAACAATGACATCTTCCGACCCTTAATAGCTCTTGCGTTGCCGTCACCGTTATCGCCCGCCTTCAACAGTACCTTGCATGATGGTCTTGCAGAACCTGATATACCGTGTGACGTGGCCAAACAATGACATCTTCCGACCCTTAATAGCTCTTGCGTTGCCGTCACCGCTATCGCCCGCCTTCAACAGTACCTTGCACGATGGTCTTGCAGAGCCTGATATACCGTGTGACGTGCCAAACAATGACATCTTCCGACACTTAATAGCTCTTGCGTTGCCGTCACCGCTGTCGCCCGCCTTCAACAGTACCTTGCATGATGGTCTTGCAGAGCCTGATATACCGTGTGACGTGGCCAAACAATGACATCTTCCGACTCTTAATAGCTCTTGCGTTGCCGTCACCGCTATCGCCGGCCTACGACAGTACCTTGCATGATGGACTTGCAGAGCCTGATATACCTTGTGACGTGGCCAAGCAATGACATCTTCCGACCCTTAATAGCTCTTGCCTTGCCGTCACCGCTATCGTCCCCACTGAACAGTACCTTGCATGATGGTCTTGCAGAGCCTGATATAGCGTGTGACGTGGCCAAACAATGATATCTTCCGACCCTTAATAGCTCTTTCGTTGCGTTACCGCTATCGTCCGCATTCAACAGTACCTTGAATGATGGTCTTGCAGAGCCTGATATACTGTGTGTCGTGGCCAAACAATGACATCTTCCGACCCTTAATAGCTCTTGCGTTGCCGTCACCGCTATCCTCCGCCTTCAACAGTACCTTGCATGATGGTCTGGCAGAGCCTGATATGCCGTGTGACGTGGCCAAACAATGACATCTTCCGACCCTTAATAGCTCTTGCGTTGCCGTCACCTCTATCGTCCGCCTTTAACTGTACCTTTCATGATGGTCTTGCAGAACCTGATATACCGTGTGACGTAGCCAAACAATGACATCTTCCGACAATTAATAGCTCTTGCGTTGCCGTCACCTCTGTTGTCCGCCTTCAACAGTACCTAGCATGATAGTCTTGCAGAGCCTGATGTACCGTGTGACGTGGACAAACAATGGGATCTTCCGACCCTTAATAGCTCTTGCGTTGCCATCACAGCTATCTTCGCCACTGAACAGTAACTTGCATGATGGTATTGCAGAGCCTGATATACCGTGTGACGTGGCCAAACAATGACATCTTCCGACCCTTATTGGCTCTTGCGTTGCCGTCACCGCTATCGTCCGCCTTCAACAGTACCTTGCATGATGGTCTTGCAGAGCCTGTTATACCGTGTGACGTGGCCAAACAATGATATCTTCCGACCCTTAATATATTTTGCGTTGCCGTCACCGCTATCGTCCGCCTTCAACGGTACCTTGCATGATGGTCTTGCAGAGCCTGATCAACCGTGTGACGTGGCCAAACAATGACATCTTCCGATCCTTAATAGCTCTCGCGTTGCCGTCACCGCTATCGTCCGCCTTTAACTGTACCTTGCATAATGGTCTTGCAGAGCCTGATATACTGAGTGACGTGGCCAAACAATGACATCTTCCGACCCTTAATAGCTCTTTCGTTGCCGTCACCGCTATCGCCCGCCTTCAACAGTAACTTGCATGCTGGTCTTACAGAGCCTGATATACCGTCTGACGTGTCAAACAATGACATCTTCCGACCCTTAATAGCTCTTGCGTTGCCGTCACCGCTATCGTCCGCCTTCAACAGTACCTTGCATGATGATCTTGCAGAGCCTGATATACCGTGTGACGTGCCACACAATGACATCTTCCGGCCCTTAATAGCTCTTGCGTTGCCGTCACCGCTATCGCCCGCCTTCAACAGTACCTTGCATGTTGGTCTTGCAGAGCCTGACATACCGTGTGACGTGGCCAAACAATGACATCTTCCGACCCTTAATAGCTCTTGCGTTGCCTTCAAAGCTATCGCCCGCCTTCAACAGTACCTTGCATGATGGTCTTGCAGAGACTGATATACCGTGTGACGTGGCCAAACGAAGACATCTTCCGACCCTTAATAGCTATTGCGTTGCCGTCACCTCTATCGTCCGCCTTCAACAGTACCTTGCATGATTGTTTTGCAAATTCTGATATACCGTGTGACGTGGCCAAACAATGACATCTTCCGACCCTTAATAGCTCTTTCGTTGCCGTCACCGCTATCGCCCGCCTTCAACAGTAACTTGCATGCTGGTCTTCCAGAGCCTGATATACCGTGTGACGTGGCCAAACAATGACATCTTCCGACCCTTAATAGCTCTTGCGTTGCCGTCACCGCTATCGTCCCCACTGAACAGTACCTTGCATGATGGTCTTGCAGAGCCTGATATAGCGTGTGACGTGGCCAAACAATGATATCTTCCGACCCTTAATAGCTCTTTCGTTGCGTCACCGCTATCGTCCGCATTCAACAATACCTTGAATGATGGTCTTGCAGAGCCTGATATACCGTGTGTCGTGGCCAAACAATGACATCTTCCGACCCTTAATAGCTCTTGCGTTGCCGTCACCGCTATCCTCCGCCTTCAACAGTACCTTGCATGATGGTCTGGCAGAGCCTGATATGCCGTGTGACGTGGCCAAACAATGACATCTTCCGACCCTTAATAGCTCTTGCGTTGCCGTCACCTCTATCGTCCGCCTTTAACTGTACCTTGCATGATGGTCTTGCAGAACCTGATATATCGTGTGACGTAGCCAAACAATGACATCTTCCGACAATTAATAGCTCTTGCGTTGCCGTCACCTCTGTTGTCCGCCTTCAACAGTACCTAGCATGATAGTCTTGCAGAGCCTGATGTACCGTGTGACGTGGACAAACAATGGGATCTTCCGACCCTTAATAGCTCTTGCGTTGCCATCACAGCTATCTTCGCCACTGAACAGTAACTTGCATGATGGTATTGCAGAGCCTGATATACCGTGTGACGTGGCCGAACAATGACATCTTCCGACCCTTATTGGCTCTTGCGTTGCCGTCACCGCTATCGTCCGCCTTCAACAGTACCTTGCATGATGGTCTTGCAGAGCCTGTTATACCGTGTGACGTGGCCAAACAATGATATCTTCCGACCCTTAATATATTTTGCGTTGCCGTCACCGCTATCGTCCGCCTTCAACGGTACCTTGCATGATGGTCTTGCAGAGCCTGATATACCGTGTGACGTGGCCAAACAATGACATCTTCCGATCCTTAATAGCTCTCGCGTTGCCGTCACCGCTATCGTCCGCCTTTAACTGTACCTTGCATAATGGTCTTGCAGAGCCTGATATACCGAGTGACGTGGCCAAACAATGACATCTTCCGACCCTTAATAGCTCTTTCGTTGCCGTCACCGCTATCGCCCGCCTTCAACAGTAACTTGCATGCTGGTCTTACAGAGCCTGATATACCGTCTGACGTGCCAAACAATGACATCTTCCGACCCTTAATAGCTCTTGCGTTGCCGTCACCGCTATCGTCCGCCTTCAACAGTACCTTGCATGATGATCTTGCAGAGCCTGATATACCGTGTGACGTGCCAAACAATGACATCTTCCGACCCTTAATAGCTCTTGCGTTTCCGTCACCGCTATCGCCCGCCTTCAACAGTACCTTGCATGTTGGTCTTGCAGAGCCTGACATACCGTGTGACGTGGCCAAACAATGACATCTTCCGACCCTTAATAGCTCTTGCGTTGCCTTCAAAGCTATCGCCCGCCTTCAACAGTACCTTGCATGATGGTCTTGCAGAGACTGATATACCGTGTGACGTGGCCAAACGAAGACATCTTCCGACCCTTAATAGCTATTGCGTTGCCGTCACCTCTATCGTCCGCCTTCAACATTACCTTGCATGATTGTTTTGCAAATTCTGATATACCGTGTGACGTGGCCAAACAATGACATCTTCCGACCCTTAATAGCTCTTTCGTTGCCGTCACCGCTATCGCCCGCCTTCAACAGTAACTTGCATGCTGGTCTTCCAGAGCCTGATATACCGTGTGACGTGGCCAAACAATGACATCTTCAGACCCTTAATAGCTCTTGCGTTGCCGTCAACGCTATCGCCCGCCTTCAACAGTACCTTGCATGATGGTCTTGCAAAGACTGATATACCGTGTGACGTGGCCAAACGAAGACATCTTCCGACCCTTAATAGCTCTTGCGTTGCCGTCACCGCTATCGTCCGCCTTCAACAGTACCTTGCATGATTGTTTTGCAAATTCTGATATACCGTGTGACGTGGCCAAACAATGACATCTTCCGACCCTTAATAGCCCTTGCGTTGCCGTCACTGCTATCGTCCGCCTTCAACAGTACCTTGCATGATGGTCTTGCAGAGCCTGATATACCGTGTGACGTGGCCAAACAATTACATATTCTGAACCTTAATAGTGGCAAGGAGACTTTTGACCCTTTGATATAATACGAGATACGGAGGAGTTTTATGAAGCCTATGTTCTCGAACGCTGAGATCATTTTCATGTCTCAGCCAGGAGTTTCCAATCCTCACACCCGTAAAGAATGTTTGATACGATCAGCGATTTGTAGAGCTTAAACATTGTATGGAAGCTGTTGTTGTTCTTGCATGTCCTTTAGATATCTGTGTTGAGTTACATTTCATATGCCTCGGCTCTTTCAAAGAGTTTGTTTTACAGCTCACTCTTACTGCCCGCCATAAGTTCACTATCTTCTGCGAAACGCAGCTTGCAGACAAGTCTACCACCGATAGAGATTAAAGTTGTTGTCGTAGAGGGTTTTCCTGCATAATTCTTTCCAGAAAGAGAATCTTCCCACGCGTTTTATTTGATAAATGCACAACGGCAAAAAAGTTTACAACCTTTGTACGTATCTATGAACACTGTCCAGAGTTTTATGTATAAAAGTGGAAGGATAATTTCTTGCACAAATTGTTAATATCCTCATCTTAATGTCTTTTTAACGAACATTCAATTTTCTTTCTTTGAATTTTGGTACTGAAAATGGAATCGATGATTTGTCTTTATCTTCATCAGAATGTCTGGTAACTCGGGCTGATTCCTGAAAATTTTCTTGACATTGTTACCTGCAGTTAGTACAATCGTTAAGCATAAGTGTTCTTATAAACTTTGATTAGTTTGGTTTGGTTTCACTATATACAATATTCGGACTATTGTCCTCATCTCTGTCACAATATTTATTACAACTTTTCGGCCGCTGTACGCTCCGGCCTTCTTCAGGTGATTGGAATGTCGAACTGAACCCTTTATTTCGCTTACTGGCGTAGACTGTTCTAGTTCCACGTGCCATGTCTAATGGATGTCAATTATCAGTTATCTCCTGTTAATTCCCCTCTCCAAGTCCTCCACTGCCTTAACCAGGTATTGAACTCATACTCATTGGGTCCTGTCACTGGATCGAACTAACACCTTTATCCACTGTGCCACGTGTCCTTGTTTATGAACTTCTTGGTATTATAAACATATTGTCTCAGCAACCATTTTAACAGAGCCCATATTGCAACTTTTTGCTGTTATCATTGCAGAAATATAGATAGATATTGGTTTGGTTTGTTTTACGGCAAGATTTTTATTGCTGGTAATATTTATTTTCTTTCAAGAATGTATTGCTGGTAATAATTTTGTCTTCAAAAATTTATTACTGGTAACATTTTTTTACAACAATGTATCGCCGGTATTAAAAGCTGACCCTAACTGGTGCTACCACTCCGGGTCAGGATAGACCTAGGAACACCAGCAATTAAGAGGTGGTTCCACGCTTTTCAAAACCATCTGATCAAAGGCCTTGCTGTTGGATGTAGTTTATCGTCTTATCCAATACGTCTCATGGGGGGGGGGGGCTTACTCCTCTGAAGAGATGCAGTCGGCGTATTCTGAAGCCCCTGCCGACAGGGCGGTGTAACCTTTGACCTTGTTCTGTGTCTACATAATCCTTGACCACCCCCACCCCTTATTTTGTTCGCATTCTTTGCAAATGGATCGATACCTTTTGTTTTACGTGTCCTTTTCGATAAAACGCATTCCGAGGGACATTTCAAGTTTGTCTTCATTCTGATGTTCTTAGCTTCCTGGCTTCTGCTGTAAATTTAAACATAACTCTCTGGGGAGGCGGCGGCGGTGAATTCACGGCGAATGTTATAATCCGGATTAAGACAAATGTCAAAATCAATATCAGTTGACTTTAAAACGTCAATTATCTGTTTAGCCAGCTTAATCGCCTTTGATCTAAAAAGCAGAAGCAAAAATTTGCATCAGAAAAATACATATAAACACACACACACACACATATATATATATATATGTATATATATATATATATATATATATATATATATATATATATATATATATATAGCACAAAATAAAATTTTAAGGAAATCTTTGCCAAAGAGAAAAAAATAATTGACACGTTTCTTCTTTGAGGACTTCGTCAGACTAAAATTATGTTTACGTTGATGTGATTACGCATGCGTATCATTATGTGCGGGGAATACGCTGAAATTTTACATTTAATTTTTTTTTTTTTTTTTTATTTCTTTTGGGGTATATAGACTAGCCAATTTAGGTTGGCTTCTTTATATTTATTGGGCTTTTTTATTGCTTTTTTTTCTTAAATATCCCACATTGTGAAAATAGAAGACCTGCCAAGAAAGGTGAAATCTTGTAAGAACCTGGATGCAAATTTACTGTGTATGTTCTAGCGATTAAAGCGATTTCTATACATTCTCATCTCAATAATAAAAGTTATTCTAATTAAAAGAGAAAGAAATTTAAACAAAAAAAAAAGAAAAGAAAAGAAAAGAAAATTAGCAAGACTAATATAGCCAAATCATATATTAAAAAAATAATATTAAAATTATCAGTGTTCTCTCTCCATCGTGTACATGTAGTACGCGATGGAGAATATATATATAAATATAAATATATATTTATATATTTTATATATTTAATATATATATTGTGTATATTGAAGCAGCAATTTTTCATTAATGCTGTTTCATTAAATAATATAGACAAGTTTTGTTTATTTATTTTAAGTAAGTTCTTTTCATATTGTCTGATAAGCTTAATAACATTATCATTGAAAGGAAATCACCATATTGATACATGTTTAAATCCAATCTAAGCTTTCGGCTTACATAAGCCATTATCAAAGATGACAATTTCAATAAATTAAACAACACACGGACGAAACAACAATAATAGTCCGCCCTTGCTGTATGAAAATTTCAAGTAACGACAAACTATATACGAGATTCGGAAACGAAACTCGCGTCGCAGCTCATGACGTCACACATGACCACGCTAGAGTGAAAAACGAGAAGTATGGGAAGTATATGGGAAGCCGTTGGTATAAAGCAATGGTTTCTGTTATAAATTATAAGCAATTAAGGATATTTTTGGAGATTTCATAGTTTATTTTGTTCAGGTTAGGTTTCAACTGTTTTATGTATAAAGCTTCAAGAATTTTTTAATTTTTGTTTATTGCTTTCATGTTTAAGTTTAGTTGTGTTTTCAACGAGGATTTTCTGGAATTGTGTACGCGGCCAAGAATGTTGTTTTAAATGTCTAAAAATGTTAGAGTTATAATGTAGATGTAAAGTCAAGCGCCGATAATGGCTTGTGTAAGCCGAAGGTTTAGATTGGATTTAAACATGTATCAATATGGTGATTTCTTTTCGTCTTTCAATGATAATGTTAATAAGCTTATAAGACAATATGAAAGGAACTTACTTAAAATAAATAGACAAAACTTGTCTATATTATTTAATGAAACGTGCATTAATATATAGATAGATAGATAGATAGATAGATAGATAGATATATATTATATAACGCCACCAAAACACAACTGCTCTCTATTAATCACCACAGAGCTCCTTTAGAATGTCTGACGCTCAACTTCCCGAGAGCACCTCTCTGCGGCTGCTCGGTCTCACGTTGTCTACTGACCTGAGATGGAACAAATACATTGAGTCAATTGCTTCATCCACCGCAAGGAAAGATGGCTCCCTGTGCCACGCCAGGAAATTTTTCTCCCCGGAATCGATCCTTCAAATCTACAAATCAACAATTCGCCCTTGCATGGAGTATTGCTGCCATATATGGTCTGGAGCCCCTTCTGTTTGCCTCGGGGTTCTTGATAAGATCCAGAGACGGATATGCAATATAATTGGCCCTGATCTGGCATCTCGCCTGCAGTCACTCTCTCTGTCTTTTTTACAAATACTTTCATGGTAATTGCTCCAATGAGCTGTTTTCGCTGGTTCCAAACGTCCCACGAGGCTGGCATCCCGCTCTCACTCTTTCACTGCTAAAACTGTTAAATGTAGCCGTCACTTCTACTTCATATCTCGCACCTCTCGCCTGTGGAACTCCCTTCCCTATTCCTGTTTCCCTGATAGCTATAATCTCTAACTTTTCAAATGTAATGTCAATCGACATCCGCAATTGCCTTGATCTATCCACTATCGTTCTCCTCATTCTTTTCTCTATCATTCCTACCTTCTCTCGCTCCAAATCCTCTATAACCCCTTGCGTACTAGTGGCTTCTCGCTTTGCTCGGGGCGAAATGCTTAAAAAAATAAAATATTTATTTATTAAATATTTATTATTCATTTATTAAATTATTATTTATTTATTAAGTACGTTTTTATTATATAAATATACATTATATGAATATACAAATATTTTATATAAATATATAAAATTTACTGTGGGTGTTCTAGTGATTAAAGCACTTTCTATACATTTTTGTCTTAATGAATTGCTT
Source organism: Acanthosepion lycidas (assembly GCA_963932145.1). Classification (NCBI taxonomy): domain Eukaryota; kingdom Metazoa; phylum Mollusca; class Cephalopoda; order Sepiida; family Sepiidae; genus Acanthosepion; species Acanthosepion lycidas. Next base: position 9,213,012 of record OZ010588.1, read on the forward strand.
CCTTTTTTAACTAGATTAGCATTTTTTATGTCCAGGAAGCGATTTTGTTCTCTTTGATACAACATTTGTAGAAGATGGTTGCATATTTCACAAAGATCATGAAGTATACATCTAAAATAACTAGGGAATACTTAGAAGAATGTAGATGTGCTTCAGCTGCCGAGTCATTCTCCTGACTTGAATCCAATTGAAAATTGTTGGCGAACATAAGAGATCAAATTTATTAGAGAGCTACAGAAAAATGAATGATTTCAACCAAGGACAAGATTTGAAAGAAATGTTGAAAATAGATGGAGAAAAGAAGGGAATAAATCTTATTTTACTTGAAAGGATGAAGTAAGGAAAGTTTGCTTATATATCTTAATTTCATTCAATCTTTCTTTTTTATTTCTTGCTTTTTTTTCTTCTTTCTTTCTTGCTTGCTTTTCTTTAGAAATTTGTTTCTTTTTTCTTGTTTGCTTTTCTTTATTTCTTTCTATGTTTCTTTCTTGCTTGCTTTGCTTTAGAAGTTTGTTTCTTTTTTCTTCTTTGCTTTTCATTCTTAATTCTTTCTTTCTTGCTTTGCTTTAGAAATTTGTTTCTTTTTTCTTGTTTACTTTTATTCCTTCTTTCTTTCTTTCTTTCTTGCTTTGCTTTAGAAATTTGTTTCTTTTTTCTTGTTTACTTTCATTTCTTCTTTCTTTCTTTCTTTCTTTCTTTCTTTCTTTCTTTCTTTCTTTCTTGCTTTGCTTCAGAAATTTGTTTCTGTTTTGCTTTTCTTTCTTCTTTCTTTCGACTTTCTTTCTTGCTTGCTCGGTTTTAGAAGTTTGTTACTTTTTTCTTGTTAACTTTTCTTTCTTATTTCTTTCTTTCTCTCTTTCTTTCTTTCTTTCTTTCTTTCTCGCTTTCTTTCTTTCTTTCTCGCTTGCTTTCCAAGTTTATTTATTAATTTATTTCGTTGTTTCTTTCTTTCACATCACTTGACGCTGTAATTTCTTGAATTACAAAATTTGTTCTTTCCGAAGGATTTATTAAGCATAACACAACTTTCTCCACGTTTTTTTTATTTCTCTCTCTTTCTGTCTCTCCCTACTCTTCTCTCCTCCCCTCCCTCTGTTTCTGATTCTTTCTTTCTACTTTTATTTCTTTACTTGTTGATAACCCTTTCTTTAACGATTTTCCAGTTTTCCCCAGACAATTTCCCCTTCTCTACTCTCTCTCCCTCTCTTTCCATCTCCCTCTTCTCTCTCTCTCTCCATCTCTCTCTCTCTCTCTCTCTCTAGTTGGCATGCGTACAATAGGCAGATATTCGTCCTTCTCGACTGTCTGCATTTTTCTGACTCCCAGACAAGTGCTAAGCCTTTTAGCTCTTCCGTATCTAATAAACGTTATCGACTCATCGGCACGAGTCCAATTTTTTTTTATTGGCCGCTGCCACCAACCCGAACGTTTTGGGAAAGGTATTTTTATTGAATCAATTCCAACAGCAACAATAAAATGAAACGCAGTACATACTAGTGGGTATATACGCGTGTCTGTATATAAATTGGTCAAGATAGATAGATAGATAGATAGATAGATAGATAGATAGATAGATAGATAGATAGATAATGAACACACTGAAGATAGATAGATAGATAGATAGATAGATAGATAATGAACAGACTGAAGATAGATAGATAGATAATGAACAGACTGAAGATAGATAGATAGATAGATAGATAGATAGATAGATAGATAGATAGATAGATAGATAGATAGATAGATAGATAACTTAATAATGGTTTGAAGTATGTCTATACTTCTCCGTGCAGGGTGCAGAAAAGGTCGCGCTATGACCCATTTTCTAAAATCTGATCAAATATCCGAATATTTTAGGGAATCTCTTGGTTTGGCTGACAACTTTTCAGAACCTCCTCGTATAGAAGCGGGAGCTATTTTATTTTATTTTTTTTTCTTATTCTTTGATATCTACCCATCGTTAATATTTACCCTGTTTGGCTGAGTCTGACACAAGGCTACAAACGTACAACAGCAATGATTTACTTTACTTTCTAATAAAGCAAGAGACAAGATAAGTTCATTAAAGCAAAGAAAAGGAAAGTTTTTTTTTAAATCGTTGCTCGTTGAGTGCTCAATCATTCGCTAGATCTTGCAAAAACAATCTTTAGCTTTAAGGTGACACAGATCAGAAGCAAAAATATTTACCTTCATACAGTGTTATCTACATAGCTATCACCCCTGACCTGGTATCTTGCAACGTTATGGGTTTTGGCCTGGCTTCTCAGCTTCAATAAATCTCCCACTGCTGTAACGTAGAGTCCTTGTGTCTTTTTCTATAAATTTTTTATGGCAATTGTTCTGAAGGACTTTCCTCTTTTTTATCTCTATTTCATGAAGCGTGGTACTCGATTGGCAGCTAGGTCTCATCTTTTTAATAATGAAATTGCTAGATGTAATCATTTCTATTCTTGATATCTTGTCAACGAAAAAATAAACACATTCAGCATCAATCGTCATCTATCTCATTGAAACCTGTTCTGTTGACTTTAATAAGGTTTTCACAGTTTATTTTACTTTCCACTAAATTGATTAAAAATAATTCATCTACAACACAACTTGTTACAATTAATATACACACGATGTCTTCTTTATAACGAGCACATTCTTCTTCATAAAAGCGACATACAGAGAAAGTAAAGAGTGTGCAGAATGTATATGAATTATAAAAGTTTAATAAGATTTCATTACGACCTTGCAATCGAAAAAATAAGAGTGATTCAGATTTGACTCCTACTATGAGAGAACTCTGTTGAATCGGTCAAGTCGGCCATGAAAGACATTTTGGCGATAAAGAGTCCATTGTAGATCAAGCAAGTGGCTGACGTCTCGTTATTGTCAATGCATTCGAATCCCAGAGCCAAGGCCACAAAGAATGATATTCCTCGTTTATCAAATCGATTGCCGTTCGATCAAGTTGTCCTTTGCGCCTTTTCCCTTCTATAACGTCTGATGTAATAATGCGCTTTTCTCAATCGGATTTCGGCAAAGGCCAATCGTAAAGCACGAAAGAAAGGTGCGTAGGTCTTCAGTGTGAGCGCACTCTGCATAAGAACAGTAAAAGAATTCTTGACGTCATTTTTCGGCAGGTTACCTGCAATCGTTACGGCTTTCGTCTTTTTTCAACATCTGCTTCAAGAACTTTTCCCGACATTCTGAAAGCGAATTCCGGATATTAAGATTGTTTGGCCGACGGTGAGATTGTGTCCCGACAGAATTTAAAAGGCGTATAATCGCGCTAATATTCGCTTTTATTTACATACCTTGAATAAATAAAAGAAAGAAAGAAAGAAAGAAAGAAGGAAAGTAATTATATAGTTGATAATTACTGCAAAATTAACCCAACGAGAAATCAGAGAACACTTTAATCTTTGGATATATAACAGAGATTTAAACAAGAATTACAAACATTTTAGAGATAGATAGATAGATAGATAGATAGATAGATACTGAAGAGACTGAGATAGATAGATAGATAGATAGATAGATAATGAAGAGACTGAGATAGATAGATAGATAGATAGATAGATAGATAGATAGATAGATAGATAGATAGATTCCAGCTACAAACAAATGCCGATAGATGAAAAAGCAGCTGCACGTTTTATAATATCGTGTGTTTTTATTTCTGTTTGCTTTGGAAATGGAAGATGAGTCCACAAGCTAAAAACAATCTGACACTCACTTTAGTGATTTGAGAACGATGGGGTTTCTCAGAGTGAGATGTGTGGAGGGAGATCTGAAAAGAATGAGGTGGCAGTTGCTAAAGGTGGAGGCTTTTGGCGGTGTTGGAGTGGGGAGGTGCAAAATCGTACTTTTTTTAAAGAATGGGTCGGTAGGGGCGGGATAAAGCACCTGCGGATAAAAACAGGAAGAACTCTGATCAGTATAAAGCTATGGGGGAGCTCTCTGGCAATGGGTGTAGTTGTGGCAGGGGGAGTCCAGTTTGAAGGGTGGGAGACGAGACGACGTTTTTCACTGATAGATACACTTATGTATTTGTATAGATGCACATCTAGTGACATTTAAGAGAACACGTGACATGCTTCTTCGCACCGTGTATTTGTTCGCATTGAAAAGCCCGCACGTGTGGATACAGGTATGCGAAAGATTAGTTGATCCTTCTAGAAGTATAGTATAGCACCCCAAACATTGTTTCCCATATACCTAGACATGGTAGTACAGCAAATATAATGAAAAGCGTTTACATATACTCATAGAGCACTTCCTGTTGTTATGTAAATCAATGAAAGTTTCGCAAGCGATTGTCAGTAAGTTCGGCCCTGATTCGGTGACCTTCTGCTATCATCCAACATTGAAATAGACTCAGCTAGTTCACGTAGGAATTTCAAACAATGGCTGCATTATTTATATTACTCTGACTAATATCCTCACCTTTGTTGTTGTTATTATAACGTTTCGGTTGTTGCACACTCCAGCCTTCTTCAGATATCTATCTATCTGTCTATCCAGGCAACCTTCAGAAGTCCAGAGGGCGTGACAAAAAAAGAGGTTGAAACGCGATAATAAAGATGAGATCCAGGCATATATATTAGGTTGGTGCAAAAATAATGTCGTTTTCTCACATATGTTACTATGTGAGAAAACGGCATTATTTTTGCACCAACCTAATAATAATGCACATATTTTATAGAAATCATTTACATTGCATTTCTATAGCAAAAGTCATTAGCAATGCATTTACATAATAGATCTTACATTATCACGCCCAGCAAACGATATCTGAATCCTACTAAAAAATATATATTCGCTGCTGATCATCCAAGTAACCTTCAGAAGGTCGGAGAGCAGAATGATCGAAGCCTAATGGTAAAACCAACAACGATGAGGATACTAGTTCAAATGTAAATAATATAAATATTAAAAACTTTTCATCTCAGAAACTTTGACAGAAACTGATTGCAATTCATTGTTTGAATATTGATTCGTGGGTGGTTGTGACGGGGTTAGGATCCATTTTGGTGCGTAGGAGACGAAACGACATTTCACTGGTAGGTACGCTTATGTCTTTGTATAGATGCACATATAGTGACATTTAAAACAACACGTGTCATGTTTCCTCGCACCGTGTGATTGTTCGCAATGTAAAGCTCGTACGTATGGATATAGGAATGCAAAATGATAGTCGATCATTCTAGAATATACTATAGCATCTCAAACATTGTGTTCACATATGTTTAAACTTGTTAGTACATATTTAGTAACCCTCATTTCAATTTTCAAACATTTTCTTGAATTTCATTGGTTGTTAAATAAAAAACAAAACAGTCAAAATTTGTGCAAAAATACACTCAGTTGACATAAAAAAAATCTTTCTCAAATTCATCCGTAATTTAAATGTTTTAAGAAACCCTATTGGCTAAAAAATAAAAAAATAGAACATTCGCCCACGCATTTCTCAGAAAATTTCGCAACAAGCTACCAAACCGCTGGAGCGGATTTTGCTGTTAAAAAACTATAAATAGGAACAAGAAACGAATTTTTGTCGCATTTTGAGACTCACACACACAAAGATACACACGTGAATTATGTGTCAAAATTGCCGCCAAAGAAACAAACTTTCTTCATGAGAGATTAGAAAAATTCATACAACAAACTTTTTCACTTAATATCTTTCATAGAAAAATCTTTTGTCTAAGTTAGATTCAATCTTCCAATCAAAGACAGACAATATTTTAGGCATTGAACATTTCCGAAACAGCAAAGAACTTTTTCTCTATACCTTTGCACACATCATTACAAACAAAGAAATTGTAAATTGTGTATATAAAATTTAATTTATTGTTTCAAGCATGTATTTTTTGTCGTGATTGAATATCGTTACCATTTGGCCATTTCTTATAATTTATGTTTGTGGATATTGCAGATTTTATTTGCAGTACAATCTTAAATATTCACATATTCTTCTTAGATCCACTACACATATAACGAAACACCAAATATATACAAAATCGTTTAAGCGTATAGCCTAATAAGTCAGGAGTTGACAACCTCTTGCTGACTATGTGCTGACTTTTAAAATTATTCAGTGTGCCAACTCAACGTCAATATGCCTGTTCTATAATATATTTTATATAGTAATATATAGTATATATAATTTATTATATATTAAAATTGAAACAGCTAAATATCTTTTTTGCTTTGTAGTAATTATTGGTTACGATTCCGTGATATCATTTGAGGCTGCATGCCATTAGAAATTGCTTGGCGTGCAACACCACCCACAACCCGCCCGTATGACACGCGTGCTGGACCCTGTTGTAGAGCAACCTTGATATACAATTTATTAACTAAAAGAATACACTTTTTTGTGATTTTCAGAGATTTCACTAAAATATCACAAGAAAATTAAAGTCATTTAATTTTGAAACTTCTGATATCAAAGCTGGATATTTTCTTACATTAAGTGACTTAAAATCATCCTGAATCATGTGATATAATGAACAAAATGTAAGCAACTATTCAAATGCCCTCATAAGAATAGCAGAGTCACAATGTTTTTTGTCTTAATCTTTTCAACCAAACCAAATATGTTTCCTGCATGATGTTGTTGAATATGGATCGGCAACTTTTTGTTAACTATGAGCCGACTTCGGGTTTGAAAATCATTCACTGTGCCAAATGCATACGTATTTTTATACAAGTCAAGGTTAATATACCTGTTCTACAATATAGTCTGAACGAGGACAGCACACTTAAACATTAATCACAATGACTTGTAACTTCTTCCAAGCACTAACATCGACTGTTCCCAAGGAGTTCCCTACCAAATTTCAATTCACTCTTTGAGTCAACGAGTAGTATGGTTCTACAATATAATCCGAACAAGGCCAGCACGAGCAAACCCTCGGTCACAATGACTTGTAATTTCGTACTAGCACAACAATCGACTATTCCCAAATTGTTCCCTACCTAATTTCAATTCACGCTTTGGGTCAACGCGAAGTATGGTTCTACAATATAGACCGAACAAGGGCAGCACGGGCAAACCCTCGGTCACAATGACTTGTAATTTCTTGCTAGCACAACCATCGACTGTTCCCAAATTGTTCCCTACCAAATTTCATTTCACGCTTTGTGTCAAGGCATAGTATTCTTGCACAATATAGTCTGAATAAGGCCAGCACGCTCAAACCCTCGGTCACAATGACTTGTAATTTCGTGCTAGCACAACCATCCACTGTGCCCAAATTCTTCCCTACCAAATTTCAATTCACGCTTTGGGTCAACGCGTAGTATGGTTCTAAAATATAGTCTGAACAAGGCGAGCACGCTCAAACCCTCGGTCACAGTGACTTGTAATTTCGTGCGAGCACAAACATCGACTGTTCCCAAATTGTACCCTACCAAATTTCAATTCACGCTTTGCGTCAACGGGTAGTATGGTTATAGAATATAGTCCAAACAAGGCCGGCACGATCAAACACTCGGTCACAATGACTTGTAATTTCGTGCTAGCACAGCCATCGACTGTTCCCAACAAGTTTTCTACCAAATTTCAATTCACGCTTTGGGTCAACGCGTAGTATGGTTCTACGATATAGTCTGAAAAAGGCGAGTACGCTGAAACCCTTTGTCACAATGACTTTTAAATCTGTGCTTAAACAACCATCGACTGTTCCCAAAGAGTTCCCTACCATATTTCAATTCACGCTTTGGGTCAACGCGTAGTATGGTTCTTTAAATATAGTCCGAACAAGGCCAGCACGACAAACCCTCGGTCACAATGACTTGTAATTTTGTGCTAGTACAACCATCGACTGTTCCCAAATAGTTCCCTCCCAAACTCCAATTCACGGTTTGTGTCAACGCGTAGTATGTTTCTACAATATAGTCCGAAAAAGGCCAACACGCTCAACCCCTCGGTCACAATGACTTGTAATTTCGTGCTAGCGCAACGATAGACTGTGCCCAAATTGTTCCCTACCAAATTTAAATTCACGCTTTGGGTCAACGCCTAGTATGGTTCTACAATATAGTCCGAAAAAGGCCAGCACGTTCAAACCCTCGGTCACAATGACTTGTAATTTCGTGCTTGCACAACTATCAAATGTTCCCAATTTGTTCCCTGCCAAATTTCAATTTACGATTTGGGTCAACGCGTAGTATGCTTCTACAATAAAGTCTGAACAAGGCCAGTACGCTCAAACCCTCCGTCACAGGGACTTGTAATTTCGTGCTAGTACAACCATCGACTGTGCCCAAAGAGTTCCCTACTAAATTTCAATTCACGCTTTGGGTCAACGCCTAGTATGGTTCTACAATATAGTCCGAAAAAGGCCAGCACGTTCAAACCCTCGGTCTCAATGACTTGTAATTTCGTGCTAGCACAAACTTCGACTGTGCCCAAATAGTTCCCTACCAAATTTCACTTCACGCTTTGGGTCAACACGTGGTATGATTCTACAATATAGTCTGAACAAGGTCCAGATGTTCAAACCCTCGGTCACAATGACTTGTAACTTCGTGCTAGCACAACCATCCATTGTTCCCAAGTGTTCCCTACCAAATTACAATTCACGCTTTGGTTCAACGCGTTGTATGGTTTTCACTTTCCAAAGGTGCCGCACCTAAAGATTGCCTCTCCCAGAACGACAACGTCAAGAAGTCAACTTCCATTGTGATATTCAAAATATGGGAAAAATGCAGACGTTCAAAGCAAATGGTCGACAACTTTTTGCTATGTGCCAATTAATGTTTTATAATCATTCAGCGTACCAACAGCATATATATTTTTCATACAAATCAAGGTCAATATACCTGTTCTACAATATATTCTATATAGTAATATATATTATATATACTTTAATATATATTAAAATTGAAACTGCTAAATATCTTCTTTGTGTTGTCATAGTTGTTATTGGTTCGGACTTTGTGATGTCATTTGCGGCTGCGTGCCATTGAGAATTACTTGGCGTGCCGTATATTGCCGACCCATGATCTAAGTCATAATTATCTCGAATATCGATATTATTGAATTTTCACACATATTATTAATTTGTTTTTAATGTGAAATCGTGTAACAGCAAGACTCATCGACACTCCAGAACTCTCCTCTCTTTTACTTTGATGCAAGAACTTGGTTCTTTATAGAAATTTCTTTTCACAAGTTGCTCCTAGTGCACGAATGCCGCTTCCATATTCCACAATTTTTTTCGTCTCTCGCTCAAGTTCGAAATATTCTCTCAAAGATTTCAATTCCTTTTATTTTTAAATGGGGTGCGTCTCAAAAGTAGCATCCACCTTTTCATCAGGATCACTAGATCCTGTCTTTTCATAGGTACTGGATATTTCAAATCTTATTGCAAGGCAGGTGAGGCGGAAGAGGATAGCAGGTGAGGCGGAAGAGGGTAGCAAGTGAGGCGGAATTGGATAGCAGGTGAGGCGGAAGAGGGTAGCAAGTGAGGCGGAATTGGATAGCAGGTGAGGCGGAAGAGGATAGCTTGTGAGGCGGAAGAGGGTCGCAGGTGAAGCGGAAGAGGATAGCAGGTGAAGCGGAATAGGACAGCAGGTGAGGCGGGAGACGATAACGGGTGCGCCGGGAAAGGATAGCAGGTGAGGCGGAAGAGGATAGCAAGTGAGGCGGAAGAGGATAGCTGGTGAGGCGGGAGATGATAGCAGGTGTGGCGGATGAGGATAGCTGGTGAGGCGAAGAGGATAGCAGGTGAGGCGGAAGAGGATAGCGGATGAGGCTGAACGATTGAAAAACAATCAAACATTTTGAAAGTTGCAAAAAATTCATATGCCAAAAAATAAATATGATTTCAAATTTTAAAATATCATTATGGATTACTTGTAATTGCATTCATGTGTCCCGGCATAAATAGTTATAAATAATTATTGAATGATTTTATCATTGTGATATTTTTGCATTATATCAAGTATTAAGAATAACTACGCTCCGCAATTTAGTGAAGAGAGTTATCAATGATAGTGTTCTGACTTTGTGTCTGCGGTTATCTCCCTTTAACTGTTATTTCGATTTTTTTTTATTCTTAAATGTACGAGCAAATTTTAATTCCGAAAATGCGGCCTAGAGAGAAACAAAAACGTTTAGGAATTCTATTCCAATATTTCTAGTTCTTCGTAATGTAATTTTGTTCTTATAGAATTGTTTGGAGTCGCTTTTAAATTGCTTCAGTGTATCTCTTCCCGTTTCCTCTTCGCAAGTCTGACGATGTTATCTGCAGTTCTTTATTTTGACTTTTGAAAAGTCTATGCTTCTTCATTTCTTAACACTTTGGGATTTTGGCCTCCTAACATTCTCTTGTCTTACTGTTAAAATTAATTTTTCCTTCTCTCTTGAATCAATATAGCAGAACCGACAACTTCCTCAATGTTAAATCTTTTGCCTATTTTCCTTATCAAAAAAAAACTTTTTTCAACGGAATCCTTCCCCGTCCTTCGGGCACAAGGTTTCAATGTTCCCCCTTCTTTGACGCAACATTTCATTTTCTCGTATCCAGTTTATGAAGAGTCTGGAATATTTCACAGTAAAGACGACCAATGTACTTTTTTATCTATTGCATTTAATTTCCTACTTTTTTTTTGTTTTTTTCTCGGGGTATTATTTTTTAATATGTGAGAGAGCAGCCCGCTAACAAGATGATGCTGGGGTAAAAATAGGCGATGCACAGTGTATCAGACCTCCCATCTTGGAGCCACGCCCAACTTGTTATAGTCAGGCAGCTGACAAGCATATCTTGTACTGACGCGTTATTTACTGTCGCCCATCTTAATTCACTAAGACAAAATATGTATATGTTAAAACCGCCAATCAATTAAGGTCAGAAGTCATTATTATTATTATTATTATTATTATTATTATTATTATTATTATTATTTCTTTGATTTCTGGTGTGTACACATTTCTTTACGGGTCAGAAATGTCGTCATGACATTTTCCCACTAAGTAATTAAAAACACACATACATATTTTACATAGATAAAGCCCTTCGTAAGGATTGGGCTATATTTGTGAGAACAATTTTTTGTATTTCTTTAAGGCACGGACTACGACGAATCCCTTCAATGAGTCTATTGAAATCTTTTTCAATCAATCCGAGGGCCCCAACCACAACAAGATTGTTGATGTCATCATATGTCATTTTTGTGATTTTGTTTTCAATGACATTGTATTTGCTTTTTAAAGATCTTCAAAGATATATTGCAGTCTGCAGGGACTGCCATATCAATAAGGAGGCAATTTTTTGTTTGCGGTCTCTAATGTCTGGGCGATTAGCTTTGATTGTCCTGTCAGTGTATTGTGTAGTCCCATAAAATTGTAACAGGCCCTATCTCCGTAACTGGGTCTGGGTGGTGTCCATGCCAATTTTTTTCAGTTTCCTTCCCGTAGAAGTTTCAGATTTTCCAGTGCAGATATTAGTTCACTCTGTCATGCTGGGTTTTATATTCAGTGGGTGCCGAGCAACCTGATGCAAGATGATCAATTTTTTGTCGATTATTATTATTATTACTACTATTATTATTATTACTGTTGTTGTTGTTGCCGCTGCTATTGTGTGTGGGACCATCTTACCAGAAAGTAATTTTATTTGTCTTATTAACAAGTCACCTCCGGTGTCTAGGAGTAAAAAGGCCACTGTAGGAAACTTATCTATGCACATTTGGGACTTTTCTTTGAGATGGGTAGTGATTAATCTTTTGTAGCTGACGTGTCCAGGAATTTTTATTATTATTATTATTATTATTATTATTATTATTATTATTAATAATAATAATAATAATAATAATAATAATAATAATAATAATGATAATAATAATAATAATAGATAACGGTTGACACTAGACATGGAGAGGTTAAGATTTTAGTGATCGGAAAAGCATTCTCTCGGGAGTTTGTTCCACAAACAGAGGCTTTTGGAAAAAAACTGTCTGAATGGAACTTCCTCCTTACCATTGAAAGATGAAAAATATGACAAATGCTCCACCCTGTAGACATAACATGTCAGCTCTTAGCTGTGAAAGTCTGAACTGGTAGAACTAAGTGTTATATTCTAGGTTGTTGGAATGAACAAAAACGAATGAAAATAAAAAAAACAAGTGTATTTTAACACATAATAAAATAACTCATTTATTGCCTAAGGATTTGTTTGGATTTAAGCCATGAGTTCCACGTATGTATCAGCTTATCACCATGTTGGATTCAGAAGTGCTGCCGTCCAACTAACGGACAAGGGGCATAACTCAATTGTATTTTGAGCTATCGTCCTTTATAGGGGGAAGTAAGTTTGTACCCGCGTTTGTCAGGTATGGAAATAGCGATAGAATAGCGAGCGTCATGTGATGTTGTGTCTCCGAGAAAGAGGATGTAAGGTGGGAAATGATTAATAGACGACAAGGCCACTTTGGAATTCTGGGGAAAAAATGCTGAAAGTTAACACTGGGTAGCTCCCGTCCAGATATTGCAGCAATACGCCATCTTGAATCTGATTTGACTTAAGAATATCGGAAACAATGTCATTTTCCCTATGAATTGCCAAAACTCTGGAGGCCAAAAAATGAATGACACAAACTATGCGTCTCAACAATTAATGTCAAAAGACCTGCCCTGGATTATGATATTTGATTAATAAAGAATTTGCAAATCAATTTAACTTTATCTTCTCAAGCTGCTACAAAGATTTTGTTGGCAATTATTTTCATTAATTTTGCTATTTTTTATGAAAATCACTGATTTTCAATGTCGCTAAACATCGTTTAATTATATGGTATTCATAATTTATTCATAATTTATTCTTTATTTAAGCTATTTGAAGTTTTCGAAAAAGATGATTTTTTAAGGTTTTAGAGAAATGTGGGCTATTTATAACATAAATAAAATATCAAAACGTTCAAAGATGGTAGAAATGATATTCTAATCGTAAGAAATCATTGCTCTTTTTAAGAGTAACCAAGCAAAATTCGGAAATTAATAATAGTTTGCCATATTTAGAAGCGGACATTTTTCGCTTTTGACCTCATATGATGCCCGAGGTCAACATAACAATGTACAATGCCACATTTGAATTGAAAAAATTCAAAAAAAATTATCGACAGAAGAGTTTATGACAGAAAAATATACATTTATGTAAAATCATCAGCTTTTCAGGTATATAGAATTTTTTTCTTTTTCTTTATATAAATGTAAACAATTTTCTGTGAATATATTAAAGATTTATCAAATAAAGTGTGTGTGGATTTACACTATTTACATCTTTCATTGTCAAATTCCCGACGTTTCGGCCGTTGTACGCTCAGGACCTCTTCAAGTGATATACGTTGGAACAGGGGTGGCCAACCTTTTGATTCCATGCGCCAATATTTTGTGCGATTAATTTAAATGCGCCACAAAAACATTCACTTCCTTTCAGTATGTGTTGTAATATGGACATATTTTAAAGTTATAATAAAATCTATTTATTTGAAAAATATATGCTTATGACCAGGGGACGTATCTAGTTTTGAAATAAATATAAGTTGTGCAGTAAATATAAAATCACTGAAATTCATGAGTAGAAGTGGCTTATTTTCTTTTCATCAAAAGGATGCAATGCGCCACTTGTAAGCATCCAATGCGCCACAGGTTGTCCATCCTTGCGTTGGAATTTCGAACCGGATTTTGAACACTGGATTAGATGGCCCAGTGGATAAAAGCGTTGGTTGAAGTAATCCAATGGATTAAAATATAGCCAGATCCAGAAGAAGGCGGGAATGCACAAGAACCGAAACGTCGTGAATATGGCAATAAAGATGCGGACAACAATCCAAACAATGTAAATAGCGTAAATAATTACAATACCTCATCTCAGAAATATAGACAGATCCTGAAGAAGACCGGAGATTACAACGGCTGAAACGTCGTGAATATGGCAATAAAGATGCGGAAAACAGTCTAAACAATGTAAATAGCGTAAATAATTACAATACCTCATCTCAGAAATATAGACAGATCCTGAAGAAGACCGGAGATTACAACGGCTGAAACGTCGTGAATATGGCAATAAAGATGCGGAAAACAGTCTAAACAATGTAAATAGCGTAAATAATTACAATACCTCATCTCAGAAATATAGACAGATCCTGAAGAAGACCGGAGATTACAACGGCTGAAACGTCGTGAATATGGCAATAAAGATGCGGAAAACAGTCTAAACAATGTAAATAGCGTAAATAATTACAATACCTCATCTCAGAAATATAGACAGATCCTGAAGAAGACCGGAGATTACAACGGCTGAAACGTCGTGAATATGGCAATAAAGATGCGGAAAACAGTCTAAACAATGTAAATAGCGTAAATAATTACAATACCTCATCTCAGAAATATAGACAGATCCTGAAGAAGACCGGAGATTACAACGGCTGAAACGTCGTGAATATGGCAATAAAGATGCGGAAAACAGTCTAAACAATGTAAATAGCGTAAATAATTACAATACCTCATCTCAGAAATATAGACAGATCCTGAAGAAGACCGGAGATTACAACGGCTGAAACGTCGTGAATATGGCAATAAAGATGCGGAAAACAGTCTAAACAATGTAAATAGCGTAAATAATTACAATACCTCATCTCAGAAATATAGACAGATCCTGAAGAAGACCGGAGATTACAACGGCTGAAACGTCGTGAATATGGCAATAAAGATGCGGAAAACAGTCTAAACAATGTAAATAGCGTAAATAATTACAATACCTCATCTCAGAAATATAGACAGATCCTGAAGAAGACCGGAGATTACAACGGCTGAAACGTCATGAATATGGCAATAAAGATGAGGACAACAGTTCGAACAATGTAAATCGTGTAAATACCTCATCTAATAAATATAGTCAAATCTAAATTGATAATGAGGTATAATTCAAAATGAATAAATGAATATAAGTAAAATGCTACGAGAATTTAAAACAAAGCAAACATTAAAATAACATCATTGTGTCACCAAAATCTCTGACAAAACTTCTATAAATTAAAGACTACCTGAGCTTCAAAGAAAAACTTTTAAATTTAGACGCGTTGCGCCTCCTCTTGGTCACGTCCTCAGCTGACATGAAGTGGAAAGACTATATTGAATCCATTGCTAGGACAGCTGCTAAGAATGTTGGTTCACTGTGTTGGGCAAGACAATTTTTCTCTCCAGAATCTATCTTACATATCTATAATTCTACCATTCGTCCATGCTTAGAATATTGTTGCCGGTGACTTTACTATTTATTTAGAATTCCTTGATAAGATCCAAACAAGAATCTGAAATATTATTTATCCTGATCTGGTTGCGCAGTTCCAGTCATTTTCCTATCGCCTCTCTGTGTCTTTTCTATAAATACTTTCCTGCTAATTGTTCGGGTGAGATACCTAGCTTTTTTTTTAATTTAATTTGGTATCTAGCTTTAATGGTACCTAGCTTTTTTTTAAATTTAATATGGTATCTAGCTTTAATGGTACCTAGATTTTGATTTTAATTTTTAATTTAGACTGGCATCGAGATCCCATTAACTTACAGTTGATCTGACTAAATGTAGCTGCAACTTCTATGCTAACAGTTTCTGTTCTCGCACTTCTCTCTTGTCGAACTCCCTTCTGGTTCCATGCTTTCAAGCCAAATTCAATCTGCAAATATTTAAATGTAATGTCAATCGCTATCTATCGTCTTCCTGATTACTCTTTTCATTTTTCCGTTCATTATTAATGTTTCTCTTCTTAATTCTTCCACGCCCTGTAATCTCTTGTGCCTTAGCGACTTTACTGCTTTGTTTGAGGCTATACTGATTAAAAAGATTGCAGACACGAAAATCTTCCGGTAAAGACTTTATTGAAAATATAAAATTGCAGGGTTGAAAGAAGCAAGGAAAACAATTATAATTCAAATGATTATCAATGAGACAAACTCAAAAGAGGTTTTCATTAATAGGTTATCTCAAATTGTTTAAATGATGACTGTGAACAGCGCCATCTTTAGATTATTATCTTTCAAAGGGTTTAAGATAATTAATTCTTCTTTCTTGAATGTTCTTAAATATCCGCTTATAGCAATAAAATCTAAGAAGGCTGAAAGATTTTGTTACATTTAATTACTGTTTGACACCATTACCGATAAAGAGCGATGCGTCGGGTCACGTTGTGATGTTCGTGCGATGACCAGATCAACACATACAAAATTCAAATTTTAAAAATCAAAATAAACGAGTTTGATTTATTTACGAAGACACTTGTGGCTAAATCGGGTTTCAACGGAGAGGAGAGTAATAAAATTGAAATAAAGTTAAATTAATTTCTTGCGAGAAATCTTGCAATTATTCATTCTGAGAAAATATATCTAATGAACAATATGGCAACATGGGGACTCCAAACAACTACACGATGAATGCATGCCTTTAAATAACCCCGTGTGTCCAGATCCTTGTATTAGGTTGGTGCAAAAAATAATGTCGGTTTTTGACGTTAAAAATTACGTCAAAAACCGATATTATTTTTGCAACAACCTAATAGTTACAACAGTCTACTTGATCAGCAGCGGGACAAATCTTTGATGAAGTGCGTTGTTTCTTGTGGATTTACTTATTTGTTTGTGCGTTGTAGAAATCCTGGTATTACTCGTAATGAATATGTTTTCTACAACAGACGAGTATTGGTCGAAAAACTTTCAGCATAGATTAGATATAGATACGTCTACAATAAGAACAGCGGACAAAAATGCCAGTTACGAGTCTGTGATATGAGTCTTTCTTAAATCTAAATGGAATAAAAATTGTGAATGTGTAGAAAAGAATATCATTACAGTGGGTTATTATCTATGCTAATCGGGAATTAATTAATTCAAAACACGGGGCAGAAAAAAAAGTAGTTGTAGATACGGCAAGGCTAGTCAGTCGTTTTTACAGTTACTATTTACGAGAGAGAGAGTGTGCGTGTGTGCTTGTGTGTGTCTGTGTGTGTGTGTTTGTGCGTGTGTGTGTGTGTGTGTGTGTGTGTGTGTGTGTGTGTGTGTGTGTGACTTCTGCAGCGTCACTTTCTAGATGTTTAACACTTTCGTCCCAGCCCCTCAACCTCCGACGTTTTACTCTCTGGGTTGAGGTGTCTACTCGGTTCTAACCGAACTTAAGTGAGTGGACGTAGGTCCCCTGAGCATCCATAGATTATTCCACTGGTTTAATCTTGTTTCCTGCCCACGTTGTGTTTGGTTTGATCCAGAAAGCAGAAGTGATGTTCATCCATTCACGGTCGACACAGCTGGAGAGTCTGCACAAAGAAATTTAGAATGCAGCAAAAAAAAAGTAAGAAATAATATCTGCAGAAAGGCGGACAAACAACTATTCAATGATTGAATTGTTAATGTCTTTTATATAGCAGAAAAGAACAGTATAGAAAAGAAATGGGTTACAAAAAAGAAAAGTAATTGACGTAAAAACGCATTCACTGGATTCTGGACAGAGAGAGAAAGAGAGAGAGAGAGTGTGTGTGTGTGTGTGTGTGTGTTTGTGTGTGTTATGATTAACTTGTTGTTAAATCATCTCAGAACGATATACAACTCTTGCGATGGGGGAATAAGATTTCTGTGCGCGGCTTAAAGTTTATAGTGGCGTTCCTCCTTAACAGTGGTAACAGTAGTAGTAATATTCGTGGTAGCAGAAGCAGAAGTAATTATATCAACAGTACATGTTAGCGGACGCTTCGTTCGAATCTCTGACGTCACTTTCTCTCCTTCTTGAGTCTCCAAACCGACTCCCCACTGTCTCTAGCCCAACTTTTGCCCGGGCTAATTCTCTTCTGTCTCTCTCTTCCGTCTACCACTTCTGTCTCCCTCTTCCGTCTGCCTCTTTTTCAGCATAACTGCGCGTTTATATAGAAAAATCCGGCTGGTTACAACTGAACCTTGGCCCTAGTACTTCGCATGTGATTATCACGGGGTTTCAACCAAAATCATGTGAATTCTAAAGGTCTTCCTTGCTTACTCAGCTCTTTTCCAAGTTTTAATCAATAAAAATTATTTCGTCCATTTCCATTGCCTCCTGATGACCCAGATTCAATGGGTACAACTTCTGCCCGAGATCAGGTTTCACCATCAGTAAACATAAATGCTCTGATCCAATTTCGCTGTTCAAATCCACTCCAATTTCAGTAAAAAAAAATATACGTATGCGTGTGTTTCCCAGACCCTCTATGTCACAGATGTATATATTTTAAACTTTGCCCACGAAATACGGCCTTTTTAACAACTCAATAAATTATTTCATGTATTCTTCCTCATTTGCAGCACAGTACTGCCTAAATCTATATGGTTCCTTTATCTGTGGTCTGTCAGTGTTAATTGTCCATTTAAGTTAGTTGCTGTCTCTCAAGCATCGAAAAAGTGTAGTTCTCGTTAGCCTTTAGAAACATTCCATAGACACACGGAAAGAAATTTGCAAATTTTTGTCCCGTAAGAAATCCTTTCTATAAGGACTGAAAATTAAATCCTATCAGCTACAGCAAAAAGAATTCAATTAATTCTACTGATTTTTGTTACTGTTTTTTTTTTTTACTTGCATTATTTACATTATTCGGACTGGTATCCTCATCTTCATTGCCATATTCACAAATATCTATGTATATCTCTGAGATGAGAGTATTATGATTATTTGCATTATTTACATTATTCGGACTGTTATCCTCATCTTCATTGCCATATTTACGACGTTTCCTCCGTTGTACGCTCCGGTGTTCTTCAGGTGATAGGAATTTCGAACTGAACCCTTTATTTCGTCCATCAGGGTAGATTGTTCTACTTCCACGTGCCATGCCTATTATCGCAGCCAAGTTTTTGGTTTTGTGGCTTGGTATTGAACTCACAACTCTTTGGGTCTATCATTGGATCTAAACAACGTCTTTATCCACTCTGCCATGTGACCTAATGTCTCAGCAAAACCTGTTTTGCTTCTTTTCTTATTATTCATATCTTACGTTCTATTTTTTTTTTTTTGCTAATATTATATAAAAAAAATAACTGAAGGTCCTGACATTACGTTAAATCCAGATATTTTTACAAGTTTGCAAATCGAATATCGATTACCTAAGAGCAATTTCTAAGAAATAATCCCTTCATTCAATTGCAAAAAGATTTGATCGAATGGTTCGTTCTTACGGGTTATCAATCCTTAAGAGGCAATTTCAAACCAGAAAATATTTTTTAGATCGAAAGAATTTATTTTGCGACATAGTAATTTAGTGATCTCTTACTAATCAACCCATAGCTTGGGGAGAAGAGATGGATTATATCTTTTCCAATGGTATTTGTACGTAGGTGAATATTACGAACCCAAATAGAATTGAATCTCAGCTCTCCGATTAACAATCCATTAAACTACCTGCACATTCAAACTTACAACACCTGGCATTCCCTAACGGTCACCCATCTACGTACTGACCAAGCTCGACGGTGCTTAACTTCGGTGATCGTACGAGAACCGGTTTTTCAAAATGATATGTTTGTAAAACCTTTATACTACTCGCACATCCAAGCTTACAACACTTGTCAGTCTCAAGCGGTCACCCATCTAGGTGCTGACCAGGCTCAACGTTGCTTATCTTTGGTGATCGTACGGGAACGGGTTTTTCAATGTGATATGATTATAAGACCTTTATACTATTCGCGCATCCAAGCTTACAACACCTGGCTTTCCCTAGCGGTCACTCATTTAGGTACTGACCAAGCTCGACTTTGCTTAACTTTGGTGATCGTACGGGAACCGGTTTTTCTATGTGATATGATTATAAGACCTCTATATTACTTGCACACCCAAGCTTACAACACATGGCATTCTCAAGCGGTCACCCATCTAGGTACTGACCAGGCTCGACATTGCTTAACTTCAAGGAAAGAAATAAAAATCAACATACGCTTATTTCTGACAACTTATCTTCTAAGGCTAAATCACTGTAGCTTATACAAATGAAAATCTGTTGGCAAAACACTTGGAAATGATTTTACAATTAAATGATACTTGACGAAAACCGCGATTTGTTTCCTTATTTGATGATATAAGATTTCACTCGGGAAAAGTGTTGAGTAGAAATCAGCTATTTACAATATATCATTAAACCTGAAGATACTTACATGACGACTTGTCCAATTGATTACGCAGATAACCATCTCTGCTGTTGGTGCCCGCTCATGTGCTCTGAAACGACCCTTCAAAGCAGAAAGGCTCTATTACTCTGCTGAGAAAGAAATTTATTTCGGTTATTTGTTTGCCCCGTATTTTCAGGACGGATATTATGGAACTTCCCATGCCCGGTGAGAGTAGTCTTGTTCTTAGATTGCTTATAGCGCAAGAGACAAATTGATGTAATAAATAGGCATACACCTTGGTTCCCTCTTACAGTAATATGATTGGCTAGTGTCAGCCATAAATACAGACCGATGTGGAGGTACAGGTCGACGCCTATTGGCTACGCCTATAGTCTTTGCCTATTGCCTACGCCTGTTGCCTACCGCTACGACGAGGACCAGTCCATTACGGTTACCTGATAGATTGTCCTACCCGGTTACAGTAGTCCAAAACCAATTAGCTACTTCGAACAAATATATCCCTTTTCGGGACATATCACAAATGACTTCCTTCTCTTGATGGTAGCATTTGTACTCAGTAAGAATCGTTGCATATGACTCTCCACGTGACATTTCCGCCTAGATTCTGATAGGTAGGTACGGACATTTTCTTCACAAAGTCATGCTTACATACACACACATTCTTGTACTTATATGTGAATATATAAGTATCTACAAGTCCCAGATAAACGAAATTAAATAGGCTTTATGTTGATTTATTTGTTAAAATTTGAACAAGATAATCAAATAATATAGATTTTACAACCGATTTCATAAAGATTCACAAATATTCAATATGTGCATCAACTCTGACAGGACAGGCATCGTCGGTAGTCCAGCTCCTGCCAAACACGTTGTAGCATGTCCTGCGTAGCATTCTCCATCGCCTCAGTGATTCTCTGCTTAAATTCCTCTAGGCTTGTAAGGAGACGGTGGGGATATAGATCTGTTCTTTCCTGTACATAACGCCATAGCAATAAAATCATAAGATGTGAAGTAAAGTGCACTTGGTGGTCATTTCAACAGCCCATTGCCCTTATCACTTCCTGGTAGATTATCATTGAGATAAGTACGCACAGCCAACTTAGTTTTTACATATTTTGTTAAAATTTGAGATCATTGGCTCAAGAATTGTTATTAGGCTACAACATGATGTCAATTTTTGGGGGACACCACTATATATATATATATATATATATATATATATATATATATATATATATATATATATGTGTGTGTGTATGTGTGTGCGTGTGTGTGTGTGTGTGTGCGTGTGTGTGTGTTAAATTACTGCAATTACATTTACTGTAATTACAGTAATTTAACCTTGCTGATCAGATGCTTCCTCCGTAGCAAAATGGTATAGCACGTTATTTAATTCCGACAAGATTTTTATTGCTGGTATTATTTTTTTCCAAAAATGCATTTCTGGTAAGAATTTTTCCTTCAAAATTGCATTCCTGGTAATATTTTTTTCCTCCCAAAAATGTATTGGTGGTAATACTTCTTTCTTCAAAAATGTATTGCTGGTAATATTTTTCCTTCCAAAAATGCATTGCTGGTAATATTTTTTTCCAAAAATGCATTTCTGGTAAGGATTTTCCTTAAAAATTGCATTCCTGGTAATATATTTTTCCTCCCAAAAATGTATTGGTGGTAATACTTTTTCCTTCCAAAAATGTATTGCTGGTAATATTTTTCCTTCCAAAAATGTATGGCTGGTAATATTTTTCCTTCCAAAAATGCATTGCTGGTAATATTTTTCCTTCCAAAAAAGTATTGCTGGCAATATTTTTTCCTTTAAAAATGTATTGCTGGTAATATTTTTCCTTCCAAAAATGCATTGCTGGTAATATTTTTCCTTCCAAAAATGTATTGCTGGTAATATTTTTTCCTTCCAAAAATGCATTGCTGGTAATATCTTTCCTTCCAAAAATGTATTGCTGGTAATATTTTTTCCTTTAAAAATGTATTGCTGGTAATATTTTTCCTTCCAAAAATGTATTGCTGGTAATATTTTTTCCTTCCCAAAATGTATTGCTGGTAATATTTTTTCCTTCCCAAAATGTATGGCTGGTAATATTTTTTCCTTCCAAAAATGTATTGGTGGTAATATTTTTCCTTCCAAAAATGTATTGCTGGTAATATTTTTCCTTCCAAAAATGTATTGCTGGTAATATTTTTCCTTCCAAAAATTCATTGCTGGTAATATTTTTCCTTCCAAAAATGTATTGCTGGTAATATTTTTTCCTTCCAAAAATTCATTGCTGGTAATATTTTTCCTTCCAAAAATGTATTGCTGGTAATATTTTTTCCTTCCAAAAATTCATTGCTAGTAATATCTTTCCTTCCAAAAATGTATTGCTGGTAATATCTTTCCTTCCAAAAATGTATTGCTGGTAATATTTTTCCTTTAAAAATGTATTGCTGGTTATATTTTTCCTTCCAAAAATGCATTGCTGGTAATATTTTTTCCTTCCAAAAATGTATTGCTAGTAATATTTTTTCCTTCAAAAATGTATTGCTAGTAATATTTTTCCTTCCAAAAATGTATTGCTGGTAATATTTTTTCCTTCCAAAAATGTATTGCTGGTAATATTTTTTCCTTCAAAAATGTATTGCTGGTAATATTTTTCCTTCCAAAAATGCATTGCTGGTAATATTTTTTCCTTCCAAAAATGTATTCCTGGTAATATTTTTTCCTTCCAAAAATGTATTGCTGGTAATATTTTTCCTTCCACAAATGCATTGCTGGTAATATTTTTTCTTCCAAAAATGTATTACTGGTAATATTTTTCCTTCCAAAAATGTATTGCTGGTAATATTTCTTCTTCAAACATGAATTGCTGATAATATTTTCTCTTTAAAAATGTATTGTTTGTAATATTTTTTCCTCAAAAATGTATTGTTGATAATATGTATTGTCTTCAAAATGTATTGCTGGTTTTAATGTATTTCTGGTAATAATTTTCCCTCAAAAAATTAATTGCTGGAATTAAAACCTATTTTTACACTTTCATAGTGTTTTGACCCCAGTTTTGGGGTTAACTATTTGACTATAGTTGGGACCCTAACAGATGCTACCACCCTGAGGCAGGGTGGACCTGGGAACACCGGCAATTAAGATGTCGTTCCACGCTCCTCAAAACCTCCTATTGCTGCAGGATGTATTTTATCGTCTTACCCACGATAGCATCGCTGAAGTACCAGCAGCTCTTTACTGATAGACTGACTACATTCGAGGATATAAACGTTACTCACGTATATTTGACTCTGGATATCCAATATGATGGAAGACGACTTGTGACAGAGTAATTTACAAAGGCTCATGATTCCTAAATGAACAGTACAAGGATGATTGTTTAAATAATTCCTGCGCGTGAAATTCTTTCAAGCGGATAAAAATATTGCACCACCCTAAATTTAGCAAAATCAGCCATAGCACCAGTAGCACAACAAAGATTGATACTCACAGAGTGCAAATGAACGTCAGGATTTATATACGAGTTTCAACTCTCTGTGAAGGGGTGTCCTAAAAAAGACAAGTTCTCATACCTAGCTGGCCGATGTGGCTGATAGCTCATTTTTATTCAAGTTTTTGACGACGTATGCAAATTAGTGATAATTTTAAAAGGAGCAGAACCACACATGCACTTTGAATAAATTGCAAATGGCCTTCCCTGGTTAAGATAGACCTTACTTATGTACCTAGTTAATGTAAGAGCCGTTCCCAGATCCTTCTTTGGTTATGATCCAATTCGAGTTTCCCCCCGCCACTACTTTGTATTTGGCCCCTTTTTTCATCTCGACTAGGGGTCAGATTTTGTTTCTTTTCCCATGGCCATATTTATTTGATCCTGCCCTCTTCCTTAGCAAGAGAACCTCTTGATTTTGTCTAAAGACAAAATACAGGGGGCTTCTCTTTATTTGAACCTGCCCTCTTCCTTAACAAGAGAACGTCTTGATTTTGTCTAAAGACAAAATACAGGGGGCTTCTCTTTATTTGATCCTGCCCTCTTCCTTAGCAAGAGAACCTTTTGATTTTGTCTAAAGACAAAATACAGGGGGCTTCTCTTTATTTGATCCTGCCCTCTTCCTTAGCAAGAGAACCTCTTGATTTTGTCTAAAGACAAAATAAAGGGGAGGGACTTATCTCAAATCTTTTGAGGGTTTGATGCGTCCAACTAACATCAGTTATCTTTATTTTGTGCATTTTTTTTTTTATATTTTAGTTTTTTTGTTTTTTTTATTCATCCCCTCTTTCCTCATTGCGTATCATTTACAGATTTTTATATGCAGATTTTTATGCTTATTAAAATTTTATGTCATGGGGATGTGACTTTGTATGTCCCCTGAGGGTATTACAGTTTTACGGTATATGGCGGATTGAATGGATGAGTTCTTATGGTGAATGTGCAAATTGTAACGAGTGAATGGGTCGTGAATCGGTTTAGCTAGGTATAAGAGAGTAAGTGACGACCAGCCTCAATCCATTCCCCATTTTTAGGCCCTGTGCGACAATTCTATTTTATATACAATAATTCTTCACTAAATTGCAAATGGCGGTTCCGATAGGGCAGGCGAGCCATCGTTGACTCTTTGTCTCGGGTACGTTAAAGTTTATTGGTCTCATTTCACCATAGTCTAACCGCACGCGGTATATATGTTGGATTGAATGGTGATGAATGAGCTTTAATTGTGATCTGGTCAGTAGTAAGAATGAATTGGTTGTTAGATAAGTGTAGGATAATCAGTGACGACCAGCCTTTCCCATTTTAGATTTCGACTAGTGCCACTTGAAATGTAATACCATTTCAAAATAAACAGTCTAACCGCGCGTCTGGTCACAAACCCAAGTATATAAACGCCCCCCCACTCGCAACATAAATATATTACACGTTAGCATTTAGCTCCTGTAAGAAACACATCCACCTTTTGCGGGTTGACATGCAACCCACCCCACCAGCAGAAAAGCTAGTGGGGAGCCGGTTTAGACGTCATGCAACTTGTACAGGACTACATGTTCTAGTAAAACCAATATATATATATATATATATATATATATATATATATATATATATAAACGAAAGGAAAGTATATTGTACTTGCTCTTATGCAAGTCATATAATCTGACCAGATGACAAAAAAATAGTATTTTTGTACTAGAAATAAATGGATTAAATTGTGCAGAGTCATTAAGTAAGGACAAAATAGGAAAACCTTTATAAATTTTATCGCTGCTTCATCAGAATGTCGGAGGAATACTAAAATATTTTCCGTGTACTACTAATAATTTATGCGACATTATTCATTACTACGCTAGACATTCTTTTGGGAATATCTATATTGGAATAGACGGCTTGTTTTTTTGTTTTGTTTTTGTTTTTTTGTTTTTTCTTTGGTGGGTCAGTGAGAGTTACGTCTATCGGCTTGTGCATTCGAGAAACTTAATAAGGAGAACATGCTGTCCAAAAATTTCCGATCCGCTTGGCTTATGTGGTTAAAATACGTCAGTGGTTTCTCCTACAAAGAAGGACCCAGATTCGAACCCTGCCGGAGAGCACATCTTCTTTATTAAGTCGCTCAGACTGAGATAGATAGATAGATAGATAGATAGATAGATAAGGAAAGGACTTAGATAGATAGATAGATAGATAGATAGATAGATAGATAGATAGATAGATAGATAGATAGATAAAGGAAGAGACTTAGATAGATAGATAGATAGATAGATATATAGATAGATAGATAGATAAGGAAAGGACTTAGATAGATAGATAGATAGATAGATAGATAGATAGATAGATAGATAGATAGATAGATAGATAGAAATGTAATTACACGAAGTTGTTTTTCTACTAAATTCTTAGATAGGTGATTAAAGACTATAACAAATTGAATAAATAAAAAATTGTTTGGCACTGCATAACCAATTATTGAAGAGTTGATGTACCATAAGATTGCACTTATTCATTCATTCAATCATTTACATGTCTCTGGGACCCACTGTTACAGTAGAAATAGCGATACAATGAAAGATAGCTAGATAGACAGACAGACAGATACATAATCTTGAATTTAAGCTGTGATGGCGTCTCTCAGCCTCGTTATAATTTCCCTTCATTCAAATAGTTTCTCTCTTTTCCCATTTTTCCTCAAATATCGATTTAATTGTTATTTCACCTTTCTTTTATATATAATTGTTCTTTATTTGTAAAAAAAAGCGGACTGACTGAGATTGAAGCTATTTTCATTAGCTTGATTCGTTTGTTGTCTTCATCTGTTATTACGAAGTCTTTTTTTTTTCCTTTCCGCTGCTACTGTTGTTGTTTATTCACTCAAGCAACGTGAGCTTTCTTAGTCTGCAAGTCTCATGGTTTGAAAAAGTGAGTCACTGTTTCCTTTTTTTTCATTTTTTTTTTTAACACGGACTTATATATGCGTGCATCATGCTCGCGTGCTTGTTCATATAACTAATATATAAATGTCAATTTCTGCTCGTAAATGTGTGTTTGTGTGCCAGATTAAAAGCCCAAAAACCACGAAGCATATTCTTTTTTCAGAAAATTTCTTTTAATAACACGTTAGACAATTTTTAAAAATTTATTTATTTGGAGATTTTGCAGCCCTGAAAGCTGATATGATTCACTGTTGAAAAATAACATATACTTTACTATGATCCGATAGTGATATTATTGCTGTTTTTTCTAAAGACATTTCCACCATTTCAATCGAATTAACCCGTTGTGAGCCAGCACGATGCTTCACAAATATTGCTGCTCTAAAGAGATAGAGACAATAGTCTCTACTACACCTGTGTATGAGCAGTTTTCTACTTAAACCTAGGGCAATTGAAAATAAGTAAAAACAGATGATGCAGCGCCAGAAAGGCAATCATCTTTATCCGACAATTCAGGAATAGACAGGCAAGCTATTTTTCTTAACGCTCAAGGCAGACATCAGGAAATCCATTTATAATTTTGTTTAGGTTTCTCCAAATATTAGTTGAGACATAATGATCATGTAAGCATTGACTCGGGAGTCTGCCTGAGTAGAAGCTCTATAGATAAGGAGGGCGTTCAACTCAGACACGTTGTTTCCTAAAAACTTTTGCTTTGTGTTACAGACACCTGAGACGATGCTCCCCTGATTACTGCAATCTTAACCTCTTCAAGTCTAGGGTCAACCATTATCTTTCCTACATATTATCATAATCTGCCCTTCTTACCTCCCACTCTTACATTCATACAACAACCCCATTCAGACTTCCAAGAGGGTGCTTCCCTAATCGCTACAATCTTAACCTCTTCAAGTCTAGGGTCAACTGTTATCTATCCTATATATCCTCATATTATGCACTTCTGTCTTCCTCCGCTTACGCCCTTACAACAACCATTTTCAGTAACCGTAAACATTGAGTGGCTATTGCGCCTTGTATTGAGTTAACGATAGTACAAAGACCTTTAGTAGTGTAGCTATATCATACCGCCAATGATATTTGACTCTGCATCTATTTTTCAAGAAAATCCTTTTCTCACTTTTATCATTGTTATATTTTTATTATTTCCTTATTTAAAGTCGTACTAATGTTTTGGCTGTTGTGACATTCAGCCTTCTTCATGTCTGTCAAATTGGGTTAACTTACAAGAAATTTCGAAATAGACCCAAACTACAGGAGGGAAATGTAGATTCTGTGTTTTCATAAAAACTTTCGCACAGCGAGGATCCAGACAGAAATCGAGTTTTTGCTAATATTATGATCTCCACCAGAAAATACATCGTCTACAAAAACATCTGTCGATGTGTAATTCCCATTTCTCTGTTTGTTTCTTGCACCGTTGATGAAGGACACAGACGAGTCCAAAAATTCCGGACTTAAAACCTTTCTCTCTCTGCTTCATTTCTATCATATGGTTAAAAATTAATATTTAATAAATGTTTATCGTACTAATTATATTGGTACCCTTTCGTTTGCTTTTGTTCTATTAACTAACCTATCTATTTTACATACTATAAGAATCACTCGTGGACCCTCTCTTCTAATGTCATATTCTGTGCAACATATACATATATATATATATATATATATATATATATATATATATATATATATATATATATATATATATATATAGGTATAGGTATCAGGAGAAGAGAGTAAGTATATACGAAAGTGGACACTGAGGTTAACACCAAGTGATGACTTGAATGCAATACATATATATATATATATATATATATATATATATATATATATATATATATATATATATATATTAATTTAATGAAAAAAACAGACCATTTAATGTTGCATTAGTTATAATATATTTCACCAGAGAATTTGATTTTTCTCTAGATCTTCAGACTTCACTTTCAAGAGTGAAAAAATGAATTTAAAATTTACATTTTTGAAGGGCAGTACTAGGCTTATATAAGGTGAACATAGAGGGTGGTGAGGAATAGTGTGAGAGACATGGTCGAGTTTAGAGGGGGAAGGGAGAATTATAAAATTTATTTTTATTTTTATTACAATTCTTAATATTGAGGAGGAGGGGGTAAGGATCAGACATTGACCTATTTAATTGGTCAACTAAACGGAAATATGGTAAAAAGAAGAAAAGAAAAAGGGAAAAAGAAGAAAAGAAAAAGAAGAAAAGGGAGAAAGAAAAGCGGAGAAGTAAAGAGATAAGAGATGTACGTAGGATTTTGGAGGAAGAAGAGAGGTGGTATAAATTTAGCAATTTAGATAAACACAGATCATAAAGTTAGTAATTTAAATGTTTAAAAACTCAACAAATAAATTAGATTTAATGCTTGCTAGTAATTTAAATATTTAACTTCTCCACAAATAAATTAGGGATTTAATATAAGCTGAATATTATATTAATAAACAAATATAAAAATAAAAATTTACTAATAGTAATATTTTAATATAGTTAATAACGGTTAATGTAAAATATTTATTAGTTAGAGTCTAATTCATCAATTTAATCTAAAGCTATTTTTAGATGTGTAATATTTCTTCAATAAAGTTTAAGTTTCAAATCAAGATGGAGTAAGGTTTGATATATATATATATATATATATATATATATATATATATATATATATATATATATATGGACCTCAGTGTCCACTTCTATATGTATATATCTTAAAACTATATTTTAATATATATATATATATATATATATATATATATATATATATATATATATATAGTGACTGGACACTGCTTTCCGAGGTTGCCCGTTTACTAGGGCGTCTAGCTAATCCCTGTTGCAGACGTCTGCTCAGACACATTTGTGTTTGTTCAACATCCACAGAGCCCACCTGTAGTTTATACTGCAACTATGCTGAGCAGACCTTACTTACAGTTTCTGTGACAGAACGCGTTATCTTGTCTGAAAAGGCCAGCACACTCAAACCTTCGATCACGATAACTTGTGACTTTATGCAAGCTCAACCTCCGACAGCTCCCAAAGCGTTCCGTCTACCCAATTTCACTCACAAAGCTTTGATGAACCCGTGGTATGATTTTCAGATCTCCTGATAACATCAAGAAGTTAATTTCCTGACAAATCGAAACCATCATTCGACCCCGAGTCTCATGGTCAGAAAGCGAACCAATCGGCTAGGTACCCATACACATATATACAGAGTGTGTATCATTATTGGTCGTAGTACCCCTGCTTTACTCAGGTGAATTGGGATTCACAACTGTACTGCATACATCCAATTCGCACACATGGCTCCAAGAAGACGCATGGGCATAGTGACGACCATATTTCTGTCAACGGCATCGAACTGCCCACTAAACTGTGTGAGAGTTGTCGGAAGGGTTTCTCGACCGGTGAATGGGAACGCCTCTCGCAAACAAACCTGTGCCAAACAGTCATCGATCAGTCACCAGCCTGGGCGGAGGAGCTGCAGGATAACCTCAACATCCCTGGTGCAAATGGAACCGGAAAACCATTGCACTATTTTATCTTGAATGTCACTATGAATCCCAATGAAAAATGAGATAACTTAAGTGGTGATGATGACATATATCAAGAGTGTGTGTGTATATATATATATATAATAATTAATTAATTAATTAATTAATTCATCGAGTTTAGAAGAAACCTCAACGGCATGCAGAAAGCACTGGACGGCCGTTTCGTCCTACATTTGGGACTCATTAGCAGTGCGCATCCACTACCGAGAATTGAAACCCGAACAGTTACGATAGGAGTCAAAGGCCGTACCAACGGGCCTCGATGAAGAAGAGGTAACGAATTAGACTCAAGATATGTATATGTTTGCTTGAACCGGATTCTAATGCTCTGGACTGAGAGGCTTGGTAATAGTAGTCGTAGCTCGGGGAGACACACCACTATGGGTAAAAGAGAATTTGTGATCGAGCCGCGCTATATCGAGTCTAACTCGTTACCTCTACATAAAAATATCTTGAAATACTAACGAGTAAATTTATTAACTAAAATCGCCATGGGTTCCAAGCACGGCCGACAGACAACTTCGGAATCTCGTGCAACTCTTCTCGACGGTCAATCATAAACATTGCCTTCGGTTCGTCTTTGGTGTTAGAAGGGGTTTTGTCGTTTAACTGTGCCCCACACATAATAATCAAGGGACTTACAGTTTAGACAGTTAGGTGTCCAAATGAAAGTGAGGATGTGACCGCAGATATTGTCTGAGAGCCATAACTGGGTTCTCCTGTTTATGTGGCATGAGTCCTGTTGCCAGACATAGGGTCTTCCAGCAGCCACCCTCTTGATCCAGGGCAGAACTACTTCCTCAACACACTTGATATAGGCCTCTATGTTGAGTCTGAGGTCCTGTGGCAGGAGAAATGGAGGCATAACTTCGCAATCACTAGTGATCACTCCAAACACAATGATATTGACTGCATATATCATCAACTCTTTCCGACGAATCCTCTGCACTGTCCTCAGATTGACTCTCAAACACTCAGAAATGTCCGTATTAGAGCTTCCGGTACGAATGCCAAGCAGTACAGCAGGCCATTTTCAAATTTCTGGTGGATTGAATTGTGTCATGGTGCTCTTTTTCTCAAAGACGATGGCCAACTTAACCTACTATACTGTGCAGTCGACAAAATCAAAAAGAAACAACGCGCATACGCGAAATTAAAAATATAAAATGGCGCCAATTTACCTATTGCGATATACATACATACATATATATATATATATATATATATATATATATATATATACACACACACATATATATATATTATAAATTAATTGATTTAAAATATGGTTATTGTCGCTACACACTTCTAACCATGTTTCAAAATTGGAAGCTAAAAGCCCCGAATTTAATTTTGTAATTAAATTATAGACTTTTGTAAAAATAAAAATATCTATAAGAACACCGGATTATATATCTTACTGTTCTTACTTTATATATATATATATATATATATATATATATATATATATATAATAGACGCTCGTATCCAAGAACGCCTGTCTACTAGGGCGGCTAGCCAATTCGTGTTACAGACACTTGCTCGGGTACATTTCTGTTTATTTGATACCCAACAGTGACTTATATGGCAACTAGGCTGAGTGGGGTTTAACTAGAAATTCTGGGAGAGACCACATCATCTGGTGTGATCAACAGTTTGAACAAAGACGGTACACTCAATATATATATATATATATATATATATATATATATATATATATATATATATATATATATATATATATATAAAAGTTTTACTAAATTCCACCGACAAGGTCTATTTTTACTTTTATTGTATCTTTACAATTTCCGAATCAGTTGTTGTCCATCGGGATTGAAGTTATGAATAACCCTTAACCCTAACCCTAAACCTTAACCCTACCAAAGTTCACGGTTGTTCTTGGTATATTCAATGACTCTCGACTATCGCAGTCGCTTTCAAGAACTGGTATTATCTGTATGGTAAACAAGATTTTTTAAATTACAGGAATTACAAACGACACCAGTTGAATGTGACGGTTAAACGGATAGTTGATATTTGGGATTTGTAGTGGTAAAAAAATAGCCGGTAAAACATTTCCTGGTAAAACAATTCCTGGTAAAGCGGTTCCCGGTAAAACAACGCCTGGTAAAAACAGCCTATTCTTTGCTCAATTTCCTTGTCTCAGAAACTAAATTTGTTCCAACTGATCAGTACATTGATCTATTTAAAGTGTTTAGTATTTGGTAAATCCAAATCCTGAATTTTGATGATAGATTCAGGGTCGGTGCCACTACGGTATTCATTCCAATTTCACGTTTATCCTGAGTCCTATTTCTTGGAACACTTCGTAGAGAATGTGATTTTTTGGTTCACAATCATAGGATCTTGATTCTTACATTAAATTCTAACTGCGAATCCATTTTTCTTAATTTCCAATGCAAAAGCATTTAGCACTTGCTAAAAGCGATTTTAGGTGAAACAAAAAAAAACGTATATCATACTGCCAATTATATTTGGTGTAAAAATTGACGATTAATACTTCTAGTGCTTTGGATGTAATTATACGTATTTACAAACTTATACTGTCTACAGTCGACGTATATATATATATATATATATATATATATATATATATATATATATATATATATATATATATATATATATATAATTAAAGATGTGAATCCTCTTCTTTTCTCTCCAGCTATGGGTAAATAGCAGGACAGACTGGGTTCTATAGCCTTGGATGGCAACTGGTCTAGGAGAAAGACAACTGTGAATTCAAAACCTGCGGAGGGTCGTTTGGGGACCTAGTGGCACGTAGTGCACCAAGTCTCTGTATTCGGCCCTTCAAAAAATGTTTTCACCATCTCTGATCATCGAAGCTATCGGATTTAAACATGATTTTGTCTCCATAGAAGGAAATTTGTTTATCACCGGAGATAATGTTAACATCGTGGTGAGACAAAATTCAATCATAAAAATAAATAAAACCAAAACTCAAAAAGTTTTATAACTGAAAAAAGATAGCGAATCGGAAAAAATTAAAATATCAATCGGGATTTAAGCCTAAAATACTCGGGGATTATAAAAAGTCATTATTTATAACTTACAATGAAGTAATTTATTTTAACTTTGTGACTAGACGAACACCTAAACTCTGAATTGAGATTAAAAATGGCAAAATTGACGAATATAACTCTAGGTAAACAAAAACAAAAAGTAAAAATAAAACAATCTTCAGGGTATTTCAACCCATATCAAATAAATACTTATACAGAAAAAACAGGAAAATGTTGAAATAAACAATAATAATAATAATAATAATAATAATAATAATAATAATAATAATCGTTATTAGAGACCGCAGTTGGTATGAACACCACCCAGAACCGGTTACGGAGATAGGACCTGTAACAATTTCATGGGACTTCAACATACACACTGGCAGAACAATCAAGGCCAACCGCCCAGACATCGTTATTAGAGAACGCAAACAAAAGAATTGCCTCCTTATTAATATGGCAGTCCCTGCAAACTACAATGTATCTTTTAAGATCTTCAAAAAGCAGTCAAAATACAAGGACCTTGAAATAGAAATCTCAAAAATGTAGCACATGGGAACATCAACAATCGCCGTTGTAGTTGGAGCCCTCGGATTGGTTGGTAAAGATTCCAGTAGACTTATTGAAGAAATTCCTGGAAATCTATGCCTTAAAGAAATACAAAAAATTGTCCTCATGAGTACAGCCCACAGTTTATGAAGGGCTTTATCTATGTAAAATATATAGTAGACACCATAAATCAAAGGAAATAAAATAGTAGTAATAATTATTAATACATATATAAAAATAAATAAATATAATAATCATAATATATTTATATAATAAATGAAATAAAATTAATAATAACTGCGAATTATTTACATTGTTCGGACTTATCTTTACTGCCATGTTCACTACGTTTCGGCTGTTGTATGATCCGGCTTTCTTCAGGTGACTGGAATTTCGAATTGAAGCCTTTTATTTTCGGCGGAAACGTCGTGAACATGGGAATAAAGATGAGGACAATAGTCCGATCAATGTGAATAGTGTAAATAATTACAATACCCCATCTCGGAAATATAGACAGAGTTGAAAATTATAATTAATTATTATATTATTTTTATGCAATAAGTACGTTGTTTTTTCTTTTCTTTTCATTTAAATTTAAAATCTGTTAATTTTTGGGGTGCTTCGAAACACCGCGTCAATTTTTAGAAAGCCATATTGTCAATTGCCTCAAAATGTTTAAAATATCTCCATGTTTTATGTAGTTGTAAAAGACAAACAAACGCACATAGAAAATGCCTACTGCAGTTTGTTAGTTTGAAACGTAAAAATCCCCTGTTATGTTCCTATTCTCCTTCTATCTTGGATTACTGGCGTAGTCTTTTGACAATCTTCAAATGTACCATTATTACGGCTATTACTTTTTCGCCTAAGATTAGAAATAATTGTGTGCCGTCGTCAGTCAAAGAGCTTGGCTCGTCTAGAGCCTCTCGAATTAGTGTCTACTGTTAATCAGCACTGGAATTCTCCAATGTTATGGTTCTGCGCCAGACGAAGACATAATGAATATATGTTTAGGATTCCTGCCGTAGAGCAGCAATTGGCACGGCTAGTTCGTTAACGAAACAGGAATGACTTGAGATAAAGCCTTCACTGTGGTGAGCTAAGTAATTATGATTGTCGTAAATGTGAGAAAATGAGTTTTACAAAATGTTCAGTCGTGTAAGAACTTCAGTGTTTGTTGGATACCCTGCGTAGGTAAATACATCTACTATACCATCCTGGGTATGACGATAAACTACATCCGTGTCCTGGGTAAGGCCCCTGATCGGAAGGTTTTGAAGAGCGTGGAACCACCTTTTAACTGCTGATGTTCCCAGGTCCACTTTGTCCCAGCTATGGGTAAATATTTAACCATGAAACTGGGATAAAAACACTATGAAAGTGTAAAATAGGTTTTAATACCAGAAATATTTTGTAAAAAAATTATTACCAGAAATAATTTTTTAAAGAAAAAGACTATTACAGTCAATACATTTCTGAAAAAAAAAATATTACCAACAAATTTTTGGGGAGAAAAGTTATTACCAGCAATATATTTTTGAAGGAAAATATTTCCAGAAATAGATTTTTGAAGGAAAATATTACCAGAAATAGATTTTTGAAGGAAAATATTACCAGAAATAGATTTTTGACAAAACAAAATATTACCAGCAATAAAAATTTTGTCGGCATTAAATAACCCATTGAGGTGTTGATATGCCGTAAACCAAGCCAAACCAAACCTATATATATATTAGGTTGGTGCAAAAATAATGACGGTTTTTGACGTATTTTTTAACGTCAAAAACCGTCATTATTTTTGCACCAACCTAATATATATATATATATATATATATATATATATATATATATATATATATATATATATATATATATTCTTTTCTCAATATTTCTCCACCACCTCTTGACAATCATATTTATCTTTTTTTTTCTTGAAGTTTTTTCTTTCTGTAATTCGCTCATTCTTTTTTCCTTCTTTCTTTCCTTTCTTTTTCTTTACACACTCTTTGCGTTGATGACTTTCCCAATGTCTTCCTTTCTGAGGCATCCTCTTTGGTACGATGTTCAAATAGATTCAATCAACTAGTGAGCCCGAAATAGGTGCCCTAAGGATTTGGCCTTGTGCCATACTATGCTTTCTAAACGTTCGTTTCTTTTCCTCTTCAGTTACCCGTTCTCTCTTTGTCAATTTCTTCCATTCATTCTCTCTTTCCAATCGCTCTCTTTCAAAACTCATTCCCTTTCCTCTTTCTCTCTTTCTCTCTCTCTCTTTCTCTTTCCATTCGCTCTGTTACAAAACTCATTCCCTTTCCTCTTTCTTTTCTCTCTCAAACTTTCTCTTTCCATTCGCTCTGTTACAAAACTCATTCCCTTTCCTCTTTCTCTCTTTCTCTCTCTCTCTTTCTCTTTCCAATCGCTCTCTTTCAAAACTCATTCCCTTTCCTCTTTCTCTCTTTCTCTCTCTCTTTCTCTTTCCATTCGCTCTCTTTCAAAACTCATTCCCTTTCCTCTTTCTTTTCTCTCTCAAACTTTCTCTTTCCATTCGCTCTCTTTCAAAACTCATTTCCTTTCCTCTTTCTCTCTTTCTCTCTCTCTCTTTCTCTTTCCAATCGCTCTCTTTCAAAACTCATTCCCTTTCCTCTTTCTTTTCTCTCTCAAACTTTCTCTTTCCATTCGCTCTCTTTCAAAACTCATTTCCTTTCCTCTTTCTCTCTTTCTCTCTCTCTTTCTCTTTCCATTCGCTCTCTTTCAAAACTCATTCCCTTTCCTCTTTCTTTTCTCTCTCAAACTTTCTCTTTCCATTCGCTCTCTTTCAAAACTCATTTCCTTTCCTCTTTCTCTCTTTCTCTATCTATCTTTCTCTTTCCATTCGTTCTCTTTCAAAACTCATTCCCTTTTCTCTTTCTCTCTCTCTTTCTCTTTCCATTCGCTCTCTTTCAAAACTCATCCCCTTTCATTTGTTTCTCTTTCTCTCTCTCTCTTTCTCTTTCCTTCGCTCCCTTTCAAAACTCATTCCCTTTCCTCTTTCTCTCTTTCTCTCTATCTTTCTCTTTCCATTCGGTCTCTTTCAAAACTCATTCCCTTTCCACTTTCTCTCCTTCTCTCTCTCTTTCTCTTTCTTTCGCTCTCTTTCAAAACTCATTCCCTTTCCTCTTTCTCTCTTTCTCTCTCTCTTTCTCTTTCCATTCGCTCTTTCAAAACTCATTCCCTTTCCTCTTTCTCTCTCTCTTTCTCTTTCCATTCGCTCTCTCTCAAAACTCATTCCCTTTCCTCTTCCTCTCTTTCTCTCTCTCTCTCTTTGCTTCGCTCTCTTTCAAAACTCTTTCCCTTTCCTCTTTCTCTTTTTGTCTCTCTCTCTTTCTCTTTCCATTCGCTTTCTCTCAAAACTCATTCCCTTACCTCTTCCTCTCTCTCTTTCTCTTTCCTTCGCTCTCTTTCAAAACTCATTCCCTTTCCTCTTTCTCTCTTTCTCTCACTCTTTCTCTTTCCATATCGCTCTCTTTCAAAACTCATTCCTCTTCCTCTTTAAGTTTTTCTCTCTATTCTTCGTTCTCTTTCAAAACTCATTCCTCTTTTTCTTTCTCTCGCTCTCTCTATTTTTCGCTCTCTTTCAAAATTCATACTTCTTCCTCTTTCTCTCTAAATGTCTTTCGCTCTCTTTCAAAACTCATTCCTCTTTCTCTCTAAATGTCTTTCGCTCTCTTTCAAAACTCATTCCTCTTTCTCTCTTTCTCTCTCTCTATCTTTCGCTCTCTTACAAAACTCATTCCTCTTTTTCTTTCTCTCGCTCTCTCTATCTTTCGCTCTCTTTCAAAACTCATTCCTCTTCCTCTGTCTCTCTCTCTCTCTGTCTCTCTCTCTTTCCTTCACTCTCTTTCAAAATTCATTTCTCATTCTTTCCTTCTCTCTCTCTCTCTCTCTCTCTCTCTCTGTCTCCATTCCATCATTTCTTGTCGGTTTGTCTCATTTTCTTTCCTGATTTCTTTCTTTTTTCATCTTTTAATCATTTTCTCTATTGATATCTTTCCTCTTCTTTCTTTCTTTTATGATCTCTCTCTCTCTCTCTCTCTCTCTCTCTCTCTTTCACTCACTCTCCCAGAATTTATCTCTTTTTCACGTCCCATTTCGTCTGTTTTTTTTTTGTTTTTTTTTTTACCATGTTACCCCAAGCAAGGCGATAATGCCACTAAGACGCAACGTGGTCTATTGGGAATGAAAATGAAGTCTGGCATGAGGTAAAAGGATAAAAAAATGAATACGATTCAGGAAGACAGAAGATGGCAATTGGTGAAGCATTTACATTTTTGAAGATCATAGATGGTAGGGAAACACGAAATCGGAAGGGGATTCCACAGGCGAGAAGTGCGGATGAAGAAACGTTTAGAATAGAACTTACGGTTGTATCTAGCTAGTTCAACAGTAAAACGTTGAGACCTACTTGCCAATCTAGTAGAACGCTTAAAGTCATACAGTCGATGCACCAAAGAGGAAAATTAATCAGAATAATTGTACAAAAGATAGAGGAGGTCCGTAACCGCCGTAAAGGGCCCATTCTATCTTTTCTGATATGAGAAGTCGAGATACCAGGTTATGATCGATTATATTACAGACCCTTCTGTGGATGTTGTCAGGAATCTCGAGATATATAGCAGGATCACCAGAGCAGATATGGCAGCAATATTCAATGCATAGACGAATGAGAGATTTATAAA